>OY856413.1:931340255-931940255 GCA_963693085.1 Alisma plantago-aquatica | reverse complement strand
TGAGACCATTTGCACTCAAACGGTCTTGAGACCGTTTGATCACCAAAACGCAAAACCGTTTGCACATGTTCTATGTTGAGGTGTGTGCTTAGGATGATGTCATCATCCTCAAGCTTTGATGCTTCAAAGTCTACTGCCATTCTTATGGTGATTCCATCAATTAACCAAAGTAATTTCAAGAAGAACACAACGACCAATCATGAAATGAAGAATTGTAATAATAACATTTAAGGGTTTAAGTTATATAACCCGCCTTCAAAGGTGAAAACAAAGATTCAAGCCTCCAATGGTGAATGAAGCTTTCTCAACCTCCCAAGGTCCGTCCTCAAGCTTTTGAGTGAAAAGAATTGGCTAGGATTGAAGATTGAATGGAGAAAAGAAGAAATCAAGCATTGATATTTGATTTCCACCATGAAATCAAGTTTGAAGATGATTAACGAGATTATCTACAGGTTGGGGCACGTCCTCCTATTTCTCCTAAGCTCCTTTGTGCACATCCAAAGCAAGGAAAGAAAGAGGGGTCGAAAAGAGTCTTTCATGTGGGTGAAAAATGATATATATAAAGGAATTTCATGAGAGAGAAAGTGATAATCAATTCCTTCAACTCTGAAAATTGGTGCCACATATTCCCCTCCATCCCTTGCATACAAATCCATCTCCCCCACCTGGAAATTCCTCTTCATTATCCATGAATTAAAAGAAAACAAATTAAGCACCTTAACCATTATAATAATAATATCCAAAATTGAGTGGATATTACTTTTTCTTTAACTAATGTGAGTGGGCTTTCCACTCACTTTAGTTATTTCGTGGTCTTTGCAAGGCACAAGGGCGTCCTCACTTATACAAATCCAGCCATTTAATTTTTGTTTGAAAGGCACTTCCATAAATATATTTATTTTTGCATTAAATTTAATTAGGGTTTCAATTATGCTTAAATCTTGATTATTTTAATATCAAGATTCTCTCTCCTCCAAAGAGATTCAAATGACACGCCCCTATGATTTTCTTGTCTCTAATTGATACCAAGAAATATTAGGGACTCTCTAGAAGTGGTATTTGGCATATTGAACCCTAGGTTTTGGGTAATTTCAACATTACACCAAAACTAGGTTTTAATGCACAAACATTGCTTAATAAGCTCTTTCTTGGTGCTCAGGCTACCACAAGACATACCTCTACATCATTTTCATTCTTATGATGCTTCAAAACTTGAGGAACATTTTACCATGTAACATTTTCAAGTTAACCCCCAAACTTGGGTAATTTGCACTTTAGTTCAAAACAGGCAAAACATTGTTTCAACATTATTCAAAAGGGACTAAAATTGAAACATAAGTTCCTCCTGGGCCTTAATTACTTTTAAAAAGATAAGAGAAATCATATAATTAACTTTTTTAAGAAAAACATATAGGGTTAAATCATAACCCAGGTCAGGGATGTTACAGGTTATAAACCCCTAACAAGGATTTCGTCCCCGAAATCCCAGATAAAGGAAGACATATATTCTTCATTCATCATATCATCAAGTCTCCACATAACATCTTAATGTAATGGAGATGCCATAGAACTTTTATCAATACAAAATTCTTCCATACAGGGTTATCATAAAACTTGTCACTCAGGACACATACGTTACTATTTCTTTTCATAAGGGAAGGTCACTTATCAATTAAGAACTTATCTTAGAGGTATCTTAAAGAATTATTTTTTAGCTTAATAAGCTTTTCCCACAATGATTTTACAATTGTTCTTTGTCTCATACATTTTTGCTGATGTCATGTTTATGCGGGCCATAAACCCCTAACATATGGTATTCATACTATAGTATGTAACTGGACAAATTTCAAAGTTGGCCCCTTTAGGCAACCAAACATTACTTCTTATGAGGAGTCGTGTTCACATTTTTCTCATATCATTGAAAGTTCTTGGATACTAGGATTATTTACCTTGGTATCCATTATATGTGCCAAAAACACATCACATCATCATCATGATTACTAGATTTGGGTATTCAAACCCTCATTCCATCATTGAACATTGTTACCTCTCATCAGGTAACTGTTACCTCTAGGTCTGAGGACCAGGGTATACATTATACTATACATCTTCTTTTGTTTATAAATTGATTTATGATTAACTCAGATCCCTTTATATATCAATAATTATGTGGTAGAAATATCCTTGCCACATCTTCTTCCTCATTATACTCTTTAGATTGTCTCAAAATGACTACTTGATCAGAGAAATCAGAAAGATGGCAATCTAAGAGTGACATACTTTACCTTATCTTCAATAGATGAATACCTAGCCATGGTATTCAAGAACTGAAGTTAGGTAGTATGTATTGGTTTTTAAATTATGTTTCATCTCTTTAAGTTTTACTACTTAGTATCTTAAATTCTCCATGGGTGTTTCTATTACATCTCTTCCTTTCATCATGAAGAGAGAAATTTCAAAACATATAAGAGAATATTGGACTGAATATAAGTTCTCATCCTTCTTATCTCTTCCTCATGTCCTCATAAGATTAATTAAAGGAACCTCAACAACAACTACCTTTCTTATAATTAGTAGGCGGAGAGTAGAAAAAGAAAGATGATTCAGAATGAAAAGTTCTATTGTGACATGTTCCCTCTTACAAGTTATCTAGTATCTTATCTAACTCAATACATGGAGTCAGTTTCCATCTGCTATTTGCCTTTGTCCTCTACTACCAGAGGTAGATGGACCAAATTGTGACACCTGTCTTCGTCCTCGGCTTTCTGCTTCACTAACCTGGGGTCCTTGTGGATTTTGTAGGTTATCTCTTGACTGTTGGGTCACCACATTATTTCTTCTAGGACATTGCTGCCTAAAATGTCCTATATGTCCACATTTATGGCAAGTTCGGCCCTCACTTAATGACCACTGCATTGATGTACTATATTGTGGTTGAACCGGTGTTACCGAAAACTTTGGTTGTTTAGTACCACCAATCCACTGTTCTTGTGACTGTGTAGACCTCCTTTTGAGGTTTGCCTCATGTTTCTTGGTCAAATACCTTTCTATCCTCCGAATTGACTCCACAAATGTGGCAAACTTCTCTCTACTTTCTAGTGCAGTTGTTGAGATAGACACCTCATCATTCAGTCCTTTCTCAAAATGTTGAATCTTCTCCCGCTCAGTAGCAGCCATTTGAGGACAAAACCGTAAAATTTCCTTAAACCTAGCCTCATATTCATTTATTGACATGGTTCCCTGTCGAACCTTTGCAAACTGTGAGATCGTTTCATCTAAATATGTTCTTGGAAAATACTTATTGATGAATTATTGATGAAATTCCTCCCAACCAACCTCTTCATCATTGCTTTTTACTTCAAAAGGTATACAGCATGTTTGACTTTGTCAATATCTGGAATACTAAGAATATGAAAAGCCTTTTCTAACTCAGTGAGCCATAGATCAGCATCTGTTGGGTCAGTTGTTCCAGCATATTCTATAGCTCCTACATGACGTAGTCATTCAAAGGTCTTACCAGATCCATGTCCCTCATTGGGAGTTGGTGCCCTAGATGTTGATGTGGGCATCTGATCTGCCATATACATCATTGTGGTCATGAATTCCCTAAATAGAGCATGAATATTTGGGTTTTCTATCATAGCCTCATCAAAGTGGGGATTCTCAGGCACTGGTTCCTCTCTTGCCTGACCCCTTGCAGCTCCTACTGGTGCATCAACATTGCTTTCAGAACATGATCCTTGTGTTCTCGAGACATCTTTAAGCTATCTCCCTTCTTCTGCATAAGCAAAAGTCACTATAAGATATATTGGAGGACACTAGAACAGACTCAACACCTTAGTCCTATGTCTCTATAGACTCGGCGAACTTAGAGCTCTGATACCACTAAGTTGTGGCATACAAATCCCAAAAACATGATTCTCTTAAGCGGAAGCGTTCATTAGCAGTAGATTAACAAAAATCACTAAAAATTAAAACCTTTTGCAAAGAGATCCAATTCCCAGAAACTCTTATCAATAAGAACCAAAGTATTACATATACATTTTGGTACACAAGTACATGTCATGTACCATATCCTCTCGAGGATTACATACATCAATTTCTCTTCTATGTCTACACATGAGAAACACAAAACCTCGAGGCATTCAAGGCAAGATTTCAAATCGACTATAAAACACTAAATACTGACTCCTAGGACCTGAGAGTACAGAGATGACACATAGGACTCATATCTACAAGACATGATAGTCAGTATCTCCACCTGAGATGTTACTGCTGTCCCTGATGATGTTGTCCTTTTTCCTACTATATAATTTCTACCTCTTCGTCCGCATCCACCTAAAAATGTTGGATCCCACGCGGGTGGGACAATTGAAAATTGTCCCAGTGCGAGATATAACTCTCCACCAAAAACATTATTATTGGAGTTTAATAGAATAAAACTGAGCAGAGGATAAGCAATTTAGAATATTCTCATCTTTTAAAGCATTGCAACTATCTATGATAGAGCAGTAAATCATCTATTCTCTTTATAAGGAATAGGAAGAATAGGTATATAATTTATCCATCATATTAAATCAACATCTCAAGCTTATCCTATGATACTCATTATCATGGTATGTCATTCATGAATCATTCCCATTTCTATCTGTTGGCCTCAGCCAATCTGCTAACAAGATAATGAATTGTATCAATCATGTGAGTATACATCATCATATTATGTTCATGCATTGGTCTATGCCAATATTGTGCAACCGTTCCAAGCATTGGTCTATGCCAATCTTGTGCAACCATTCCAAGCATTGGACTATACCAATCATGTGCAATCATTCTAGGTATTGGGTTATTACCAATCATGTGCAATTATTCCAAGTATTGGGTTATGACCAATCATGTGACATTATTCTAGGTATTAGGTTATGACCAATCCTGTGACATTATTCCATGTATTGGGCTATGACCAATCTTGTGCAATTATTCCAGATATTGGGTTATGACCAATCATGTACAATTATTCTAGATATTGGGTTATCATCAATCATGTGCAATTATTCCAGGTATTGCGTTATGACCAATTATGTGCAATTATTCCAGGTATTGGGTTATGACCAATCTTGTGATATTATTCCTGGTATTGGGTAGTGACCAAATCCTATGATATTATTCTAAGTATTGGGTTATTACTAATCCTGTGACATTATTCTAGGCATTGGACTATACCAATCATGTACATCATCTCTGAATACCACATCATCTTTACTAGGTATTAACCTTTGGCCAAGCCATCATACTTATTCACATCCTTATTGTAATTCAATTATTCCTCATATCTCCCTTAAGCTTATTCAAAACACTATAGCCCTTATTTGGCTATAAACATGAAGCATGTATGATTAAGATTTCATTATTATTAATGTATCCATTAGTTTTTTTTTTTGGTGAACTTAGGGTGTTGTGCCTCTTTACTGATAAAGGAAAAGGGTAGGAACAGTAGGAACCTACCGGTTACAATAAGCTGTACAAAACAGAAGAAAAACAAAGAACCCGCTGACCCCTACCAACAGAACAGGTAGAGAGCAGCCGGAGCAAGAAGCTGTACAGACACAAAAAGCTAAAAGCTAACTGTAAGCAGTAATGTCCTTCCTACAATAAGACCATACAGCAGCAGGGGACCTACTGATATTCCTAAAAATCATGTTGTTCCTTTCTGTCCAAAGGGTGTATAGGACGTAAACGGCAGAAAACTTGGACCTCTTCTTCAAAAGGAGAAGATCATCAAAAGAAGAAGGAGCGAGATTAGAGGACTGGTCTTTGCTCCAAAAATCCCAGACCTGAAGAGAAAACTTGTAGATGTAGAAAACATGAGAAGAGTGTTCTTCATTATCCTCACATAAAGCACACCTTGAAGCTAAAGAAAAACCGACTCTCTGAAGGTAATTGCAGGTAGGAATCTTGCCAAGGAACCCTTTCCAAAGGAGAAGGGAACACTTTCTAGGAACACCCTTCCAAATCCAATTGCCCCAACTCTTAAGAGAGTATTTCTTCCTAACCAACTCCCAACTATCTTTCATCGATAAAGAGTTGCTACCTTTGAACAGAACTTGATCATTCAGCGAGGAAGGAGCAGGTTGGGTGGACAAGAAATCACGTAGGAGCTGAGATCCCCTAAAATCAGGAACGAACCAGTTGGAATCTCTGATGCAAACATTAGCCTTGCAGTTAAGACCTTTGCCTAGCCTACGAGTGAGATTAATGTCAAGCAGATCAATTAACTTTTTCTTATCAGTAGACCAAGGGTCCCTCCATAAAAGGAAGTCATGACCATTACCCAAACAAAAGGAGATTTCCTTTAATAAGACAGGTCTTTGTTCAAGTAATCTCTTCCAGAGCCAAGAAGAATTGACCCTAGGAAGAACAGACCACAGAGATTCATCCTTAATATATCTGCCATGAACCCATTTGACCCATAAAGAATCCTTGCCCGCAGCGATATTCCAAAGATTCTTAATAAGACCAGTGGTGGACCAATCAGCAATAAAACGAATACCAAGGCCACCCTCTTCCTTTGGCTTACAAATATGTTTCCAGGAAACGGTATGAAGATGCTTCTTGGACTCAGAGTCATTCCAGATGAAATCTCTCATGATTTTTTCCAAAGCAGTAATAACTGATTTAGGAAGGGGAAAGGCAGCCGACCAGAAAATACTATAAGAAGATAAAGTAGAGATGACAAGCTCCACTCTACCAGCTTGAGAAAGGAGATTAGATTTCCAAGAATCCAACCTGATCTTGAACTTATCAACAATAGAAGAGCACATCACTTTAGTAAGTCTCCCAGCAAACAACGGTAGACCAAGATATCTCACCGGAAGGGCAGCAATGTTGATCATCAGAGAATCAGAAAATGCCATCATCAGTCACATTCTTGCTAAGGAAGATCTGGCTCTTCTCATTATTGAGGTTAAGACCAGAAATACGTCTAAAGTTGGACAAGATATTTTTAATGCAGCATGCATCCTGCTTTTCATCTTTGGAGAACATAAGAAGATCATCAGCAAAAATAATATGGGAAACCATAGCATCACCAGCTTGAACAGGCCTGAAATTACCAGAACTAATCTCCGAATTAATAATGGAAGTGAGGCCTTGCATCGTAATGACAAAGAGAAGAGGGGAGAGGGGGTCTCCTTGTCTCACTCCATTCGAGGCCAGAAAACTATCCGTGGGACAGCCATTAACAAGAACTTTATAAGAGGCAGAACTGAAGGATTCCTGAATCCATCCCAACCAACAAGGAGGAAACCCAGCTTCCCGAAGAAAGAAGATGATGTAATCCCTTCTTACAGTGTCAAAGGCCTTCCCTATGTATCCATTAGTTATTATTATTATGTTACTAAGTTTCCATTGTTTATTTTGAACATTATCATTTCTCACATGAGACTTTATAAACACCTTGTTACCTTTCATTAGGCAACACTACTCTCCTGGCTCACAAGGCCCATTACACATCTTATCACCTCTCACTAGGAAACAACTACTCTCATGGCTCACAAGGCCATTACACATCTTGTCACCTCTCACTAGGCAACAACTACTCTCATGGCTCACAAGGCCATTAAACATCTTGTCAGCTCTCACTTGGCAACAACTATTCTCATGGCTCACAAGGCCATCAAACATCTTATCACCTCTCACTAGGAAACAACTACTATCATGGCTCATAAGACCATTAAACATTTTGTCACCTCTCACTAGGCAACAACTATTCTCATGGCCCACAAGGCCATTACACATCTTGTCACCTATCACTAGGCAACAACTACTCTCATGGCTCATAAGGCCATTAAACATCTTGTTACCTCTCACTAGGCAACAACTATTCTCATGGCTCACAAGGCCATTAAACATCTTATCACCTCTCACTAGGCAACAACTACTCTCATGGCTCACAAGGCCATTAAACATCTTGTCACCACTCACTAGGCAACAACTATTCTCATGGCTCACAAGGCCATTACACATCTTGTCACCTCTCACTAGGCATCAACTACTCTCATGGTTCACAAGGCCATTAAACATCTTGTCACCTCTCACTAGGCAACAACTATTCTCATGGCTCACAAGGCCATTAAACATCTTGTCACCTCTCACTAGGCAAAAACTACTCTCATGGCTCAGAAGGCCATTAAACATCTTGTCACCTCTCACTAGGGAACAACTATTCTCATGGCTCACAAGGCCATTAAACATCTTGTCACCTCTCACTAAGCAAAAACAACTCTCATCATTTATCATTAAATGATTATCAGCACAAGGTATGAGTTTCTCTCTCATCCTTACCAAAGTATAAATACATTATGCTTTATTAACTTGGCTTACCTCTTTCATAAGGTATGTTAGCCTACAGTTATTAAAGTGCATTAGGCTCATTTCATCTCAATGTAACAACTGACATGGCACATTTCATGTGTTATTCATCCAAGTATATTGGATTTAGGGTACATCAAGGTGTATCAACTTTGAGGTACTGGATGTGATATCTATCATGTCTTGATGTATCACTTCCCTCATCACTTTTGACTTACTTAGGCTCATCATCCTTCTCGATTAGGGTTTCATGATCTCTTTATCAAGGATCATACCCTAATTGCATATTATATTCATGTTAAGAGTGTTGAGATTTAACCATTGCATGATTATCATACATGTATGGATTTCACTCTCTCATCCTTTCTAGGATGTTAATCATCTCAATCTTGATTAGGTTGAATCAATTTGAATGAAAGATTAGCATAGTGTATTAAGTCATTGCCTCCATAAGTATCAAAGGTTAATCACTCTAAAGGTAATAATCACCTAAGTACATTAGAGGTACAACCACTGATTTCAACTTTGATACATGACATTAACAATCAAGGGTTAATTGGTACTTTCTTGAATTGAATCAATTAGACCTTCAAACGGTCTTGAAGTACCTTGTCCTTCAATCGGTCTTGGTTCAAGTGTAACTCAAATCAACCCATTCAGTTTTGAAACTGAATCAAACCATTCGGTCTTGAAACCGAATCAACCATTCAATCTTGAGACCGAGATCATTCATTCAGTCTTGAAAATGAATCAACCATTTGATCTTGAGACTGATTTCATTCATTCGGTCTTGAAACTAAATGCTCATCAATTATTTTGAAACTGAATGGACAATCCAACATTGAGATCGATTGAACCTCAACTGATTTGAGATCATTTGATCCCAAATGTTCAACAACTCCATTCGGTCAACACTTTCATTCGGTCAACACTTTCATTTGGTCAACCTATTCAAACGGTTTAAAACCGTTTCGACATCAATTAGAGTTTTGAACCTGATTGAATTAGGGTTTAACATGAAGGGACCATCGATTGTTGAATCCTTTTTATCTTAATCATGTATAACCATGAAATTTTCCTCCAATCATAACATTACTTGACCACAAATGGTCTTGGTCCCCTTATGACCTCAAACGGTCTTGAGACTGTTTGGTGTCAAACGGTCTTGAGACCAGTTGATCACTAAAAAGCAAAACCATTTGCACATGTTCTATGTTGAGGTGTGTGCTTAGGATGATGTCATCATCCTCAAGCTTCAATCCTTCAAAGTCTACTTCCATTCTTATGGTGATTCCATCAATTAACCAAAGGAATTTCAAGAAGAACAAAATGATCAATCATGAAATGAAGAATTGAATGCAATAATAACATTTAAGTGTTTAAGTTATATAACCCACCTTCAATTTTGAAAACATGCTTCAAGGTTCATGCCTCCAATTGTGAATGAAGCTTTCTCAACCTCCCACGGTCCTTCCTCAAGATTTTGAGTGAAAAGAATTGGCTAGGATTGAAGATTGAATGGAGAAAAGAAGAAATCAAGCATTGATTTTTTATTTCCACCATGAAATCAAGGTTGAAGATGATTAAGGAGCTTACCTACAAGTTGGGGCAGGTCCTCCTATTGCTCCTAAGCTCCCTTGTGCATGGCCAAAGCAAGGAAAGAAAGAGGGGTCGAAAAGAGTCTTTCATGTGGGTGAAAAATGAGATATATGTAAAGGAATTTCATGAGAGAGAAAGTGATAATTAATTCCTTCAACTCCCAAAATTGGTGCCACATATTCCCCTCCATCCCTTTCATACGAATCCATCTCCCCCACCTGGAAATTCTTCTTCATTATCCATGAATTAAAAGAAAACAAATTAAGCACCTTAACCATTATAATAATAATATCTAAAATTGAGTGGATATTACTTTTTCTTTAACTAATGTGAGTGGGCTCTCCACTCACTTTGGATATTTCGTGGCCTTTTCTAGGCACAAGGACGTCCTCACTTATACAAATCCAACCATTTCATTTTTGGTTGAAGGGCACTTCCATAAATATATTTATTTTTGCATTAACTTGAATTAGGGTTTCAATTATGCTTAAATCTTGATTATTTTAATATCAAGATTCTCTCTCCTCCAAAGAGATTCAAATGAGACACCCCTCTGATTTTATTGTCTCTAATTGATACCAAGAAATATTATGGACTCTCTAGAAGTGGTATTTTGTATATTGAACCCTAGCTTCTGGGTAATTTGCACATTACACCAAAACTAGGTTTTAATGCACAAACATTGCTTAATAAGCTCTTTCTCGGTGCTCAAGCTACCAAAATATATACCTCTGCATCATTTTCATTATTATGATGCTTCAACACTTGAGGAACATTTTACCATGTAACATTTGCAAGTTAACCCCTCAACTTGGGTAATTTGCACTTTAGTCCAAAACAGGCAAAACATTGTTTCAACATTATTCAAAAGGGACTAAAATTGAAACATAAGTTCCTCTTGGGCCTTAATTACTTTTAAAACGATAAGAGAAAGCATATAATTAACTTTATTAAGAAAAATGTGTAGGTTTAAAGCATAACCCAGGTCAGGGATGTTACAGTTAGGGTTTGAGAGGAGAAATTGATGGAGATGCTGACCTAGGGTTTTACGGTCTGAGGAATGATGAAATCATGTAAGTTTAGCTTCTTTGCATAGACTTTAATGGTGAATCTTCTCTTAGATGTAAAAATTCCGTCGCTCCCCTATTTGGATTCGAAATCATATCAAATCAAGTCCTTTTCTCACTCTTTCTTCATAATCCCTCATTTTTAGGGTTTCCGAGTTGAAAGGAAGAAGAATTGGGTGAATTACTAGGGATTTGATATGAGATCGAGATTTTTAGAGATGAGCTACATTTTTAAGGTGTTTTTACACCTTAGGGTGAGTGGGAACTTCCTTTAGACAATATATTGTTTTACACCTTGTGAGCCATGAGAATACTTGTACAACTAGTGAAATGAATACCTTAGTCCATGGACCTAGAGGTAATGGTTACTTGTTACAGAGGTAACAATGCTATGTGATGATCTAAGGGTTTGAATACCCATATCCATTAATCATGATAATTATGTGAAGGGATGAGAATTCCTAGTAATGTGATAAGGGATTGAGATCCCAAGTATCATGTGTTTTAAAGATTTGAAAAGTACGTGATAAATGTATTACGACTTTCTTTGTAGCATTTGTGGTGATTAAATGAAACCCTAAGGGTAGGGTGTTCAATGAATAAAGTATTATGATATCAATGTTCTCAATTATTATTAATAATTCTTGTCATGATAAGTAATTAACTTTTAATTGAGTTATGATATGCACAACTCAAGATTTGGGTTGATATGCACAATTCTAGTGTGTATGTGCCAAGTGGACATGAAATCTATTTATTTAAGAATTTTAGTCTGCCTACATGTATAGTATGTTGATTACTTAGTATATTACAATGTTTTGAATATACTGCTCTGCTAAGTTTAGAATGATATACATGTTGTATTATAACTTCAAATAAGTAAATGTGACACCATAGAGATACAAGAGTCAAGCATAAGTAAGAGAAGGGTACAATGTAGAAAGCGATTTCTAGGAATAATAAAATAATAGACTTAGGAGCCCTGAACACCATAGAACCCCTATGTGAGGTCTGCGCCTTAGGGGTGAAATGACCTAACCCTGGCAGCATCTAGTATAGGGGGGTCGGAACGTGCTATCAGGTGGAACGGGGGACGAAGCCCTAGTGGAAGTCTCCTTAAATTGTAGTTTTCAGTGTCCAACATCAACCAGAAGTCCTGGTGGCACTAGAGTACAGAAAAGCCAAGAGGTGGCTTGACTCTCTGCGTGTCTGCTCAGGTTAGAGGAGGAGTCCAGTTTAGGCTAGAGAGACATTTCCCTATTGTAGACTAGGAGAGTAGTCAAACTTAGCATTTCTCGGGTGTGTCCACTAAATCTTGTATGGTGTGATCATAGTGCACTATGAGTCTTCATATGTAGAGTACACTACATATGATCAGGGCATAATAAAATGAATGAGAGGTCAAATAAGTGCATACAGTTATTCAATTATTCTTTGTATGTTTTTGAATTATTAGTTCTCTTTATGATCAATCAAGCATTTCATATATTGATTCACTCTTATAGATATTTAGAGTATCCTGCCATATTTATGATTATCAATTATTAGAATCTTTAAAGCTTACTGATGTTATAATTGATATCAATTGCTCAAAAGTATATCTATAATTATATCAGTGCTTTAGATTGTTTCTTTGAAGTACTCATTCACTGAGCGAGTAGGCTCACCCCTCTACTCACAATTTTTAGGGAAATCACATGTACTTGAAGAAGACATCACTGCATCAGAGTAGATCTGCCACAAGAGTTAAGTCTGAGTATAGCTAAGATCAGTCGGTCCTTGTCACTCTAGGTCCTAGTATAGATGTGAGAGTGTTGTAAGTGATGTTTTGTATCTTTGTATTCTTAATAAGAGAGAATGTATCTAATTATCTTGTCGTATGAACCTGAGAATGAATGTATGGATGTGTATCATTTATGTTGAGATCATATTAAAGTAATCAAAGTTTGATTCTCTTGTAAAGTTAGTTCATGTGATTCAATGCGAGAAAACAAAGAGTTTGAAAAATGAAGAGAAAAAGTTAAGGGTGATCTTTGTATGACGTTAAATCTTCATTTATGCCCTAATCTCATGATTAGTGGTAATTGTGAGATCAGGGTGTAACAACTTTGGTATCATACCTTAGGCTGAGTTGTCAGGGAACATTAAGTTAGTAAGTTAGAGTCATAATTGTGGCAAATAGGAGATGTTATGATGTTATCTCTGGGGATTTGAGTATTTGGATATCTTGGCCCAGTATCTCAGTAC
Organism: Alisma plantago-aquatica; assembly: GCA_963693085.1. Classification (NCBI taxonomy): domain Eukaryota; kingdom Viridiplantae; phylum Streptophyta; class Magnoliopsida; order Alismatales; family Alismataceae; genus Alisma; species Alisma plantago-aquatica. The sequence goes on along the minus strand of OY856413.1, from coordinate 931,926,975 downwards.
TTGGATCAACCAGTATCAAGCTACTATGTCTATTCTTTCATGTATACCCTAGCCAGGTATACAATAGAAGGATGGTCTAGAGAGGAACCCTAGAAATATTAGGGTTAGAAACAAGATGAGTAACATGAATTAAGAGCATAAATATAAATGAGATAGAACTTTCATTTCATATTGTTGTTTTATTGGAAATGAATAGAAAAGCTCTTATATGTTTGAATTCAGATATTCAATGTTTTGAAATATATATGGGTCTTTAAGATTTGTTGTACACTATGAAGTTGTACCATTTATTGATTACATTCTTTGTATCAAGTAGACTAGAAATGATCTTTGAATGAACTTTCCTAAGTGGACATTCTTTCCACATGTTTGAGATTAGTAGGAGTTGGTTAATTATGAGTAGCTCTTGGCTTCAGGACTGCATGTTCGGCCTGGTCCGGCTGGCAGGATGCATTACTAGGATCTAATGACTCCTATTAGTAATATCACATGAGTAAATTCTGGATATATTAGATCCAAATTCTAGTATGAATGTATATACTCTAAGATTTTGAAGTATAAGGGAAAGACTGGGATAACTAAGAATCAATTGGAATTGATATCTGAGATCTAACTTTGGGGCCTCATATGATAAACCCTTAATTGAGAATAAAGGAACATGACATAAGGTTCATATTAAGTTTAATCATTAGTATTATACGAACTCTAAATATGAAATATGGAAAAGATATGAGAAAGTATGTAAGGGCCAAGATAGTAAGAATCAATCATGAGGAATGGACTATATAATCGAGTACAATGTTTTTATGTACTCCAAAGCAAAGGGAAAATATAAGAAAAGAGTTAAGTATTCGATAAGTACATAGAAGTGAAGAGTCTTCAGAAGAGTTAAAGTGAAGAGAACTAGATGAGCATGTAAATCATAAAACTAGGATAAGAAACTTAGTTGAAACAAAGAGAAATGATGGGAATAATGAAATTAAAGAGAAATGTTGGAAATAATGAGCTTGATTAAGGAATGAGGGTTATGATATAATTGAGAGCGTGGAATGTATACCTTTATTGTGAAGTTAATACATTCATCCTACTGCCTTTGGATTCTAAGTCTCTATAGAACAACAAACTAGTTTCTAAAAGAAGAACAAAAGTGTAGCTAAATAAATGAATAAGTCATACAAAGGTAGACTATAATCAAGAAGGAAAAACTTGATTGAAAGAGAAACTATGTTTCACCCATGCATGAGTCGTTTGATTTAAAATGAAGAATATGTAATGTATTAAACATGAGTTGAAACTAGTAGGGAGATTATTGATTTAGAATTTCAACTTCACATTAGTAGAAGGATAAAAACAAATATGTGCAACATGGTATACATGACCATACACATGAATAAGTAACATGATCATAAGAGAAAGGTAGAAGTTAAAGATGATAGGTGGAAGAGTAGTATATGGTAAGAGGATTATGGAAAGTAAGGAAGGGTTTGAAACATAATGGAGTAATACAGATTTTAGAAGAAAGAGGTTGCGAGATTCAAGAAATTGCTAATTAGTCAAGTATCCTTGTTGGTAATTAATTAAACCTACATATGAGAAATGTATTCATGAATGTTTGAAGATAAGAATTCTAAGTCTCAAAATCATCTTCTCTTTCATATCTTCCTTAATGAGAGCAATGTGGGAATGAAGTGATAAGAAAATGAATCATATCTGATGCATAACCACCATGGTAGTGGCATCTATTGAATGTAATAATGACACACAATATGATGATGAAACCCTAGAAGGGTAAATTAAGAATGTAATATATTTGAATGACCAATTAAGATGAAGTAAATTCAATTGATAATATAAGGAAGACTTTAGTAAAAACTTGTGAGATCCAAAGTTTGAATTTAAAATTAAGGGAGCAAAGTCACACCAAAATAACATCATGCTACTGATAAAGGACCAAACCCTAGAATGTTTAGAGTTGTAATAGTTCAAGGGATGTCACTAGTGATTTGGCCTTGAATACTAGCATCTCTATAAAATAAGATTATGAGATTTGCACTATGAGAAGTAAACTAGCACTGATAGTAATCCAGGGTTTAAAGGTAGATAAACAATATGGAAATGATTCGGAGTAAAGAGTAAGATATAAATTTGAAATGTAACAAGTGTGTTTTGAACAAAAGGAGAAATACAATATGAGTGAAGTGCGATATGAGATAAATTCTTGTAGTGATAGCAAGAATGATGAATAATCTATTTGTACCATGTATGTTTCAATTTTAGGGATGTTTAATCTACATGATTAAAATGAGAAGGATAAGTAGTAAAAAGTAAGTAGTAGTGAATGGGGAGAGAGATAAGATAAAACAATGGCTTTTAGTAATATGTGAATTTGTTTTTAGAAGTATAATTTGTTGAAGGCATATTAAGGGATGTAAATTGGTTCTACGTATGATTTCAGTGTACATGTACAAGAAATATGTTAATTTCAGGTGTCTGATAGTTGTAGTCATTCATACCAGTAATCCATCTTTGTATTGTACATTTGTGGTATGGTGATATAGGTTGAATAATGATGGAACAAATGAAGGGTTACCCCGAATAAGGTAGTCTTACCTATTCACTCATATTAATAGAAGGGATGATAACCATCTTGTATTGATATGTAACCCTAATGAGGTATAGCTTGTTATACCTAGCTTTAATATAACTAAGTGATGGTAATTGGGTATGAATAGTCCTTGAATGACTAATACAATCATGGAGTACTCTGCTACTTTTATTGAAACCCTATTATGCTATAACTGATGGTTACACCTTGAAATATGTGTGGGTTCATACTTGACAATAATATGGAATGTGATGGTAATGCTTCACCTTATGCATCTATGATGCAAAGGGAATGCCATGAGTAGTATGGTACAATTGTTGTTGAATCTAGTCTTTCAACTCAAGACTATTTTGCTATTTGAGTAGCACAATAGTAAAAATTCAAAACAACATGGTGAACTCTCTTTTGTGACTTAGAGGTAATACATAACAATAGTACATATTGAGCCATATGAATTCAGATAGTTGGATCAGATTATCAATGTTGAGGTAACACCTCAAGAGTATGAAAATATTGAAATGGTTGCTTCTCTATCTACTCTATGATTGATTGTGGCATAGAGAATTTGTTTGTTATTATTGAGAACTATTTTAGATTGTTGTGATTAGAAAAGAAATAAAGGACTTAACATTGAAAACTACATTCAAGTATAAAATACAAGAATGTAATCACATGTAAGATTTGAGAAGCTTAAAATAAACTTTGAATATACTTTACTTGCATATTTATGTTTTGGGGACGAAACCTTTTTAAGGGAGGAAGAGTTGTTATGACCGTAGTTGAGCTTAATCAGTAAGTTAGGGTTTATGTGGATGATTACATGCTTTACTAGATTGATAATAACTTAAACATGATTAATGATGATATCTCAATCATGATATGTTAAACCTAATGAGAACCCCAAGTATGCTATCTCTTTGTATAATTAGGGTTTGAGAAAATATAAACCCTAGTCGGATGAAATTAGGGTTTTCACCAAATAGGCTCATGTTGGGGAGAATGAGAGAGGTATGCAAAGGAGAATAAAAATGGTAGTTGAAGGCTAGGATAGCACGACCGTGGTGGGTAACACGACTGTGGTGGGTCGTTGGTGGCACGGGCATTCTAGGCCTAACGGTTGTTTTGAAAGAATTAAACTATTGATCAACATTTATACTAAAATCTGATGAAAAAAATGCACCACAGACGTGGTACTGTAGCACGGCCGTACTGGGTCCATTTTAGCACGGCCGTGGCAGCTAGCACGACCGTTCTGGGGCATTTTCTCTTCAACTGACATTTCTATAGATTTCTAGATAGTAGTACACTGTTATCTTTTTAATTATTTATTGGTAATTCCAAATGATCTGAAATTTTAACTGAAGCTTTATAACTCAATTACATGTAAAATTTTCATAATTTTTGGAGAAGTTTTGATCTCTGAAATACACAAATTACAGTAACTTTTTTATGACAGAATAATCTGTTGAAATAAGAAAACGTTTAGTGAGGGGTTAATGTGCAACTAACCCAAGCAGCTTAATTGCTATATATGTTCAAGCTAACACACAAGCATCTCTCATAATTCATAATTCATTCCAATGAAACGAAATCCTAGAGAGAGAGGGAGAGTTAGGGTTTGAGAGGAGAAATTGATGGAGATGTTGACCTAGGGTTTTGCGGTCCGAGGAATGATGAAATCATGTAAGTTTAGCTTCTTTGCATAGACTTCAATGGTGAATCTTCTCTCAGATGTCAAAATTCCGTCCATCCCCTATTTGGATTTGAAATCATATCAAATCAAGTTCTTTTCTCACTCTTTCTTCATAATCCCTCATTTTTAGGGTTTCTGGGTTGAAAGGAAGAAGAATTTGGTGAATTGCTAGGGATTTGATATGAGATCGAGATTTTCAGGGATGATCTATGTTTTTAAGGTGTTTTCACACCTTAGGGTGAGTGGGAACTTCCTTTAAATAGTATATTGCACGAAAATTGGTTAATTCATCCATAATTTTTAATTTCTAGTATGCGACTACAAACCCTGAATTGTCTATTTGTTCTAAGTTGTTGCAAAATGAAATGAAATGGATTCTTCCTCTGTTTGGATGAAGTTAAGATGATAAAATCATATTAGAAATGTATACAATACATCCTAATGAGAATTCCCAAAGTATTTGTAGAGGTTATAAGAGTAAACTGAAATATAGGAATTTGTCTATGATTGAAATTTGATGTAAAAGTAAATAGAGAAAATTGCTTATCTAGATCCCCTTGGTTATGAATGATTGTTTATCTAAATTCATAGTACATATATGTCAGATACTATCTTGGATTTCATTCAAAGTGAATAGTGTTTGTTTAATATCTTAGTAAAGAGTGTGAAACCCTAGATGCGATGAAAGTTGGATATTTGCGAATAGATATCATGAAATCCATTTGAAGGGATTTTCTTGATATGATAGAATTTATTTATTCAATGTTATTATTGATGCATGATATCCTAGTGAATGGCATGGAAACCCAAATTCAACTCAGTTCCAATGTTTCATACATATATTGATTTTATATGATTTGTTGATAGTAGTCTTTATTCAATGAATGTTTATGTCGCATGAAATATTTGTGGGAGCCATGTGACTAAGTTGTTTCCTAGTGAGAGGTGACAAGATGTGTGATGGCCTTGTGAGCCATAAGAATACTTGTACAACTAGTGAAACGAATACCTTGGTCTAAGGACCTAGAGGTAATGGTTACCTATTATAGAGGTAACCATCCTATGTGATGATCTAAGGGTTTGAATTCCCAGATCCATTAATCATGATAATGATGTGAAGGGATGAGAATTCCCAGTAATGTGATAAGGGATCAAGATCCCAGGTATCATGTGTTTTAAAGATTTGAAAAGTACGTGAAAGATGTATTACACCTTTCTTTGTAGCATTTGTAGTGATTAATTGAAACCCTAAGGGTAGGGTGTTCAATGAATCAAGTATTGTGATATCAATGTGCTCATTTATTATTAATAATTCTTATCATGATAAGTAATTAACTCTTAATTGAGTTATGATATGCACAACTCAAGATTTGGGTTGAAATGCATGATTCTAGTGTGTATGTGTCAAGTGGACATGAAATCTATGTATTTAAGAATTTTAGTCTTCCTGCATGTATAGTATGTTGATTACTCAGTATATTACAATGTTTTGAATATATTGCTCTGCCATGTTTAGAATGATATACATGTTGTATTATAACTTCAAATAAGTAGACCTAACACCATAGAGATACCAGAGTCAAGTATAAGTAAAAAAAGGGTACAATGTAGAAAGAGCTTTCTAGGAATAATAAAATAACAGACTTAGGAGCCCTGAACATCGTAGAACCCCTATGTGAGGTTTGCACCTTAGGGGGGTGAAACACCCTAACCCTAGTAGTGTCCAGTATACAGGGGTCAGAACGTGCTATCAGGTGGCACGGGGGACGAAGCCCTAGTGGAAATCTCCTTAAATTATAGTTTGTAGTGTCCAACATCAATCAGAAGTCCTGGTGGCACTAGAGTACAGAAAAGCCAAGAGGTGGCTTGACTCTCTACTTGTGTGCTCAAGTTAGAGAAGGAGTCCAGTTTAGGCCAGAGAGCCATTTCCCTATTGCATACCAGGAGAGTAGTCAGACTTAGCATTTCCCGGGTGTGTCCGCTAAGTCTTGTACGGTGTGATCATAGTGCACTACGAGTCCTCATATGTAGAGTACACTACATATGATCACAGATAATAAAATGAATGAGAGGTCAAATAAGTGTGTATAGTTATTCAATTATTCTTTGTATGTTTCTGAATTATTAGTTCTCTTTATGATCAATCAAGAATTTCATATATTGATTCACTATTATAGATATTTAAGTATCCTGCCATATTTATGATTGTCAATTATTAGACTCTTTAAAGCTTACTGTTGTTATAATTGTTATCAATTGCTCAAAAGTATATCTATAATTATATCCATGCTTTAGACTGATTCTTTGAAGTACTCATTCACTGAGCAAGTAGGCTCACCCCTCTACTCACAATTTTTAGGGAAATCACATGGACTTGAAGAAGACATCATTGCATCAGAGTAGATCTTCCATAAGAGTTAAGTCTGAGTATAGTTAAGTTCAGTCAGTCCTTTTCACTCTTGGTCCTAGTATAGATGTGAGAGTGTTGTAATTGATGTTTTGTATCTATGTTTTCTTAATAAGAGAGAATGTATCTGATTATCATGTCGTATGAACCTGAGAATGAATGTATGGATGTGTATCATTTATGTTTAGATCATATTAAAGTAATCAAAGTTTGATTCTCTTGTTAAGTTAGTTCATGTGATTCAATGCGAGAAAATAAAGAGTTAGAAAAAAGAAGATAAAAAAGTTAAGGGTGATCTTTATATTACGTTAAATCCTAATTTTTTCCCTAATCTCATGATTAGTGGTAATTGTGAGATCAAGGTGTAACAAAGGTGCACCTTCTTTTCTAGGATCCCATCACTAAAGAACTTCATAGTTAAGCATGCTCAGCTTGGAGTAGTACTAGGGTGGGTGACCAGTCAGGAAGTTGACTCCGGTTTGCACATGAGTGAGGACAAAATGTGTATTTAAGGCTAGTGGTGGTTTGTGGGGCCAGTCGTCATTCCTAAAACTCTAGTAGAGCCTTGGGCAGTGCGCCCGGGTGTTATAGAATCCAAAATTGTTTGAATGGTGGCTAGTCAACAACCTTTAGTAGGAACGATCGCTAGCCATCCAGAAAACAACCCCAAGCATTCGAAGCATGTGGAACAGCTAAATGATGTAATGACCAGTTTAGGGGATGCACCACACCTCCCACTTCCATGTTAGACAACAACTTTGAGAGAATCGCAATCAAATCTTCGAATTGCCTGATCAGTCATCTGGTGGAACAAATAATGAAGCCCCCCATGACACTGCTATAGGCCAGAGCCAGTGAGGATATGACGGAAACCACTTCAGTAGTCAACTTTGGAGCCCCTGCGACTCCTGTAAGAGCATCACATGTAGGTTGTCTCAAGCTTAGTGTCCGACTTACTCAATTCAAAGATGTCATGAAGAGAATCCATGGTAAAATTCCCTTCATGGATCTGCTAATTGAAACACCAACCTGGTGTAAGTATCTTAAAATGATTCTGTCAAGAAAACATTTAACCCCAAAAACCAAGATAGTGAATCTATCGCCAACAATTTATAGTGTCATACAAGATCTATGAACTCAAAAGAAAAGTTATCTGGGATCTCTATGGATAGACTACTACCTTGGAGATGATATGTGCTGAAAAGGCTCATTGACTTAGGCGCTAGCATATTTGTTATATCCTACACCTTATATCAACACCTAGGGTTCACAAATCATCTACCCACAACAATGACCATTCAGCTGGATGATGGATCCATCTCTAAGTCCTTAGGGATTATCAATTATGTAGCCCCAGTAAAGCTAGGTCATGACACCTACGTTCCATGAAATTTCATGGTCATGCATATCAAAGAAGATAATCAGTTCTAGCTCATTTTGGGAAGACCAATCCTAGATACTGTGAGAGCTCTAGTAAACGTTGAAGATGGCAAACTCATTCTACGAAGAGGAAAAAATACGATTGAGTACTGAGTTTTTGAAGACATGAAGAGGGTGCATAATTCGACCGAAGATTTTAAGGTGGAGGGTAACCTAGAACTACAACAATCATGCCCGCAAGATGTCAACCAAGAGAATAGAAATTTTCCCACGGGGGAGGCATGCACATCACCTAACCATGATCTAGGTCCCATAGGCTTGAAGGATAATGGTTTAGATACCATGTCCACTGATGTCATTTGAAAAAAAACATTACTATCGGTCAAGTCCGCAGAGATAACCAGGACGCTTACTGGGAGGCAACCCATCCTATTTCTTTTCTTCTTTCCTACTTTTGCATTTTTTTTCATTTCTTGTCTTTTATTTTCAAAAGAAAGAAGAGAGGGAAGAAGGGCCAGTTAGGAGAGAAGGATAACGAAGTGTATCATGTCTTGGACAAGCCAAGAGAATGGACAATCGATGTGGCAAGCAAGACTCATGATGATATGCTCTCGTCTGCTTAGTCGCTCGACTGACAAACAAAGATCTAACAGTGTTGTGGATTAGTGAGTGATGTGGCATGTGGGATACATGGCCCAATGGGATTGGTCTTTATATTTTCAATAACTAATTTTAGTTCTTTCCCACAAATAAACTGTCCTTATCTTTTTTAAGAAATATTATTCCTTAGAAATAGTTGTCATTTTTGTTTCACTCCAAATATCAATATTCACTACCATATTTTGATCATGATTTTCTAATGGATGATTGGCATAAAGACCCTACATGCTAGGGATAATGCATGCATGGTGTAACCGTTGATTCCCTTTTGGGAACTTGTAACATCTTCTTGATGTAACTATATAATGGATGAAGAATATGACTTAGCAACACCATAACTTTCTGATGATCAAGAAAGGCCCACACTTCCATCTCTCCCCCGCATTGACACCACCCATGGTAGAAACAAACATCAACATCAATGGTAGACCCCAACAAAGAGGCGGTGGCCCACCACCGGCCAAAAAGATCCCCTCCAACGAACATCTACAGTGCTATTATTCCATGATACATATGTCGCCTAGGATCTTTGGTTTGGGCACTTGGCACATCTCTGGGGGATGCTAACCCCAGACCCAAACTCACTGATCAATTGGATGTATGATCAGTTGGCCAGCGCCCTAGAAGAAGAACATTGGCTAAACACAAGTTATGGAGAATGGGGCGTGAAGCCCAGAGCTCCATCGCCTCCACCCAATGAAGATCATGGAAACTAGTGTCCAAGACCATGCCAGGATGAGGGCACCACTAATGGAAGATGAACCCTCACCCAGAGTTCTATTTTGAGCTCTTAGATGAGCAACACCCCTTATCTCCACCTCCCTCGCCCACAATATCAATTCCCCTACATCTCTAACTTATTTATCCTTGAGGATGGGAAAATTTTGAAGTTGGGGGTGGGGGTGGGTGGTTGGTACGTCATCCTTCCCCGCCACCTCAACTCTACCATTGCCCTTTCGCATCCTTAAGCACTTCCTTCTTTTTCTTTTGCATCCTTTATTTGCATCTACCTTGTTTTCTATTTTCTGTTTCAATTTTTGTGAGAGATGTGACCTTTACCTAGCTGGACACTTAGATGTATGTTAAAAATGGAAAATATATAAATCAATTGTTCCTTTATTTTTCTCGAGCTAACCAGTACAAAAGGAAGTTTTAAGGAATAGACATGTTTTGAACATTTTTGGGCCCCGATGGCAACAATCGAGCATCTCTCCCTAGTATATGGAATCCAAAAGGTCAAACTACAAGTGCCTCCAATAGACTTGTAACAATACTCGTGAACACTTCTTTATCCTTTGTATTAACTAAATTAATCGATATAATATTATGATTTGATTCCAATGCAATAATAAAATGAAGAAGCACAAGTCAGCTTCTTGACCTGACTTTTCTTTCATCACTTCTTACCTCTTCATCATCCATAAAAAAATGAAATTCTGATCATATGCCAAACCCTAAGTCTGGGGTGGCATCCCTTCCATAAGTACTCTTCTTTTCGATTTTCATCCACGAGCATGCATGCATAAAAGAGGCCAATGAACCCAAATGAAAACATGCATTCAATGTAACTGCAACCAAATAAAAAGTCTCAAGTCAAATATAGGAGAGACAAATATAATTACTGAATCCCAAATAATGTCTCAAGTCGAATAGAGGAGAGATCAGGGAATCGGGTTCAGGCCATGTCTTTCTCCCATTTTCATCCAGTTTGCACACCCAGGGGACTTATCAAAATTCTCCCCCAATCAGACAAATATCCCTGACTTGTGCTTACTTCTATTTGTGTGGACAAATCAGGAGTTTTATTGATAAGAAAGTAGTTTTTTGCAGGTTCGATGGTCTAGAAATTAAAGGAACAAGCCACAGTTTGGGGATATTCAAATGTGACTATATGATCCCCAAGGATTAGGGTCGCTTGATCATGATTGTAATGACATCCAACAAACCGAAAGACAAATCGTTACTAATTATGCAGAATAATCATAAGCAGTAGATTAACAAAAACCACTAAAAATTAAAACAATTTTACAAAGAGATCCATTTCTAGAAAAACTCTTTAAGGAAGAACCAAAACCTTATATACATTATTGTTCACATTGTACATACACTGTACCATCTCTTCTCGAGGATAACATATAATAGTTGCTTTGTCAAAACATATACTGAAGCAACATAAAACCTTGAGGCATACTACCCAAAACATCGGATTGTTCATAAAACAAACACGTACTAAATCCAAGGTCCTGAGAGTACAGAGACGACACATAGGACTTCTATCTACAAGACACGACAGACATCATACTCAACCTGAGCTATTACCGTTGTCCGTGCTATTATTGATGTACCTATGTTGTATGCTCTCTACCTCTTCATCCGCGTCCACCTAAAAATGTTGGTGACCAACGAGGTGAGACCCATGTCCCAGCGAGAGATATAACTCTCTTCCAACAATATTATTATCACAGTTAAAATAGTATAAAACTGGGCAGAGGATTCTTTTACATTAATAAGTAGGATTTAATCATTGTTTAAGCAGAGTAGAGCAATATCATCTTATGAAGCATTGCAACTATATATGATAAAGTAGTAAATCATCTATTCATTTTATAAGGAATATGAAGAACATGGATAACATCTATCCATTTAAGATGTATAAAATAAATGTAACATCAACCAATGATTTCCATATTCAATCCTTAAGTAAATATGCTACATATCTGATTACATTTTACAATCACACTTATGCCCTGAGGAGATGAGGTATACCACTCATACTCCAACCGACCACTACGAAGTCAAAATTGGTACCATACAAGGTCAATGGAAGAGCTGGTTGTCATGACCACACTTGTCTCGGTCAGTGCGAGACCACAAGTAGGACATCTTGTGTCAACTTCTAAATAGCTTTCTAGGGTATACTGGAAACTGTGCTATAGAGCTACACCCGCAATGTACACTCTCTTCAGGATTGAGAGATTTCAATTATCTACACATCAATCCTGACATTCATCATCATCGGGAGATTCATGATACATCCATCCCGTCATTTATAATGAAGGATTGAGACATCTCAATTATCTACACATCAATCCCTCATTAGGGCATAAGGATATCCGCACCCATCACCCCCACATATTCAAAAATATGCCATCCATGAGATCTCGTGGGAAAACCTATTTCACCATTCAGCAACTACTGACGCCAATGGATCTATGGTCAGGGTGCTAAATTATGAAATTCCACTTGATTAATTAGGTGAATTACAATATCTTTTAGCAACAAACAAGTTTCAAACATGAATTATAACAAATTCTACAAAGAAAGGTGTAATACATTTAACAAATAATTTTATAACCTTTGGAACACTTTGAATGCATAACACTTGGGATCTCATTCCCTTATCACATTATTGGGAATTCTCATCTCTTAATATTATCATCATCATGATTACTAGATCTGGGTATTCAAACCCTTAGTTCATTACTGAACATTGTTACCACTTATCAGGTAACTAATACCTCTATGTCCTCAGACCAAGGTATACAAGATACTTGTTGCACAAGAATCTTACATGGCTCACAAGGCCCATTTAAATGTCTTGTCACCTCTCACTAGGCAACAACTATTCACATGGCTCACAAGGCTCATTTAAATATCTTGTCACCTCTCACTAGGCAACAACTATTCACATGGCTCACAAGGCCCATTAAACATCTTGTCACCTCTAACTAGGCGACAACTATTCACATGGCTCACAAGGCCAATTAAACATCTTGTCACCTCTCACTAGGCAACAAATATCTTTTAGGTCATCAGACCACATAAGCATTATACTATTTATACAAGTATTTAACATGTCTCACAAGGCTTATGCAATAAAAGAAATACCACCTTCCCATTATTAGGGTTAGGGTTTCCCCTTTATAGGAATAGGGTTTCAAGTTCATATTATCAATCCAAACCCTAAATCATTGCTCCACACATCTAGGAGCATACATTGATATCATAAGTATTCAATCATACTTATTTATTCTCATCATTTATCATTAAATGATTATCAACACAAAGTATGAGTTTCTTTCTCATCCTCACTAGGATATTGATTATATCATACTTTATTAACTTAGCTTAACCCTTTCTCAAGGTATGTTATCCTACACTTATCAAAGTGCATTTAACTCATCATCTTAATGTAAAAATTGACATTACACACTTCATGTGTTACTCATCCAAGTAAATTGGATTTAAGGTGCATCAAGGTGTATCAACCTTGAGGTGTTGGATGTGATATTTATCATGCCTTGGTATATCACTTCCCTCATCACTTTTAACTTACTTAAGTTTATCAACTTATCTTGTATTAGGGTATTTCTCATCCTAATACTTTATGCACTAACTCATCACATTTATCCTGTTGTGTATTGTCCATAAGTCACACACTTGAATTACCCAACTATCATCAAGTGATATGGACTCATCTCGGGTTAAGGCATTGTTGATATAGGGTTGACCATTCTCAACCACTTTAGGTGTTTCACCTATCAAGGCATTAATCATACCATCACTTGGTGTTACACTCATTAATCCTAATAGTGTCTTGCCCTCACCTTTATAAGGTGTATCGGGTTGAATCATGTATGTCAAGTTGAACACATGTATTGGGTTAGGTGTATATTGAGCTAGACATCATCATATCCCTCATACCCTTACCCATAAAGGTATCAACCCTTCCAATAAAATGGTGTATTACCTTTACCATACACGGATATAACATCCTCACCTCACTTGAAGATATTGGCCACATCATACTTCAGTGTATTGGCCATCACATGTTCTAGGGTATTAACCACATTACAACTTTTGTGATCTAGTGTATTGGGTTACCCACCATATCATTTTAGAGATATGTTCTCAACACCATATCATCCAAGAGGTGTATGCTTAACCCAATATCAGGTTAGAGATGTATGCTTAACCCAATATCATTTTAGAGGTGTATGCTTGCTACCCATATCACTTTAGAGGTGTATGTGTGCTTACCATATCGGGCAAGAGGTGTATGCGTGCTTACCATGTCGGGCAAAAGGTGTATGTTTTCTTCACACCATATCTGGAAAAGAGGTGTATGCTTGCTTGCCACATCACTTTAGAGGTGTATGCGTGCTTCACACCATATCGGGAAAAGAGGTGTGTGTGTGCTTCACATCATATCGAGCAAAGTGGTGTGTGCTTGCATACCTTATCACTTTAGAGGTGTGTGTGTGCTTCACACCATATCGGGCAAAGAGGTGTGTGTGTAACCCAATATCATTTTTTAGGTGTATGCTTGACCTCATATCGTTCAAGAGGTGTGTACTACATCACCATATCATTCAATAAAGTATAAAGTCATATCCATATTGTTTTAGTGGAGTAGGTTCTTGCATGTGTGCTTGCACCCGATATCACTTTATAAGGTGATACCATCATCTTCAAGCTCCAGACCTTCATTCCACTTGTTCTAGTACAAGGATAACAGGTATAAGCAACTACTAGAACTCATAAATATATCAAGTATTCAAGAAAATTTTTGAATGGAAAGTAGATCATCATGTATAGCAAGAAAGATGGTGAATAATAACATGTTTGGGTTCAAGTTATATAACCCGCCTTAAGAACAAATTCAATGATCCAAGCTCCAAAGCACCATGTTCTTAAGGTTGAAGATGACTTATCAAAAGTCTAAGGCTCGTTCACAACTCCTTCATATACAAGGAATCACCATAGTTAAGAACTTGATGAAGAAGAAAAGAAAGGAAGATCATAACCCCAGATCCATGCTTCAATCTAAGGTTGAAGATGTTCATGGCCTTACCTTAGGGTTAATATTTGAGCTCGTTCTTGAACATTAGAACCTTTTCAAGATACCTCACTACTCATGCCCAATATGTGCTCACTTGTGGCCGATATCCCCTTCACTTGTGGCCAATATCACTTTATTTGGCCGATATCAACTTGTTATGGACGATATCAACATGCTATGGCCGATACCACTTGCTATGGCGGATACCCAAGCCCTATGCACGATACCACATCACCTATGCACGATATCTAAGAGCAAGGAGGTGGTATAATTCGAAAAATTTCACTAAGAGGTGAAAGGAAGGGTATATATACTTGAGGTTCATGGGAGAGAGTGTAAGAGGTGTCATCATCTTACTACTAGTAGGTGACACATGACCATGCATGGATTGACACATGTTCTTGCATGTACTCCATCTTTATATTTCCATGAAAAATAAAAACTTGAGGATAATTCAAGGGATAAGGGTGGGCCCCTTTGGTTATCTTCTAGGACAAGCCACTTCCACTCACATTATTATATTCACAATTCAATGCAACCTTTCCCAAGGAAAGTTGCAAGCCGATATCCATTGCTTTATTGAGGTGCTTAGATCGTTTTTTAAAAGTCAAAGAGTTTAAAACACGATATGGGGGTCTCCTCTTTGGATCCTTGGCTGATAAGGACTCCCTTTTAACACTACAACTCGATACACTCAATACAAGCTCAAATTAGGGTTTCCATTCAACCCCTTTCTTGGTCTTTTTATCACCAAGAATACGACCACTCATAAATGATTCAAAAATGGTGTCTCATTCATTCTATATCCTCTAAATGATACATAGAGGAAGTAGGAACACTATAGAGTGGTAATTTGCATATCAACCCTAAATTTTGGGTAAATTATAAATTGTACCAAAATTGGTGCACAAAGTACTAGCATTATTCAAACAAGTTCAAACTTGGAATTTAGTCTTTCCACAAGCCACCAATTAGAATAATTCTCTTTTTTATGATGCTAAAACACTTACGTCACGTTCAAAATGTGACATATTGTAATACAACCCCTCATATTGGGTAAATTGCACTTTGGTCCAAAACAAAGGAACATTGCTCAAACATCATTCAATCAGGACCAAACTTGGAACATAAGTGTGTCACATCATAAAAAAACACCTTAGAGGATTATATTAAAGTTTTAAGAAACTTTATAGCCAAAACAAATAGGGTTTAACTCATATCTCATGTTAGGGTCATTACAAGTTATAAACCCCTAACAAGAATTTTGTCCCCGAAATCCTGAACAAAGGAAGACAATTGTCATTCATGCATTATATCATCAAGTCTCCACATAACATCTTGATGTCATGGAGATGTCATAGAACTTTGACCAGCACAAAGTTCTTCCATTAATGATCATCATAAGATCTATCACATATGACACATACTCAGCTGTCCTTTCCATTACTGACTGCATAGTCAACTTTGTGTCAGGTAACACTTTTCTTAATCAAAAAAAGCATTATACATACCTTATTTAATTCAGGTGTCAAACCTTACTGATTTGCCACCTTCTCAACTTACAACTTATGTGTTAAGTTCCTTGACCTTGGTAGTCTTCCATACTCCTCACTTATTTTAGCATTTCACCTCTAAGGAAAGACCAGAGTTATGTTCTATCACCCACTTAGAACTACAAGTCTTATCATACATCTGTTGTGTCATTCTAATCTACTGACACAACACTAAACTTTCATATGACTTATACCAACTATCCCATTAGCTTTTTATTTTCTTGTCATAAGGAGAGGCTACTTGTCAAAGAAGAACTTATCTCAGAGGTATCTCTAGATTTTATGTATAGGCTGCCTCAACGGATCTAGATAGGGATATTTATGAGGAATTATTTTAGCTCGATAAGCTTTTCCCCAAAATGATTCTACAATTGTTTCTTCAATTGATACATCCCTATCGATGTTATGTTTATGCAGAGCATAAACCCCTAACATATGATATTCGTACTATAGTATGTAACTAGACCAATCCCAAAGTTGGCCCTTCTAAGAAATGAAACATTAATCATCTTATCAAGAGTCATGTTCTCATTTTCTCATATCACCCGATACTTTTTAGATACTAGAATTCCTTACATTGGTATCCATCACATGTGTTGAAAACACATCACATCCTCATCATTCCCATCTCTCTATTGTTATTACTAAACCCACACATATAAAAGGATCTTTCTTTCATCATGGGACATTACTTGTTACACATATGTTTATCTTGGAACCAAAGTCCAAGACGAATTTATACTTTTCTAAGTATACATCAATTGGACACTTTTAACTCATGCACATCAAGTGTCACAAGACCCACTTGATTTCCATGTCCCTAAAAGGAAAGAACACAAAGAAACGTATTCCTCTTATCACCCCATCATTACCCAGGGTTGTTTATCAAAGAGAAGAGATTATCATCTCCTTAGATTATTGCATGAACTTTCATTGTTCATGAGTCATTTACTCTTGTTTCATCCTCAGTTCCATGCCATCTACATAGGAATTATATGAATGACTACATATCATCATTCCTTTATTTTTTATTGTCTAACATGTTATGAACATTTTGTGATTTTATCACATTTCCCATTTTCACATTATGGAAAAGATCTTTACTATTCACACAAACTTTATCAGACAGAGATAATCTCCCTTGTTCTCTTTCTCTTATCATGAGGATTATACTTTTTAATTCCTCATACACACAAATTGATCTGAGATCATCTTAGATTCCATTTTATTGCACTTAGGATGTGATAAAAATATCCATTCCATATTTCCAGTTTCGTTATACTCACTAGATTATCTCAAAATGACTACTTTATCAGAGTAATCAGAAAGATAACAATCTAAGAGTTCCATACTTACCTTATCTTCAATAGTTGAATACATGGCTAGGGTATACAAGTACTGAGATTAGGTAGTATGCACTTTGTTTACTATCATATTCCTTACTTTTCATATCATCAAAAACATAAGACTTAGCATCCCTAGATTTTCTCCAGGCATCACCTCTACACCTCATACTCTTTCGTACAGATAAGAGCAATTATGAATCATTTAAAAGAATATTGAACATAATATAAATTCTAGTTCTCATCTTTTCTTCCCTGTGTTCCCATAGGGAAATCAATAAGGAAGTCAATAACAGAAATCCTTCTTATGATTATCAGATAAAATCAAGAGAAGGCATATCAAAATGGAAAAGGCTATATCTGACTGTTACCCCTCGCGGTCATCTACCGTTTCAGGTTGACTCAACACATAGAGTCTATTTGTTTCATGTTGTTGCTTTTTCCTTTTTACTCTATTGGTCTGTAACTTTCATAAGCCTTGCTGAGTCTACCTCAATTTCTGGGTCATTTCCTCCCTTCTTTTTAAACAAAAGAGTTTAGTATGCTCAACATGTATGTATCTATAACATGTTTTGTCCTCATACATGGTCTTATTGGTCTTATTACCGATGTAGAAGCTAATTCAGAGGTTCTTACAGGTGGGAGGTTAGGACTTTTTCCTTTACTTAGTGACTACTGCTCCAATGCACTAGGCAATTATTGCACTGGTAGCACCAAAAACTTTGGCTTTTTAGAACAACTAGGCAAATGTCTCTAGAATTGTAGAGACTTTTCCTTAATTCTCAGCTTATTTCTCCTCCTTGGGCACTGCCATCACAGATGTACTATCTGTCGATACTTATGGCAGAGTCTATTTTCTCGCCATATGTTAACTCTTCCCACATTTTCCACTATTCCAACATGACAATGTCATTCGGGAACCCTTTCGGAACCCAAAGTTTCTACATGGAGGACTGGTAAACTAGGTTGTAATGCTAGTATCCAGTCTAATATATCCATCATTGTTGTCCTAACCTACCCAACAAGAGCATAAAAATAGGATTCTCTATCCTGATTGGGTCAAGAAGGGAATTCTTAGGAACTCATTCTTCTCTTGTCTGATCCCTTGCACCCTCTCTTGGTGCAACAACATTTCTCTAAGCAATATGTTCCTCATCTTCTCTAGTCATTTTTAAACTTCACCCTTTCTTATGCATAAGCAGAAGTCACTATAGAGTATACTAGAGGACACGAGTACATACTCAACACCTTATTCCTATGTCTCTGTAGACTCAGCGAACCTTAAGCTCTGATACCAAACTTGTAACGACCGCCACCAAATTGAAAACCAAATCATTACTAATTATGTGGAATAATCATAAGCAACGGATTAACAAAAACCACTAAAAATTAAAACCATTTTACAAAGAGAACCATTTCTAGAAAAACTCTTTAAGGAATAACCAAAACCTTATATACATCATTGTTCACATTGTACCATCTCCTCTCGAGGATAACAGATAATAGTTGCTTTGTCAAAACATATATTGAAACAACATAAAACCTCGAGGCATACTAGCCAAAACCTTAGATTTTTAATAAAACAAACACGTACTAAATCCCAGGACCTGAGAGTATAGAGACGACACATAGGACATCTATCTACAAGACACAACAGACAGTATATTCAACCTGAGCTATTACTATTGTCCCTACTGCTGTTGATGTACCTCTGTAGTATGCCCTCTACCTCTTCATTTGTATCCACTTAAAAATGTTGGTGACCAACGGGGTGAGACCCATGTCCCAATGAGATATATAACTCTCTGCCAACAATATTATTATCACAGTTAAACAATATAAAACTGGGAAGAGGATTCTTTTACATTAATAAGCAGGATTTAATCACTATTTAAGTAGAGTAGAGCAATATTATCTTCTGAAGCATTGCATATATATATGATAAAGATGTAAATCATCTATTCATTTTATAAGGAATATGAAAAACATGTATAACATCTATTTATTTAATATATATAAAAGAAATGTAACATCAACCAATGATTTCCATATTCAATCCTTAAGCAAATACGCTACACGACTGATTACATTTTACAATCACACTTATGCCCTGAGGAGATGGGGTATACTGCTCATACTCCAACCGACCACTACAAAGTCAAAATTGGTACCATACAAGGTCAATGGAAGAGTCGACTACCATGACCTCACTTGTCTCAGTCAGTGCGAGACCACAAGCAGGACATCTTGTGTCAACTGCTAAATAGATTTCTAGGGTATACTGGAAACTTTGCTATAGAGCTACAGCCTCACTATGCACTCTCTTCAGGATTGAGAGATTTTAGTTATCTATACATCAATCCTGACATTCATCATCCACGGGATATTCATGATACATCCATCTCAACATTTATAATGAAGGATTGAGAGATCACAATTATCTACACATCAATCCCTCATTAGGGCATAAGGATATTCGCATCCATCACCCTCGCATATTAAAAAATATGCCCTCCAGGAGATCCCATGGGAAACCTATTTCACCATTCAGTAGCTACTGACACTGATGGATCTATGGTCAGGGCTCTACCTGATGAAATTACACTTGATTAATTAGGTGCATTATAATATATTTTAGCATCAAACATGTTTCAAACATGAATTATAATAGATGCTACAAAGAAAGGTGTAATACATTTAACAAGTAATTTTATAACCTTTGGAACACTTTCAATGCATAACACTTGGGATCTCAGTCCCTTATCACATTATTGGGAATTCTAATCTCTTAATATTATCATCATCATGATTACTAGATCTAGGTATTCAAACCCTTAGTTCATTACTGAAAATTGTTACCACTTATCACGTAACTAATACCTCTATGTCCTCAGACCAAGGTATACATGATACTTGTTGCACAAGCATCTTACATGGCTCACATGGTCCATTTAAATGTCTTGTCACCTCTCACTAGGCAACAACTATTCACATGGCTCACAAGGCTCATTTAAGTATCTTGTCACCTCTCACTAGGAAACAACTATTCACATGGCTCACAAGGCCCATTAAACATCTTGTCACCTCACACTAGGCGACAACTATTCGCATGGCTCACAAGGCCCATTAAACATCTTGTCACCTCTCACTAGGCAACAAATATCTTTTAGGTCATCAGACCACATAAACATTATACTTTTATACATGTTTTTAACATGTCTCGCAAGGCTTATGCAATAAAAGAAATACAACATTCCCATTATTAGGGTTAGCGTTTCACCTTTATAGCCAAATAGGGTTTCAAGTTAATATTATCAATCCAAACCCTAAATCATTGCTCCACACATCTAGGAGCATACATTGATATCATTAGTATTCAATCATATGTATTTATTCTCAAAATTTATCATTAAATGATTATCAACACAAAGTATCAGTTTCTCTCTCATCCTCACTAGGATATTGATTACATCATACTTTATTAACTTTGCTTAACCCTTTCTCTAGGTATGTTAGCCTACGCTTATCAAAGTGAATTTAACTCATTACATCTTAATGTAACAATTTACATGGCACACTTCATGTGTTACTCATCCAAGTAAATTAGATTTGAGGTGCAACAAGGTGTATCAACCTTGAGGTGTTGGATGTGATATTTATCATGCCTTGGTATATCACTTCCCTCATCACTTTTAACTTACTTAAGTTTATCAACTTATCTTGTATTAGGGTATTTCTCATCTTAATACTTTATGCACTAATTCATCACATTTATCTTATTGTGTATTGGCCATAAGTCACACACTTGAATTACCCAACTATCATCAAGTGATATGGACTCATCTCGGGTGAAGGTATTGTTGATATAGGGTTGACCATTATCAACCACTTTAGGTTTTTCACCTGTCAAGGCATTAATCATACCATTACTTGGTGTTACACTCATTACTCCTAAGAGTGTCTTGCCCTCACCTTTACAAGATGTATCAGGTTGAATCATGTATGTCAAGTTGAACACATGTATTGGGTTAGGTGTATATTGAGTTAGACATCATCATATCCCTCATACCCTTACCCATCAAGGGATCAACCCTTCCAATCATATGGTGTATTACCTTCACCATACATGGATATAACATCCTCACCTCACTTGAAGATATTGGCCACATCATACTTTAGTGTATTGGCCATCACATGTTCTAGGGTATTAACCACCTTACCACTTTTGTCGTCTAATGTATTGGGTTACCCACATATCATTTTAGAGATGTGTTCTCAACACCATATCATCTAAGAGGTGTATGCTTAACCCAATATCGGTTTAGAGGTGTATGCATAATCCAATATCGGTTTAGAGGTGTATGATTGCTACCCATATCACTTTAGAGGTGTATGTGTGCTTACCATATCAGGCAAGAGGTCTATGTGTGCTTCACACCATATCAGGAAAAGATGTGTATACTTGCTTTCCATATCACTTTATAGGTGTATGCGTTCTTCACACCATATCGAGTAAAGAGGTGTGTGTGTGCTTCACATCATATCTGGCAAAGAGGTGTGTGCTTGCTTACCATATCACTTTAGAGGTGTATGTTTGATTCATACCATATCGGGCAAAGAGGTGTGTGTGAACTTCACACCATATCGGGCAAAGAGGTGTGTGTGTGCTTCACACCATATTGGGCAAAGAGGTGTGTGTGTGCTTCACACCATATCGGGCAAAGAGGTGTGTGTGTGCTTCACACCATATCAGGAAAATAGGGGTGTGTGCTTCACACCATATCGGGAAAAGAGGTGTGTGCTTAACCCAATATCATTTTTGTGGTGTATGTTTAACCTCATATCGTTCAAGAGGTGTGTACTACTTCACCATATCATGCAAGAAAGTATAAACTCATATCCATGTCATTTTAGTGGAGTAGGTGCTTGCTTGTATACTTGCACCTGATATCACTTTATAAGGTGATATCATCATCTTCAAGCTCTAGAGCTTCATTCCACTTGTTCTAGTACAAGGATAACAGGTCTAACAAACTACTAGAACTCATAAATATATCAAGTATTCAAGAAAATTTCAGAAAAAAGTAGATCATCATGTATAGCAAGAAAGATAACCCTAGATCCATGCTTCAATCTAAGGTTGAAGATGATCATGGCCTTACCTTAGGGTTAATATTCGAGCTCCTTCTTGACCCTTATCACCTTTGCACGATACCTCACTACTCATGCATGATATGCCCTCACTTGTGGCAGATATCCCCTTCACTTGTCGCCAATATCACTTTATTTGGCCGATATCAACTTGCTATGGCTGATATCAATATGGTATGGCCGATACCACTTACTATGGTCGATACACAAGCCCTATGCACGATACCACATCACCTATGCATGATTTCTAAGAGAAAGGAGGTGGTAGAATTTGAAAAATTTCACTAAGAGGTGAAAGGAAGGGTATATATACTTGAGGTTCATGGGAGAGAGTGTGAGAGGTGTCATCATCTTACTGCTAATAGGTACCACATGGCCATGCATGGATTGACACATGTTCTTGCATGTACTCCATCTTTATATTTCCATGAAAAATAAAAACTTGAGGATAATGCAAGGGATAAGGGTCGGTCCCCCTTTGGTTATCTTCTAGGACAAGCCACTTCCACTCACATTATTATATTCACAATTCAATGCAACCTTTCCCAATGAAAGTTGCAAGTTGATATCCATTTATTTATTGAGGTTATTAGCTCGTTTTTGAAAAGTAAAAGAGTTAACAACACGATATGGGGGTCTCCTCTTTGGATCCTTGGCCGATAGGGACTCCCATTTAACACTACAACTCGATACACACAATACAAGCTCAAATTAGGGTTTCCATTCAACCCCTTTCTTGGTCTTTTTATCACCAAGAATACTACTACTCGTAAATGATTCAAACATGGTGTCTCATTCATTATCTCTGCTGTAAGTTATACATAGAGGAAGTAGGAACACTCTAGAGTGGTAATTTGCATATCAACCCTACATTTTGGGTAAATTACAAATTGTACCAAAATTGGTGCACAAGGTATTAGCATTATTCAAACAAGTTTAAACTTGGAATTTAGGCTTTCCACAAGACACAACTTAGCATCATTCTCTTTATTATGATGTTAAAACACTTAAGGAACGTTCAAAATGTGACATATTGCAATATAACCCCTCATATTGGGTGAATTTCACTTTGGTCCAAAACAAAGGAACATTGCTCAAACAACATTCAATCAGGAACAAACTTGGAACATAAGTGTGTCACATGATAGCAAAACACCTTAGAGGACTATATTAAAGTTCTAAGAAAATTTATTAGCCAAAACAAATAGGTTTTAACTCGTATCCCAAGTCAGGGTCATTACAAGTTATAAACCCTTAACAAGGATTTCGTCCTCAAAATCCCAGATGAAGGAAGATAATTGTCATTCATGCATTATATCATCAAGTCTCCACATAACATTTTGATGTCATAGAGATGTCATAGAACTTTGACCAGCACAATATTCTTCCATTAAAGATCATCATAAGATATGTCACATATCACACATACTCAGTTGTCATTTCCATTACAGACTACAGAGTCAACTCTGTGTCTGGTAACACTTTTATTAGTTAGAAAAGTAGTATACATACCTTATTTAATTCAGCTGTCATACCTTACTAATTTTCCACCTTCTAAACTTACAACTTATGTGATAAGATCCTTGACCTTGGGAGTCTTCCATACTCCTCACTTAGTTTAGCATTTCACCTCCAAGGAAAGACCAGAGTAACATTTTGTCACCCACTTGGAACGACAAGTCTTATCATACATCGGTTGTGTCATTCTAATCTACTGACACAACACTAAACTTTCTTATGACTTATACCAACTATCATGTTATCTTTTTATTTTCTTGTCATAAGGAGAGGCTACTTGTCAAAGAAGAACCTATCTCGGAGGTATCTCTAGATTTTATGTATAGGCTACCTCAATAGATCTAGATAGGGATATTTATGGGGAATTATTTTTAACTCGATAAGCTTTTCTCCAAAATGATTCTACAATTGTTTCTTCAATTGATACATCCTTATAGATGTTATGTTTATGCACAACATAAACCCCTAACATATGATATCCATACTATAGTATGTAACTAGACCAATCCCAAATCAAACCTTCTAAGTAATGAAACATTAATCATCTTATCAAGAGTCATGTTCTCATTTTCTCATATCACCCGATACTTTTTAGATACCAGAATTCCTTACCTTGGTATCCATCACATGTGTCGAAAACACATCACATCCTCATCATTCCCATCTCTCTGTTGTTATTACCAAAGACACACATATAAAAGGATCTTTCTTTCATCCTGGGACATTACTTGTCACACATATCTTTATCTTGGAACCAAAGTCCAAGACAGACTGATACTTTTCTAAGTATCCATCAATTGGACACTTTTAACTCCTGCCCATCAAGTGTCATAAGACCCACTTGATTTCCATGTCCATGAAAGGAAAGAACACAAAGAAAGATATTCCTCTTATCACCCCATCATTACCCAGGGTTGTTTATCAAAGAGAAGAGATTATCATCTCCTCATATTATAGCATGAACATTCACTGTTCATGAGCCATTTACTCTTGTTTCATCCTCAGTTCCTTTCCATCTGCATAGGAATTATATGAATGACTACATATCATCATTCCTTTCTTTGTTATTGTCTAACATGTTATGAACATTTTGTGATTTTATAACATTTCCCATTTTCACATTATGGAAAAGATCTTTACTATTCACACAAACTTTATTAGACATGGATCATCTCCCTTGTTCTCTTTCTCTTATCATGAGGATTATACTTTTTACTTCCTCATACACACAGATTGATCTGAGATCATCTCAGATTCCATTTTATTGCACTTAGGATGTGATAAAAATATCCATGCCATATTTCCAATTTCATTATACTCACTAGATTATCTCAAAATGACTACTTGATCAGAGTATTCATAAAGATAACAATCTAAGAGTTCCATACTTACCTATCTTCAATAGTTGAATACATGGCCAGGGTATACAAGTACTATGATTAGGTAGTATGCACTTTGTTTACTATCATATTCCTTACTTTTCATATCATCAAAAACATAAGACTTAGCATCCTTGGATTTTCTCCAGGCATCACCTCTACACCTCATCCTCTTTCGTATGGATAAGAGAAATTATGAAGCATTCAAAAGAATATTAAACAAAATATAAATTCTAGTTCTCATCATTTCTTCCATGTGTTCCCGTAGGGCAATCAATAGGGAAGTCAATAAAAACAATCCTTCATATGATTATCAGATAAAATCAAAAGAAGGCATATCAAAATGGAAAAACCTCTATCTAACTGTTACCCCTTGCGGTCATCTACCATACCAGGTTGACTCAATACATAGAGTCTAGTTGCTTGATGTTGTTGCTTTTGCCTTTTTACACTATTGGGTTGTAACTTTCGTAATCCCTGCTGAGTCTACCTCAGTTGTTGGGTCATTTCCTCCCTTCTTTTTAAGTAAAAGAGTTTAGTATGGTCAACATGTCTGTATCTATAACATGTTTTGTCCTCGTACATGGTCTTACTGGTCTTATTACTGATGTAGAAGCTAAGTTAGAAGTTCTTATAGGTGGGAGGTTAGGATTTTTGCCTTTACTTAGTGACTACTACTCCGGTGCACTAGGCATTTATTGTACTAGTAGCACCAAAAACTTTGGCTTTTTAGAACAACTAGTCAAATGTCTCTAGAATTGTAGAGACGTTTCCTTAATTCTCATCTTATTGCCCCTCCTTGGGCACTACCATCACAGATGTACTATCTGTCGATACTTATGGAAGAGTCTATTTTCTCGCCATATGTTAACTCTTCCCAAATTTTCCACTGTTTCAACATGGCTATGTCATTCAGGAACCCTTTCAGAACCCAAAGTTTCTACATTGAGGACTGGTAACCTAGGTTGTAATTCTAGTATCCGGTCTACTATATGCATTACTGTTGTCCTAACCTGCCCAATAAGAGCATAAAAACAAGATTCTCAATCCTGATTGGGTCAAGATGGGAATTCTCAGGCACTCATTCTTCTCTTGCCTTATCCCTTGCACTCTTACTTGGTGCAACAACATTGCTCTTAGAAACGTGTTCCTCGTGTTCTCCAATCATTTTTAAACTTCACCCTTTCTTTTACATAAGCAGTAGTCACTATAGAGTATATTGGAGGACACTAGAACAGACTAAACACCTAAGTCCTATGTCTCTGTGGACTCAGCAAACCTTAAGATCTGATACCAAACTTGTAACTACCGCCACCAAATCATTACTAATTATGCAGAATAATAATAGGAAGTGGATTAACAAAAACCACTAAAAATTAAAACCATTTTACAAAGAGATCCATTTCTAGGAAAACTCTTTAAGGAAGAACCAAAACCTTATATACATCATTGTTCACATTGTACATACATTGTACCATCTCTTCTCGAGGATAACATATAATAGTTGCTTTGTAAAAACATATACTGAAGCAATATAAAACCTCGAGGCATACTAGCCAAAACCTTAGATTGTTCATAAAACAAACACCTACTAAATCTAAGGAACTAAGAGTACAGATACGACACATAGAACTTCTATCTACAAGACACGACAAACAATATACTCAACCTGAGCTATTAATGTTGTCCCTGTTGTTGTTGATGTACCTCTATAGTATGATCTCTACCTCTTCGTCCGCTTCCACCTAAAAATGTTGGTGACCAACGGGGTGAGACCCATGTCCCAGCGAGAGATATAACTCTCCACCAACAATATTATTATCACAGTTAAATAGTATAAAATTGGGCAGAGGACTATTTTACATTAATAAGTAGAATTTACTCATTGTTTAAGCAGAGTAGAGAAATATCATCTTATGAAGCATTGCAATTATATATGATAAAGTAGTAAATCATCTATTCATTTTATAAGGAATATGAAGAACATGTATAACATCTATCCATTTAAGATGTATAAAATAAATGTAACATCAACCAATGATTTCTGTATTCAATCCTTAAGAAAATATGCTACACGACTGATTACATTTTATAATAACACTTATGCCCTGAGGAGATGAGGTATAATTCTCATACTCCAACCGACCACTACGAAGTCAAAATCGGTACCATACAAGGTCAATGTAAGAGCCAACTGCCATGACCTCACTTGTCTCGGTCAGTGTGAGACCACAAGCAGGACATCTTGTGTCAATTGCTAAATAGCTTTTCATGGTATACTGACAACTTCGCTATAGAGCTACAGCCACAACATGCACTCTCTTCAAGATTGAGAGATTTTAGTTATCTACACATCAATCCTGACATTCATCATCATCAGGAGATTCATGATACATCCATCCCGTCATTTATAATGAAGGATTGAGAGATCTCAATTATCTACACATCAATCCCTCATTAGGGCATAAGGATATCCGTGCCAATCACCCTCGCATATTAAAAAATATGCCCTCCAGGAGATCCCGTGGGGAACCTGTTTCACCATTCAGCAGCTACTGACGCTGATGGATCTATGGTCAGGGCGCTACATGATGAAATTCCACTTGATTAATTAGGTGAATTACAATATCTTTTAGCATCGAACAAGTTTCAAACCTGAATTATAACAGATGCTACAAAGAAAGGTGCAATACATTTAACAAGTAATTTTATAACCTTTGGAACACTTTGAATGCACAACACTTGGGATCTCAGTCCCTTATCAAATTATTGGGAATTTTTATCTCTTCATATTATCATCATCATGATTACTAGATATGGGTATTCAAACCCTTAGTTCATTACTGAACATTATTACCACTTATCAGGTAACTAATACCTCTATGTCCTCAGACCGAGGTATACATTGTACTTGTTACACAAGCATCTTACATGGCTCACAAGGCCCATTTAAATATCTTGTCACCTCTCACTAGGCAACAACTATTCACATGGCTCACAAGGCTCATTTAAATATCCTATCACCTCTTACTAGGAAACAACTATTCACATGGCTCACAAGGCCCATTAAACATCTTGTCACCTCTCATTAGGCAACAACTATTCTCATGGCCCACAAGGCCCTTTAAACATCTTGTCACCTCTCACTAGGCAACAAATATCCTTTAGGTCATCAGACCACATAAACATTATACTTTTTATACAAGTATTTAACATGTCTCACAAGGCTTATGCAATAAAACAAATACAACCTTCCCATTATTAGGGTTAGGGTTTCCCCTTTACAGCCGAATAGGGTTTCAAGTTCATATTATCAATACAAACCCTAAATCATTGCTCCACACATCTAGGAGCATACATTGATATCATAAGTATCCAATCATACTTATTTATTCTCATCATTTATCATTAAATGATTATCAGCACAAAGTATGAGTTTCTCTCTCATCCTTACTAGGACATTGATTACATCATACTTTATTAACTTGGCTTAACCCTTTCTCAAGGTATGTTAGCCTACACTTAACAAAGTGCATTTAACTCATTACATCTTAATGTAACAAATGACATGACACACTTCATGTGTTACTCATCCAAGTAAATTGGGTTTGAGGTGCATCAAGTTGTATCAACCTTGAGGTGTTGGATGTGATATTTATCATGCCTTGGTGTATCACTTCCCTCATCACTTTTAACTTACTTAAGTTTATAAACTTATCTTGTATTAGGATATTTTTCATCCTAATACTTTATGCACTAACTCATCACATTTATCCTATTGTGTATTGGCCATAAGTCACACACTTGAATTACCCAACTATCATTAAGTGATAAGGACTCATCTCGCGTTAAGGCATTTTTGATATAGGGTTGACCATTATCAACCACTTTAGGTGTTTCACCTATCAAGGCATTAATCATACCATTACTTGGTGTTACACTCATTACTCCTAAGAGTGTCTTGCTCTCACCTTTACAAGGTGTATCAGGTTGAATCATGTATGTCAAGTTGAACACATGTAGTGGGTTAGGTGTATATTGAGCTAGACATCATCATATCCCTCATACACTTACCCATCAAGGCATAAAACCTTCCAATCATATGGTATATTACCTTCACCATACATAGATATAACATCCTCACCTCACTTGAAGATATTGAGAACATCATACTTTAGTGTATTGGCCATCACATGTTCTAGGGTATTAACCACCTTACCACTTTTGTCATTTAGAGTATTGGGTTTCCCACCATATCATTTTAGATATGTGTTCTCAATACCATATCATCCAAGAGGTGTATGCTTAACCCAATATCGGTTTAGAGGTGTATGCTTAACCCAATATCGATTTAGAGGTGTATGCTTGCTACCCATATCACTTTAGAGGTGTATGTGTGCTTACCATATCATGCAAGAGGTCTATGTGTGCTTCACAACATATCAGGCAAATAGGTGTATGCGTGCTTTCCATATCACTTTAGAGGTATGTGCATGCTTCACACCATATCGGGCAAAGAGGGGTGTGTCTGCTTCACATCATATCGTGCAAAGAGGTGTGTGCTTGCTTACCATATCACTTTAGAGGTGTATGTGTGCTTCATACCATATTGGGCAAAGAGGTGAGTGTGTGCTTCACACCATATCGGGCAAAGAGGAGTGTGTGTACTTCACACCATATCGGGCAAAGAGGTGTGTGTGTGCTTCACACCATATCGGGCAAAGAGGTGTGTGTGTGCTTCACACCATATCAGGCAAAGAGGTGTGTGTGATTCACACCATATCGGGCAAAGAGGTGTGCGCTTAACCCAATATCATTTTTGAGGTGTATGCTTGACCTCATATCATTCAAGAGGTGTTTACTACATCACCATATCATGGAAGAAAGTATAAACTCATATCCATATCATTTTAGTGGAGTAGGTGCATCACCATATCGGGTTAGAGGTGCTTGCTTGTGTGCTTGCACCCGATATTACTTTATAAGGAGATACCATCATCTTCAAGCTCTAGAACTTCATTCCACTTGTTATAGTACAAGGATAACAGGTATATGAAACTACTAAAACTCATAAATATATCAAGTATTCAAGAAAATTTCGTAATTGAAAGTAGATCATCATGTATAGCAAGAAAGATGGTGAATAATAACATGTTTGGGTTCAAGTTATATAACCCGCCTTAAGAACAACTTCAAAGATCCATGTTCCTAAGGTTGAATATGACTTCTCAAAAGTCCAATGCTCATTCATAACTCCTTCATACATAAGGAATCACCCTAGTTAATAACTTGGTGAAGAAGAAAAGAAAGGAAGATCATAACCCTAGATCCATGATTCAATCTAAGGTTGAAGATGATCATGGCCTTACCTTAGGGTTAATATTTGAGCTCCTTCTTGACCCTTAGCACCTTTTCACGATACCTCACTACTCATGCATGATATGCCCTCACTTGTGGACGATACCCTCTTCAGTTGTGGCCAATATCACTTTATTTGGCTGATATCAACTTGTTATGGCGGATATCAACATGCTATGGCCAATACCACTTTCTATGGCCGATACCCAAGCCCTATGAACGATACCACATCACATATGCACGATATATAAGAGCAAGGAGGTGGTATAATTCGAAACATTTCACTAAGAAGTGAAAGGAAGGGTATATATACTTGAGGTTCATGGGAGAGAGTGTAAGAGGTGTCATCATCTTACTACTAGTAGGTGCCACATGGCTATGCATGGATTGACACATGTTCTTGCATGTACTCCGTATTTTTCTTGCCATGCAAAATAAAAACTTGAGGATATTGCAAGAGATAAGGTTCAGCCCCCTTTTGGTTATCTTCTAGGACAAGCCACTTCCACTCACATTATTATATTCACGATTCAATGCAACCTTTCCCAAGGAAAGTTGCAAGCTGACATCCATTGCTTTATTGAGGTGCTTAGCTCATTTTTGAAAAGTCAAAGAGTTAAAAACATGATATGGGGGTCTCCTCTTTGGATCCTTGGCCGATAGGGACTCCCATTTAACACTACAACTCGATACACTCAATACAAGCTCAAATTAGGGTTTCCATTCAACCCCTTTCTTGGTCTTTTTATCACCAAGAATACTACCACTCGTAAATGATTCAAACATGGTGTCTCATTCATTCTATCTCCTATAAATAATACATAGAGGAAGTAGGAACACTCTAGAGTGGTAATTTTTATATCAACCCAACATTTTGGGTAAATTACAAATTGTACCAAAAATGGTGCACAAGGTACTAGCATTATTCAAACAAGTTCAAACTTGGAATTTAGGCTTTCCACAAGCCACCATTTAGCATCATTCTCTTTCTTATGATGTTAAAACACTTAATTCACATTAAAAATGTGACATATTCCAACATAACCCCTCATATTGGGTAAATTTCACTTTGGTCCAAAACAAAGGACATTGCTCAAACAACATTCAATCAGGACCAAACTTGGAACGTAAGTGTGTCACATGATAACAAAACACCTTAGAGGATTATATGAAAGTTCTAAGAAACTTTATTATCCAAAACAAATAGTATTAAACTCATATCCCAGATCAAGGTCATTACAAGTTATAAACCCCTAACAAGGATTTCATCCCCGAAATCTCGGATGAAGGAAGACAATTGTCATTCATACATTATATCATCAAGTATCCACATAATATCTTGATGTCATGGAGATGTCATAGAACTTTGACCAACACAAAGTTCTTCAATTAAATATCATCATAATATCTATCACATATGACACATACTCAGTTGTCCTTTCCATTACTGACTACATAGTCAACTCTGTGTCAAGTAACACTTTTCTTAGTCAGAAAAGCATTATACATACCTTATTTAATTCAGGTGTAAAACCTTACTAATTTTCCACCTTCTCAACTTACAACTTATGTGGTAAGATCCTTGACCTTGGGAGTCTTCCATACTGTTCACTTAGTTTAGCATTTCACCTCCAAGGAAAGACCACAGTTACATTCTGTCACCCACATGGAACTACAAGTCTTATCATACATCTGTTGTGTCATTCTAATCTGCTGACACAACACTAAACTTTTTAAGACTTATACAACCTATCCCATTAGCTTTTTATTTTCTTATCATAAGGAGAGGCTACTTGTCAAAGAAGAACTTATCTTAGAGGTATATCTAGATGTTATGTATAGGATGCCTCAACAGATCTAGATAGGGATATTTATGAGGAATTATTTTTAGCTCGATAAACTTTTCCCCAAAATGATTCTACAATTGTTTCTTCAATTGATACATCTTTATTGATGTTATGTTTATGCAGAGCATAAACCCCTAACATATGATATCCATACTATAGTATGTAACTAGACCAATCCCAAAGTCAGACCTTCTAAGAAATGAAACATTAATCATCTTATCAAGAGTCATGTTCTCATTTTCTCATATCACCCGATACTTTTTAGATACCAGAATTCCTAACCTTGGTATCCATCACATGTGTCGAAAACACATCACATCCTCATCATTCCGACCTCTATGTTGTTATTACCAAAGCCACACATATAAAAGAATATTTCTTTCATCCTGGGAGATTACTTGTTACACATATCTTTATCTTGGAACCAAAGTCCAAGACGAACTGATACTTTTCTAAGTATCCATCAATTGGACACTTTTAACTCATGCACATCAAGTGTCATAAGACCCACTTGATTGTCATGTCCCTGAAAGGAAAGAACACAAAGAAACATATTCCTCTTATCACCCCATCATTACCCATAGTTGTTTATCAAAGAGAAGAGATTATCATCTCCTCAGATTATTGCATGAACTTTCATTGTTCATGAGTCATTTACTCTTGTTTCATCCTCGATTCCTTTGCCATCTACATAGAAATTATATGAATGACTACATATCATCATTCCTTTCTTTATTATTGTCTAACATGTTATGATCATTTTGTGATTTTATCACATTTCCCATTTTCACATTATGGAAAAGATCTTTACTATTCACACAAACTTTATCAGACATGGATCATCTCCCTTGATCTCTTTCTCTTATCATGAGGATTATACTTTTTACTTTCTCATACACACAGATTGATCTGACATCATCTCAGATTCCATTTTATTGCACTTAGGATGTGATAAAAATATCCATGCAATATTTCCAGTTTCGTTATACTCACTATATTATCTCAAAATGACTACTTGATCAGAGTAATAAAAAAGATAACAATCAAAGAGTTCCATACTTACCTTATCTTCAATAGTTGAATACCTGGCTAGGGTATACAAGTACTGATATTAGGTAGTATACACTTTGTTTACTATCATATTCCTTACTTTTCATATCATCAAAAACATAAGACATAGCATCCTTGGATTTTCTCTAGGCATCACCTCTACACCTCATCCTCTTTCGTACAGATAAGAGCAATTATGAATCATTTAAAAGAATATTGAACAGAATATAAATTCTAGTTCTCATCATTTCTTCCCTGTCCCATAGGGCAATAAATAGGGAAGTTAATAAGAACAATCCTTCTTATGATTATCAGATAAAATCAAGAGAAGGCATATTAAAATGGAAAAAGCTCTATCTGACTGTTACCCCTCGCGGTCATCTAGAGTTTTAGGTTGAATCAACACATAGAGTCTAATTGTTTCATGTTGTTGCTTTTGCCATTTTACACTATTGGGTTGTAACTTTTGTAAGCCCTACTGAGTCTACCTCGGTTTTTGGGTCATTTCCTTCCTTCTTTTCAAACAAAAGAGTTTAGTATGCTCAACATGTCTATATCTATAACATGTTTTGTCCTCGTACATGGTCTTATCGATCTTATTACCGATGTTGAAGCTAAGTCAGAAGTTCTTACAGGTGGGAGGTTAGGACTTTTACCTTTACTTAGTGACTACTGCTCCGGTGCACTAGGCATTTATTGCACTGGTAGCACCAAAAACTTTGGCTTTTTAGAACAACTAGGCAAATGTCTCTAGAATTGTGGAGACTTTTCCTTAATTCTCAGCTTATTTCCCCTCCTTGGACACTGCCATCACAGATGTACTATCTATCGATACTTATGGTAGAGTCTATTTTCTCGCCATATGTTAACTATTTGCACATTTTCCACTATTCTAACATGACTATGTGACGTGGTTTATTATTGCACTAACAATTCAGTCGGGGTTGAAATCCTAGAGTTTTTACCAAAACCTCGTGCAATAATACCACCCACAAGTGGACGGGTCTTATCACAGTATAGTTAAGGATCGAATCCCAAGGGACAACATTTTTAAGAATCGTTGCTAGTCTAGTCCAGTTCAAGTAAGGCTAATATTTAGAACAAAGGTTGATTTGAGGTTAATTAAACTAAGTGCAGGAAAGTAAAGAGAAGAATTAAAGTTGAGCTTGATTAATGATATGGAATCGCTGGAATGGTCCCGAGTTTCACCACAACTACACGTGCAAACACATCCAAACATCAACCATCCAGCTAGCAAGATATAACTATCCAAATAGAACTGTTGCTAACCCTCCTTGAGCGATGTTTAGGTTCGCATAAGCATCACGTTAGGCATCATATGTCTTGTCGCCATCCAGATCATGGACTTATGGTTCCGAAGATACATATATCCAACTAAAGTTGTGGCCCTCCTTGAGGGATGTTTAGGCACACAAAAGTGTCACCATGGACTAGATGGCTCATCCCCTCATGGATCATACACTTACGACCTCAAGGAATCCCTTTCTATTTCGAGTCAGGGAGTCAACCGTGCTAATGGACAAGCAAGTAGGCGATTAATATACAAGCAAACATTGACGATTAATGACGACAATACAAATATCCAACTGAAGTTGTGGCCCTCCCTGAGGGATGTTTAGGCCACATAAACGTCACCATAGGCTAGATGGATTGTCCCCTCATGGATCATACACTTACAACCTCAAGGAATCACATTCTATTTCTAGTTTGGGAGTCAACTTTGTTAATCAGCATTCTACCCAACATATAGAAGTTCTTGCAACATAAGGAAGAACAAGATAAAAGCAAGAAGTTAATCAATCAACAAACATTAACGATTAACAACGAGATGAAAAGTTATATACATTGCCATGTAATGTTTACCAAGATAACATGCTTGCATGGGCAGCGGGGCTAGTCCCCACACCCCAGCAAAAAGGAACTATGCACTCATGATGCGAGAAACAAGAAGAACAAGAGAGACGGAAGCTTCTGCCATGAGCATGATGCAGAAGGTAGTCATAGCTCAGTGAAGATGATACGGTCTTCTACGTCGTGTCAGAGTAGATCTGGATGAGGAGGAAGAACCACCAAGGCAGACTGGGTAGATCTTCTTCTCCACCTTCTTTCACATCTTGACCTCCTTTCTAGCAGCATGTAGGGTTGAGCATCGGTCCAAAACCAGACCGGACCGAACAGGACCGGACCACGGATCAAATTTCAATAATATATGGACCGCAGACCGGACCGTTTTAAGGGAGGACCGGACCGAGGTTGGACCGTTTTGTGCTAGGACCGGACTGGACCAGACTATTTGGACCGTAATCAGCCTTTTTTACATGTTTTACAACTTATTTAATAGTACAAAGTTGATAATCTTAGTCACTTCTAATAATTATATAACTTTAGTATCAAACATTTATACTAGTAGTGGTTATATATGTACTTTATTTGTAGTTATTATACACCTTCAAATATATATGAATTTTATTCAAAAGTCAATCTGCGGTCCGGACCGGACCAGACTAGTTTTGGTGTGAACCGGACCGGACCAGATTGAATTGAGCAGTTCGGTCCGGTTTTGCGGTCTGGACCATTATTTGCTCACCCCTAGCAGCAGGAGCAGCAGGTGAAGTGGCAATGGAGTGGATGTATGTGGACCGAACCTACATTCAGGTAGCCTGTCGGTGTCCTGGGTCCAATGCCCCGAATGAGGACCCTACTGGTCCTATTTATAGGCTTGGGTCTGGGTCTTCAATGGTTTGCACCTGCTCATGTTTTCTACACGGTCTTGAGCCCAAACAGTTTGGAGACTATTTGCTTCCCACGGTTTGGGGTCGTGAGACTTCCTCGTGGTCTTGAGATCCCGCTGCTTCAACCGGTCTTGGCTTCTAACAGTTTGGACATGTGACCAAACAGTATTGGGAAATCGGTCTTGTGCCTAACCGGTCTCATGGCCTTAACGGTCTTCAGGTCCTAACGGTCTTCATGATCATTTGTTCTTGATTGGTTTTGGAAATGGTCGCTTCCCTAGCAGTTTTTGTGTTACATCCAAACGGTCTCTACTCCAATCGGTCCTCGGGTCTTCACTTGTTGGTGAGTAACGATCATCCAAACGGTCTTTGAGAGCATCCACTGGCCAAACAGTCTTGAAGTCAGTTTGCCTCCACACGGTCTGCATCCTATCGGTTTGCTACTCCAGCGATCCAAATGGTCTGGGTATCCCAGCAATCCAAACAGTCTGGGTTTCCAAGCAGTCTACGGCGATCGCTGCCTCGCATGGTCTTCACAATCTCTATTCCACCTGGTCTTGCATTCATGTGGTCCTTGTGTACAAACCGGTCGGTCTTGTGCCCTCATCTGGCCTAATGGTCTTGAGGACCGAGCGTCGGGGTTTTAGTGTCCAAACGGTCTTGAAGACCGGTGAATTCCAATCGGTTTTGGGAATTGATTGCCTAAACAGTTTGGAGACCATTTGCAGCCCATGCGGTCTCAAGACCATTTGCTGGTCGCGAGGAGGGTCGTATAGGTGAAACAGTTTGGAGAAAGGAGAGCAAACTATGTGGATGCAAATCAAATGGACCAAGACCGTTTGGTCAAGACTGAGGCTGAGAGGATCTTGAGTGAAGGTGAGTTGCAGTTGATGGTTCAACCTCAACATGACCTGCATAATATGCATGAAATCCATATAAAACTAGTTAATAACTTGATAATCTAATCAACCAAGAAAAATTGCACATTGTAAGTTTTAAGGAGATGAAATCGAATGTATTTAGTCAAATTGGGCCCAAAATGGTGATTGAAAATCATGATGAATTTGGATTCATCAGAATACCCCAAACTTAAATGTTGCTCGTCCTCGAGTAACACAAAATCTGAAACAGTTGCCATATTAATGAATTAAATCTGTTTGATTGCCTCATCTTCACATCACAATTTGTTTCCTTTCTGCATAGTATGACTAAGCATCTCAACTTCCTAAGACCACTGAACACATCTTACAATATCTTTGTTCCTGAGTTTGTTTTCCAACATCACTTCGTCCTCACTTTTTCCAACAACAAGCATTTATAAGAGTTTTGTAAGAGTCCAGAGATACCCGTAGAACAATAAGTGTATATTTGATCTAACACTGGTGTATTTTAGGATGGTGGGCGCATTCGTTGTGCCTTTAGGTGGAAAAGGGAGTGAATGTTGGTATGGAAGGAAGAAATAAATCTCTCCTCTATACGACTTGAGATTTTTATTTTACGATTGCAATTTCATTGATTGCATTTTTTGTGCAAATCTCTCCTCTATTCGACTCGAGATTGCACTTTCTTTTTGTGTGCACATTGGCATCTTTTCTTGGTGGTATGCCCCTTTTTATTAGCAAGGGGTATGGAAGAAGCGGATATAGAGGGAGGTAATGTGCCACCCCAAACTTAGGGTTTGGCACTATGTTGGCTATTTTTGTTTCTTTTTTATGGATAGAGGGGTATGAAGATGATAGAAGAAGTGTAGAAGAGAGTTCAGATCAGAATGCAACTTGATTTACAATTCAGTGCACCAGGTGATTCTCTTTATCATACTTTGCTCAAATAATGGCTTGATGAGGATCCGGTGGAGATTCTATTTTATTATTCCACTTATCAGTTTAGGAGGCATGACGTGTTTGATCTCTATCAGTTCTATAGACACTTTCCATTTATGCATAAGGATCATGATGTTAG
Source organism: Alisma plantago-aquatica (assembly GCA_963693085.1). Lineage (NCBI taxonomy): Eukaryota > Viridiplantae > Streptophyta > Magnoliopsida > Alismatales > Alismataceae > Alisma > Alisma plantago-aquatica. Next base: position 931,888,477 of record OY856413.1, on the reverse strand, counting down.
GATTCATAAGATTCACAAGAAGATTTCAATCAATAGGCTAGTTTTCAAAAAATGGCCCTTTTGAGGATCTGCTTCGAATAAGGAGGGTATAATGATGCAAAGAAAAGCATGGAGATAAAAACTAGCCAATTAGGTAATGTCTTTTATTGAAACAAAAAACATTAAAATTTCATCAAATTTCTGTTCAATTTCTTTAAAAACTTTAAAAATGTTGATAAAAAATGCAACGATGAAATCTTAAGTCTGAAATAGATGGGTGAAGGTGGAAAGTAAAGTACGTACCACCCACCCTCCACCCCAAACTTAGAAATTTGCTCATCTTGAGAAAACTCTAAATCTGAGATGGAGGGGAAAATTCATGCAGGTTGGACCACCAGATGTGGTTGCGTTCCAATCAGCGTGTATCCTCCATCTGAAAATCTCAAAAATGCAGACTAATCAGAACTCAAGATAGCATCTCGTGATGTGATTTTTTTTTATTTAGTGCAAAATTGTCTAAAATTTAAAAACAAAATTAATGAAAATTTCTAATTAAAAACTAAAAGTAAAAACAAAATTATTAATCGGGTTGCCTCTCGACAAGCGCCTTTGTTTTACGTCGATGGATCAGCGTGAGTCCTTTAATTTTATGGTGGATACGTTGGATTGGTAAGATCCATCATTGCTTCAGTGCGTATGTCGGCTGAGGTGAAATATATCTTCAATCTTTGGCCGTTAGCCACAAATTCTCCTGACTGTTCGCTCCATAAAACGAAAGCACCATGCGGGTAGATCCTCTTAACAATGTAAGGTCCAGACCAATGAGAATGGAGTTTCCCTAGAAATAGCCTCAGTCTTGAGTTGAATAGTAGAACTTGGTCTCCCACTTGAATTTCCTTTCTTTTTAGATGACCATCGTGCCAAAGTTTGGTGCGTTCTTTGTAGATTCGTGCATTCTCATAAGTTGTCATCCAAAGTTCTTCCAGCTCTTGAAGTTGTAGAATCCTGACTTTGCATGCTTTCTTCATGTCAAAATTTAGTTGTTTGATTTCCCACCATGCTTTGTGTTCAAGTTCTACAGGCAGGTGGCATGACTTTCCATAGATTAAATGAAATGGTGTATTTATGATAGGAGACTTAAAAGTGGTGTGGTAGGCCCACAAGGCATCATTGATTTTCACTGACCAATCTTTTTGGTTGCAGCCTACTGTCTTTTCCAAGATAGCCTTGAGTTGACGGTTAGAAACCTCTACCTGTCCACTTCTTTCTGGGTGGTAGGGAGAGGCTACCTTGTGCGTCACACCATATTTTCGTAACAATGCTTCAAAGCTTCTTTCCAAAAAATGAGAACCTCTGTCGGATATCATAGTGTGTGGGACTCCGAAACAGGGAAAAATAATATCTTTGAACATCTTCATAACTGGTTTGGAATCACTAGTTACAATTGGTACGACCTCTACCCATTTTGAGACATAATCCATTGTGACTAGGATGTAGGAAAATCCATGTGATGGTGGGAATGGACCCATGTAATCCACACCCCAGACATCAAAAATCTTGACTTCTTACCATAGTTTAAATGGCATCTCATCTCTTTTCGTAATGTTACATGTTCCCTGTCATTTGTCACATGATAGAACAAAGTTGTATGAATCTTTGGATATGATTGGCCAAAAGAAACCACATTGCAAAACTTTCAAAGCAGTTTTCTTAGAACTCATATGGCCTCCAACTGGGCCTGAGTGACATTGCTCTATAATGAGTTGGGCTTCCTCCTCAGTGATACAACGTCTGTAGAGACCATCAACACAAAGCTTGAAGAGGTAGGGTTCATCCCAATGATACTGCTTCACATCATGCATGAATTTCTTCAGTGCATTTCCAGTGCATTCAGGGTGGGTGACACCAGCGGCGAGGTATTTCACATAGTTCGAGTACTAAGGGGTAGCTTCTAAAACCCTCATTAGTAGGTCATCTAGAAGAGAATCATTAATCGGAATCTTCTCGATTTCCAGAGTGTGAATACGACTGAGATGGTCTGCTACAACATTCTTTGTACCCTTCTTATCTTTTTATTTCTAGATCAAATTCTTGCAAGAGGAGAATCCATCTAATCAACTTGGGTTTAGCATCTTTCTTCGCCAGGAGGTAACAGATAGTGGCATGATCTGTATAGACAATGACTTTTGAACCAAGGAGATAGGATATGAACTTGTCAAAGGCATACACGACTGTAAGGAGTTCCTTTTCAGTAGTATCATAGTTCCTCTGAGCTTCATCGAGGGTCTTAGATGCATAGTAGATTACATAATGTTTCTTCTCTATACATTGGCCTAAAACAGCACCCACAACATAATCACTGGCATCACACATAATTTCAAATGGGTGATCCCAATTGGGAGCTCTGATGATGGGTTTTGTTGTAAGGTAATGCTTCTGGTTATTGAAACTCTTGACACATTATTCATCAAAATGGAAATCAACGTCCTTTAGCAATAAATTCGTCATCGGCTTGGTTATCTTGGAGAAATCCTTTATAAACCATCTATAAAAGCCTACATGGCCAAGGAAAGCGTGAACTTCTCTTACATTTGTCGGGAAAGCGAGTTTGGAAATCACTTTGATTTTCACTCTGTCTACTTCGATCCCTCGGTTGCTAACTCTATGACTAAGGACAATGCCTTCCTTTACCATAAAGTGACACTTCTCCCAATTCAACACAAGATGTGATTCTTCACACCGTTTAAGGACAAGGGAGAGGTGCTTCAAGCATGATTCGTACGAGTCTCCGTATATAGAAAAATCATCCATGAAAACTTCCATGATAGTTTTAGTGAGACCAACAAATATGGCCGCCATGCAACGTTGGAACCGAACGACATCCTTCTAAAGACATATGTTACAAACGGGCAAGTAAAAGTTGTTTTCTCTTGGTCATCTGGATGTATAGGTATTTGATATAATCTAGAGTAACCATCGAGATAACAGAAATATTCTTGGTGGGCCAACCTTTCTAGGACTTGATCAAGAAAAGGCATCGGAAAATGATCCTTTCGGGTTGCCTTATTCAACTTCTTGTAATCAATACACATCCTCCACCCGATGACTGTTCGAGTGGGGATGAGTTCATTGTCTTCATTCTGTATCACAGTAGTTCCACCTTTATTTTGGACAACGTGCACGGGACTCACCCATGGCGAGTCAGATATCGGATAAATGATTCCAGTAGTGAGCAGTTTAATGACTTCTCGATAGACTACTTCCTTCATGTTTGGATTTAGCTTTCTTTGATGTTCAATGGTTGGCTTGTGATCTTCCATCATGGGGATTTTGTGCATGCGCAGTGCCTGACTTACCCCGGTGAGATCACTCATCTTGTAGCCAATGGCTTTTCTTCTTTTCTTTAATTCTATCACGAATTTATTTTCTTGTTCGGTTGTTAGGTCAGAATTTATAATGACAGGGCAGACCTTAAGATCATCCAGAAACATGTACTTCAATCCCTAGGCTAGGGGTTTCATTTTAGGGACTTCTGGTTTCTCACTCGGTTCTTCAGTAGCATTCACAGCCCTGAGTTCCTCAGATTTGGCTTTAGGATCTTCTTCAGCAGTGTCGGGGTGCTGAACAAAATTTTCCATTTGTTCATCAATTGAACTTTATGCATTTGGATTAGTTAGAGCCACTTCTAAAGGATCTTCTTATTCATATTCCTCTTGCGTTAGGAGTGACATCTGCTCTATGAACTCAATCAAGTAGACTTCTTCTTGCATGCTTGGTCTTTGCATACTTTCAAAAACTTTAAACTCGAGAGTTTCTTTGCCTAGTCTGAGCAGCAAGGTTCCCGCTTCAACATCAATCAGAGCTCTTGTAGTGGCAAGGAACGGATGGCCAAATATGAGAGGATATCTGGCATCTTCTTATATGTCCATAATGACAAAGTCACATGGAACATAGGAATCTTTGCCTACCTTGACAGGTACATCTTCAATGATTCCCAAGGGAAGAGTCACAGTGTTATCTGCAAGATGTATTGTCATGCCAGTCGGGAGCAGTTCAGCAAACCCTAGCCTATTACAAAGGCTAAGTGGCATGATAGATATGCTAGCACCAAGATCAGTCAATCCTTTCTTACATGAAGAGTCACCGATATGGCATGAAATCCCAAAGGATCCTAGATCTTTCTACTTCTTTGGCATCTTGCTCTGAATAACGTCGGAAGTGGTCATTGCTAACTTGACTGTCTCATATTCTTCATTTATATATTTCCTTGTCAGGAGAGACTTTAAGTATTTTGTCCATGCTGGTATTTCAGCCAGCGCATCAAGAAAGGGTATATCAACATGGAGTTTCTTAATGGCTTCTTTGAACTTGTTGAATCGAGTGTCAAGCTTTATCTGCCTCAAACGAGTTAGGAAAGGTATACGAGGCTTGTATACTGGCACATCCGGCTCAAGTGTTTCTTCAGCTTCTGTAATGGTAGGTTCTTCAGGACTTGCCTTGTCCATTTTATCAGCAGTTACTGCACTTTTTGGTTGGGACTCAGGTGTTGTAGAGTCTTGGATGACCACAGAGTCACCCCTGTCAGTAATAACCACAGGTGTCTCGACAGGAGGATTAGAATAATCTTTTTCGGACCTGGTGGTGACAGCCTTCAATTGTTCTGGGTGTTTGGGATTGTTCTCTGGTTGGCCAGCAAAGGTTCTAGCCAGTGGCTTCATGCTAGCTGCGAGTTGAGCTAGTGGACATTCAATAGCCTTCTGATGGGCTTACTGGTTAGCTATCACAATCTGTTGTGATTGTAACGTCTTCTCGATGGCTGACAGCTTGTCATCAGGAGAGATGGGGCTGGCTTGTTGTCCTTGTTGTTGATAAGGGACTTTGTTTGGATTCTGGAACTGAGAATTATTCTAAAAATTGTTGTAGTTCCCATTCTGAAAGTTACCCCTAAAGTTTCCTTGATTCCCAAAATTTTGTTGTTGGTTATTCTGGAATCTGGTGGGCCTTGTTGTTGATTATTTGAACCAAGTTGTCGTGAGTTTTCCTCTCCTGAACAGTTTCCCTATTGAAAACCAGGATGGCTCCTATTTTGATTTGGATTGTAATATCCTTGACCAGGGATGGTGTTGACAGCATTAAGATTTTCCATTTGACCATTATCTCCTTGGCCATAATCGTTTCTTAGAACAACATCATAGAGTACATTGCAGGCTAATGTAAAATGATCAGTGCCTTTTCATGCTTCACAGAACAATGAAGCTGACTTGATCTATTCTTATGGTTGTGGGAGTGAGTGTCTTCTTTCATAGGCAGCAAGGGATGATTCAATATGGTCTTACTTGGCAACTAAGAGTTTGAGGTTTTCAGCGATAGACTTGTACACAGGAATGGCTTCATCCATAGCTACCTTCAACACTCCTTTGCCTATAGACCTACCCCAATTAGCTTGATTTTCAGCTCCAAGGGTGACAACCTTCCATGCACTGTCATAACTTTGACGCATGAAGTTTCCTCCGGACGAGGAGTCTAAAAACCTCTTGATATCGTCATCCACACCCCTATAGAAGATCTCAATGAGTTGATTCTTAGGAATACCATGGTGTGGACACTTACACATAAGCTTTTTGTATCTCTCCCATGCTTCAGCAAGGGATTCTCCAGGGACCTGAGTGAACATTGTTATTCGACCCCTAATTTCGTAGGTTAGAGAAGGAGGATAGAACTTTTCCAGAAAAACATTTTGAAGTTGTTCCCAAGTAGTGATGGGTTCGCATTGCAAGGTATTGTACCAACTTATAGCTCTATCAGTAAGAGAATACTTGAAGAAACAGAGTCATATAACATCGTTTGATACTCCATTTTGCTTTGTCATACCACATAGATCAATAAACCTCATAAGATGTTCCTGACTGTCTTCTCCTTGCTTACCATAGAATAGGTTGTTTTGAAGAAAGGTGATCCAATGTGCCCAGATCTCAAAATTTGGAGCATTGATGGGAGGAGGTTGTACTGGGTGGTGAACATCAGTAGCTTTAGGAATGGAGAATTCTCTATGGTCCTTCTACAATTATGTTGCTTGCGCTGCTGCTTGTGCTGCTCGGATCTCTATTTCAACTGAAGCTCTGGCTTCTTGCATGAGCCTATCTCTTTGTGCAGTAAGGGCTTGAGCAACCCTTTGGGCTATTTCCTCCTCTTGAGCCATTCTTTCTTGGTTCTCCCTGTTCTGATGACAAAAAGTTATGTCTATCTCAGGATCAAAGCTAGCAGTGAGACTGGGACTGTTTCAGCAGTGCATGAACTAGTCTTTGTTGGTACCTGGGATGGAAAGATTTTTAAGAAGTGAGATTGAGGAAGTAGAACCAAATTCAAGTAGATGATCAATTGTTTCAAAAGAAAAAGTAAAATCCTAGATTAGCCTTAAAAGAACTAGATTTGACTAACTGATTCTTTTGTCCCCAGCAATAGCGCCAGAACTTGACGTGGTTTATTATTGCACTAACAAATTCACTCGGGGTTGAAATCCCAGAGTTTTTACCAAAACCTCGTGTAATAATACCACCCGCAAGCGGACAGGTCTTATCACAATATATTTCAGGATCGAATCCCAAGGGACAATGTTTTTCAGAATCGTTGCTAGTCTAGTCCAGTTCAAGTAAGGCTAATATTTAGAATAAAGGTTGATTTGAGGTTAATTAAAATAAGTGTAGGAAAGTAAAGAGCAGAATTAAAGTTTATCTAGATTAATGATATGGAATCGTTGGGATGGTCCTAGGTTTCACCACCACTACACATGCAAACACATCCAAACGTCAACCATCCAGGCAGGATATAACTATCCAAATAGAACTTTTGTGAACCCTCCCTGAGGGATGTTTAGGTTCGCGTAAGCATCACCTTAGGCATCAGATGTCTCGTCACCATCTGGATCATGCACTTACGGTTCTGAAGATACAGATATCCAACTGAAGATGTGGCCCTCCCTGAGGGATGTTTAGGCACACAGAAGCATCATTGTGGGCTAGATGGCTCCTCCCCTCATGGATCATACAATTATGACCTCAAGGAATCCCTTTCTATTTCTAGTTAGGGAGTCAACCATGATAATCGACAAGAAAGAAGGCAATTAATCTACAAGCAAACATTGACAATTAACGACGAAGATATATATATTCAACTAAAGTTGTGGCCCTCCCTGAGGGATGTTTGGGCCATAGAAGCGTCATCATAGGCTAGATGGCTCGTCCCCTCACGGATCATACACTTACGACCTCAAGGAATCCCATTCTATTTCTAGTTTGGGAGTCAACTTTGTTAATTGACATTCTACCCTACATACAGAAGTTCCCACAACAGAGGGAAGAACAAGACAAAAGCAAGCAGGTAACCAATCCACAAACATTAACAATCAACAATGAGATGAAAAGTTATATACATTGCCATGGAATGTTTAACAAGAGAACATGCTTGCATGGGTAGTGGGCTAGTCCCCGCACCCCAACAAAAAGGAACTACTCGCTCATGATGTGAGAAACAAGAAGAAAAAGAGAGAGGGAAGGTTCCTCCATGAGCATGATGCAGAAGGTAGTCGCAGCTCGGTGAAGATGATGCTGTCTTCTACGTCGTGTCAGAGAATATCTGGACAAGGAGGAAGAACCACCATGGCAGACCGAGCAGATCTTCTTCTCCACCTTCTTTCTCATCTTGACCTCCTTGCTAGCAACAGGAGCAGCAGGTGAAGTGGCAATGGTGTGGATGTACGTGGACCAAACCTGTGTTCAGGCATCCTATCGGCATCCTGGGTCCGATGCCCCAAATGAGGACTTTTTTTTAATTAAGCCAGGGGTCGCTTCTATTCATCCCACACCCCTCATGTGGGCTAAACCATCAGAAAAAAGTACAACTCCCGCTCTTATAACTCAGGTATTATACCATTCTCCCACAAAACTCCCACACAAGAACAAAAACCAAGAAACAAAGCACTGATATCACAAGACCCACACACCCTTAAGCATCTATCTCCACCTTCTCAAACACAATATAAGGTATGTGCCTCTTCTCCAGCCTGGCCATCCCTTTGATTCTGTTTGGCATTCTGCTAACATCAGAAGAAACAAAGACATCAGGGGATCCACGACCAAGCCTCCCAATCTCTCTAGGAATTGAGTTTATAATCTTGTGCAAACAGACTCCATTTATGCTAGCACTCATTAACTCTTCTCTTAGATTTCTGACAAAGCATCTAGTTCTCCAAGGCTCAGCAGCCTGGTTCCATAGAATATCATAAACCATCTTATCGTCTACTTCAATAGAGGAAACCTGAAGCATTTGGTCACCAGCCAACTTCAGCCCAATGATGCACGCCTGGATGTATGCTAACGTGTCGTCATCCTTCTTAAGCCAAGCACGGAAGATCAAACAGATATCAACATTATGATTGCGGATAATTCCTACTGCCCATCTCCGCTTGTTACCTGCATCATCCAAATCTTTTCCAATCGTCACATTAAGCTTAAGCTTATGCAAATCTGGATTCGTCCATCTCAGGAGTTGCACTTTCCTCATTCTGACTCTAGGCTCATCAATGTTACATAGCCCAATCTGGTATAAATCGCAGGGTCTCTGGATATCGGAAAGACCTTCTTCTTGATCATCTGATTCACGTTGGCAATAAGACGTCTCCATTCATTTTCCATTGAACTTCTTTTATCATCATAACGAGCCGCACATCTCATTCTCCAGATGCTGAGAGGTATGTTTACAGCGATACATCTGGAAATCCATTCCGCGATATCATCAGATCGACCAGCTGTACATAGCCTAATCAAAGAAGAAATGTCATTGGGGGCTTCCTTCTCCATAACCTCACAGAATTTATTCCAGAAAAATAGCGCCAGCTGTCCATTGAATAACAAATGGGTCATATCTTCCTCCTTTGGGTCATCACAGCAATTGCACCGTGAGACGAAATGAATGTAGCATCTGATCAGTAGGAGTGGCATTCCTTGCTATCTTCCACAGAAGGGCAGTGGCCTTAGGAGAATCAAATCTCTAGATCAAGCCAAGATCAGCTGGACCCTCCGTGCTCACACTAAGAAGAAGATTTTTAGCTGATTTAAGGGTGAAACTTCCTCTGTATGTAGGGCTCCATATAAGCTCATCATCCACGTTAGAGAGCCACACATCAGCCTCCTGAATGAGCTCAAGACCCCGATCATCAATAATCTTCCGGAGAGAATGCTATTCCCATCCTTGGTCTGCAATCCAAAAGTCCTTCACTAAGAACGGATGTCTCCTGTCACTCGCAAAAATAGCATGATCAGCGAGCCTTCCATCACACCACCAAGAGTCCCAAAAGGGTACATTGCCTTTCCCAATAACCCATCTGCAGTGCTGAAAGATTTTAGGAAAATTATCCCAGACCTTTTTCCAGAAGGGAGAGGGCGTGCTGCTTAGTTTCAGATGTCCAGGGTGCGTAGCCGATCTGCCGATGTGAGGATTAGAATATTTCTCTCTACAGAACTGAGCCCACATCGAGTCTCCAGTGAGTATCTCCCAGCATGCCTTGGTAGTGAAGGCCTCATTAATTAGGTCCATCGGAGTCAAACCAAGACCTCCTTTGATCAGCGGCATAGCCACACTGTGCCATCCAATCCAGGCCTTCCGCTTATGATTATCTCTATCAGCCCAAAGAAAATTAGAGAACTTCCTCTCTAGACGGGTGATGATGCCCACAGGCAAGCCAATCGCTACAGCCGCATGCACATTGACGGACGAAAGTACATGGGCAATTAACAGACATCTACCTGCAAAAGATAGGAGCTTGGTATTCCATGATGCTATCTTAGAATTCACCTTGATGATCAGAAAATCATAGTCAGCTAACTTGTATCTCCCTTTGGAAATTGGTATCCCAAGGTACGTGAAAGAATCAGATGTACCATTGATCCCGAAAACCTCATCTATGTCCGCCGCCAATGGAAGGTCCGATCCACCAACTACACAAACTAATTTACTTCTATTGATTCTTTGTCCTGTGGATCGCTCATAGGATCCAAGTGTACTAACAAGCCCTTGTGTCGTCATCTGGTCAGCAGCGAAAAAAACAACAAGATCATCTGCATATAAAATCATAGGGGGAGCCACTGCATCTCCTCTCGTTCTGAACCTGGATATGGCCCGTTCATCAGCCATCTTAGTGAGTCTTCTGCAAAGAATCTCCTCAAAAATGATAAAAAGGAAAGGTGATATAGCATTGCCTTGCTTAAGCCCTCTCTCCATAGAGAAAAAACCAGCAGTATGATCACCAATGGTGACCGTGGCCCAAGACTGCATAAAAAAGCTCAGACATAGCTCAATCACCTCCTCTAGGAAGCCAAAAGCTGCACGAATCTTCCTCAAAACTTTACATTCAACTCTATTATACGCTCTAGACATATCAAGCTTGATCATCACATTTGGAGCTTGTTGTCCATGATTGATGTCGTGCATAAGCTCCTCTGCCAAGCGAATATGGTGTGTGATATCATTTCCTTTCAAGTATGCACCCTGGGGCTTAGAGATGAAGGAAGGCATCAAGGGATCCAACCTATTACTCAACGTCCTCGCAAGGATCCGAAGAGCCATGTTCTCGATGGAAATAGGCCTGAAGTCAGAATCAAGCTTCTTGGGATTATCACACTTCAGAATGAGAAGAATGCGGCAACAGAACAGACTTCTATGGCACTTATGTCCCTTGTAAAAGGCCTCTGCCATCGCATGGAAATCCACACCAATGATGGGCCAGGCAGCTCTGTAGAAAGGCAAGGTGAACCCATCGGGTCCTGGGGTAGATGAAGAATCCATCTCCTTCATCGTCGTAACAATTTTCTCTTGTCTTGGAATAGCAGAAAGCTTAAAGTTATCATCAATCGAGCACACTTCTGGGATGTCTTCCATCAGCATGCCAAGCTCTGCATCATCAATATCGACAGTAGTATTAAACATCTTTTGGTAATGATCAGCTGCTTTATATGCCATATGTTTTGGATCAGAAACAATCTCTCCATTCTGAAGCATGAGCGATGCAATCCTCCTGTGGCGCCTTCTAGACTTCACCACAACGTGGTAGAAAGGGGTATTTCGTTCCCCGTCCTACAACCATTTAATTCTAGCCTTTTCTCTCCATGTAGCCTCCTCCAAGTCAAGCAGCTATTGGAGCTCTACCTCAGCAACACGCAATATTGTCTCATTCATCGAAGTGGGATTCTCATCAAAGGCTTGTTGAGTGGTAAAAACAACATCTTCCATATCTTTAATCCGTTGGTTGATATCCCCAAAAGTATCTCTACTCCATGCTTTAAGAGGAGCTCTAACTTTCTTTAGCTTGTAAAAGAAAACAAACGAGGGATGCCCCACTATTGGCTCATTCCATGCCTGCTCAATCACCTTCATACAATCAGCGTGTTGTAACCAACTTGACCGAAAAGAAAAGTGCGGCTTTATTTTTGTAGCAGCTCTAACCCCAGGGGTAACAATCACAGGACAGTGATCCAAAACTCTAGATCTCGTAAGATGAACAGATCGCGTAGACGGACTATCAGCCAGCCATGAATCATTGGTGAAAACTCTGTCCAATCTTTCCCAGATAGTTGGAGTGAGGACCTGCTTGTTGACCCACGCAAACCGACTAGCTTCAAAAGGAATCTCCCTAAGGAGGGCATCTGCAATCAGAGAGTTAAAATCAAACATATCTTGAAAGATCAGAGAGTTGCCTCCTCTTTTCTCCTATGGGTTTCTAACAACGTTAAAATCACCAGCTATAAGCCATTTGTCATTTCCAATAGCACCCGACATGAAAAGAATATCATTCCATAACTCCCTTCTTTCACCATTGTCGCAGCTCGCATAAATAGTTGTAATGAAAAAAGTGGTACCATCATCACAAAAAATCGGACAGTTATGTGTTGCTTGTGTCTTCTAAAAATGATCGGATTTGTGCTCATCTCCTCATAGAACCAAATATTCCCGCCCTCATCATGGTGGTCAATAGCCCAGTCAAGCCGGACAATATCTAGAAGTTCAGTTGCTTGCTCCGCATGAAGGAATGGCTCAAACAGACAAACAACGCCAGGTCTAAATCGACTGTAGAGCCTTCCCAACACCCTCCTTGTAGGGTTGTTTGCAGCACCTCTGATGTTCCAGAAAATAGATGAACAATTCATAAAGAAACAAGAACCGCTACCTTCTATCAGGGACAATGCCTCAACAAGCTATCAGCTAGATCTCCACTCGTCCTCATCCTAGAAGAAGTCATCGAAACATTCTCCATCATCATCAGAGTGTCTTCTTTGTGATCGATCTCTTCTTCTATCAATTTTATCTCTAAAGTCACGGTGACTATTCTTCCTAGATATAGATCTGATTTTGCTCCTGTTGTGTCTATTGTGAGGTCTTTCCTCGTCAATCTCCACTACAAAGAAGTCCCCCAGCCTTCTATGTGAAAGGTGTCTCCTATTACCCTCTCTGTCCACAATCATCCTTCTAGGTGACCTGTCAGGTCTCAATCGTTGTTGTCTGATCGGAGAAGGATCTCTCGATCTAGGTATCTCCACCGAAGGAATAACCACCAAATCATTTTTGTCAGTAGCCTTCTCCTTAACATATAAAGCATTCTGAGGAATCCCCGTGTCTATGCCTACCTCAGTCAATTGAAAGGAGCTTGAACCAACCTTGCCTCTTGCAAGCATTAGAAGCTGCATAGCCGTTCTTCGTTGGCCATATGTAACTGAGATAAATTGAGGGACATCCTCGCTAAAGGCTTCAACCAGAATAAGAAAGCCGAATAGATCATCTGCATCTCTCTTCCAATCTGATATATATACGAGCTTCCCGTACGGCTTTATGAGCTCAGCAATCGAGTCATCACCCCTGCAGACTATAGGGAGGTCTGAAACCCAGAACCAGAAAGCTTCCTTATGGTGGTGTTTCTCACCCTCAATCATATGTGAAAGCTCCAACTTTTTGCCATTACACATCGGTAGTCCTTTAACAGTCATATCCCTAGCTTCATCTTCACAGGAGAAAAAAGTAATGGCTTTTCTCTCGGCAAATCTGTAGAGATCCGCAGCACATGGCCAGCACCGCTTGAGGAAAGGAAGTATCTTAGACCAAGACGCACCACTAGTCCAGGATATCTCAACAGCCCTCCTAAGCTCAGTCATCTTCGTCTGCCTCGAATCATTTCCAGGTCCAAGGTCTACAGCTAGCCGCTTGGGAACGTGTTGCGGCGCTCCCCTTACCGGTATTCCCAAAGGTAGTGGTGGAAAAGCACTGCTAGAGTTAAGATTGGGAGGCCTAGTTGCTTAGACTCGCTGAGAACATCTGGCTGCGACATGTCCAGGTTTGTGACAAATGTAGCAAACCTTGCTTCTTCTACACTGGGACTGCCAGTGCCCCCTTCCCGTACACCTGAAACAAGTATCATGTGGTATGTCGTAAAGGAGTGTCTTCCTCGACTGTTGTACTATCGCCGTTGGCTGTGTGGGCGTCCTCCTCACCGGTGGAGTTGGTAGAGGACCCGCAGGTCTCTCCGACGGTCTGCCAACGTCCGATGAAGGCTGAGACGTACCCTCCATAATCAAAGGGTCTTCTTGAATCGTCGCCTCCGGTAGCGCCAGTTGCACCGGCGACGGCGTCGTGTGCGACTATTGTTGCTCGCGTTCACCAGGCATGACTTCAGCAGCTTCGACGTCAGCAAGGGTCGAAGTCCTCTCTTCTACCTGTAGGTCTCAGGCACCAGTGGTACCGGACGATTGATCAATGATCACTCCGTCTTCAGGAGACACAACGTGTCTAATGTCAGGAATCACATCCTCCAGTGCAACAGCGCTAGCCAAAAGATTTGCCCTTCTTTCCGGAATGACCTGTTGTGCCCTACCTTGCTCGGGCCTGGGAGCTTTGGGTCTCCCATCAATCTGACCTTCATCCGCATAAACCCTCGACGGAGAGCGGTTGTCATGCATTGCATCCTCATTGGCCATCACAACCCTAACATCTGGTAGCACCTCCTCCAGTGTGACGGCAGTCACCAGTAACCGATTCCTCCTCTCCGCGACACCCTATTGTGCATGGCGCTCTCGCATACCCTGCCTTGTCACCCTACGTAAAAACGGCGAAGGCAACATCGTGATCAGGACTCAGCGACAAGTGGACGGTGGCCTCGGGTAGGCGGAGTGCCTAGCCGAAGTGGATGGCAGAGGCGCCGGCAAGGGCACGATTGCCCTAGGGATCACCCCCGATCGCCTCAGAGTCACGCCCTAGGGATCATGACCATTTTCATAATAGTAGCACACTCCTGCACCATATCTGCATGGGCCTGCATGGTGCTTCTTGCATGTTGCGCATTGGGGCTTCTCCCAAATGAGGACCCTTCTGGTCCTATTTATAGGCTTGGGTCTGGGTCTTGAACAGTTTGGACCTTCTAGTGTTTTCTTCATGGTCTTGAGCCCAAACGGTTTGGAGACCGTTTTCTTCCCATAGTTTGGGGTTGTGAGACTTCCTCACAGTCTTGAGATCCCACTGCTTCAATCGGTCTTGGCTTCTAATGGTTTCGACATGCACCCAAACGGTCTTGGGCAATCGGTCTTGTGCCCAACTGGTCGTGTGTCCTTAACTGTCTTCAGGTCCTAACAGTCTTCACAATCGTTTGTTCTTGATCGGTTTTGGAAACAGTCGCTGCCCTAGCAGTTTCACCGTTACATCCAAATGGTCTCTACTCCAATCAGTCCTGGGGTCTTCACTTTCTGGTGACTAATGATCGTCCAAACAGTCTTTGAGAGCATCTACTGGCCGAACGGTCTTGAAGACCATTTGCAGCCACACGGTCTATGGCCTATCGGTTTGCTACTCTAGCGATCCAAACAGTCTGGGTATCCCAGAGATCCAAACGGTATGGGTTTCCTAGCGGTATGCGTTGATCGCTGCCTCACGTGGTCTTCACAATCTCTATTCCACCTGGTCTTGCATTCATGCGCTCCTTGCGCACCAACTGGTCAGTCTTGTGCCCTCAGTTGGCCTAACGGTCTTGATGACTGAGCGATGGGGTTTTAGTGTCCAAATGATCTTGAAGACCGGTGAGTTCCAATCAGTTTTGGGAATTGATTGCCCAAAAGGTTTGGAGACTGTTTGCAGCCCATGCGGTCTCAAGACCGTTTGCTGGTCGCGAGGAGGATCGTATAGGTGAAACTATTTGGAGAAAGGAGAGTAAATTGTGTGGATGCAAACTGAATGGACCAAGACCATTTGGTGAAGACTGTTCATTCAAGCCGGTGATCGATCTACAAGCAAACATCGACGATTAACAACGAAATGAAAAGTTATGTACATGCCATGGAATGTTTAACAAAAGAACATGTAAGCATTGGCAGCGGGGCTAGTCCCCGCACCCCAGCGAAAAGAAACTACTCGCTCATGATGCGAGGAACAAAAAGAACAATAAAGTAAGAAGAATCTGCCATGAGCACGATGAAGAAGAGTGTCACTGCTCGGTGAAGATGATGTGGTCTTCTGTACTGAGTCAAAGTAGATCTAATGAGGAGTGATCGACACCAGGGAAGACCGGGTAGTCTCTCTCTTCTCCTTCTTTCTCATCTCATCCTTCTTGCTCATAGTAGAAGGAGTAGTCTGTGATGAGTGGATGGATGGCAAAGAATCATTGGGTGGATGGTTGGGATGAAGTGGCAGGTCAGCCCAAGGTTTGACCCAAGAACTTGGACCTATAGTGGTGTATGCAGATACTGGTTGAATGGAAGGGAGGTGCACTGGCAATGCTTGGGCAAGGTGGATCTGCTCCCTGGCCATGGATGAAGTGAGCGGAGGAGGGAGACAAGTGGAGTGTGTTATGGAGGTGGCACACTATTATATAGGGTGGAGATGTTGTCGAAGATGATGGTGGTTGGAAAGTGTGGAGTGATTGAGTCGCCATGAGGGGACGAACGCAGGTGTTTGCGCATCCTGGAGGTGAGGAATCCCCCCCTGTGAAGGTGGGGTGATGACGTATATATTGGAATCAGTCTCTGGGCCTCGCGGTCTTACTTAGTGGCGGCCTCACGGTATCGCTCTTCCAACGGTTTCAGCTTCACGGTCTCATGTCGCATAGTTTAGAGACCTAGCGCCTTCTCTCAGTTTCACTTCACGATCCTACCCTCACGTTCTTGCAAAACCCAACAGCCTTACAATCTCAGATCAATGTTCTCCTCTCCATGCGGTCTCACTTCTACGATATTCACGGTCTACCGTTGTTTGTACCTCTACCCCTCACACGGTCTTGAAGATCATTCACCATCACACGGTTTCGAGACCGAGTGCCTCCTCATGGTCTTGAAACTGTGACGGTTCTTGTGGTTTGGAGATCATGTGGGGCGGGTGCGAGGACGGTGGATGAGGCCAACAGTGGTCATGGTCACAGCAGCACTGCTATCCCGTGATGGTTGTGGGGATCTGAGAAGGGAACTGGTTGTAGGCATTGTGGGTGTAGGGTTGCAGGTGGTGGCGATCTACTGCCAATGGCGAGGAGGACGATGGCACTTTAGGATTGTAGGTATGTTTCCGCTCCTTGCGGTATTGGGGTCATGTGAGTTCTCATGGTCTTGATATCGTGAGAGTTCTCACATTCTTGAGATCGTGAGTGCTCTCACAGTCTTGAGACCGTGAGGAGGAGATCGTGTGAGGGTGCAAGACCATTTAGGTAGATGAAGGCAGATTGTTGATTTGTGATCAGATGGATGGGAGAAGGCCCAGGACTGAATGGATGATTGTGAGGGGTTGAAATCATGTGGATGCAAACCGAGAGGACCAGGACCGTTTGGTCAAGAGTGCGAGGAAGTGTTGATATGTGTTCGGATGGTTGAGATGGATGCAAAGGTGATGTTGATGAAGATGGAAGTGGAAAGCAAAGCAAGTGATGGTGATGACCATTGATGGAAGGTGAAGAAGATGAAGGGTGTTGATGAAGGTGGATTTAGGGTTGAGTGAAGGTGGGCTCTAGCTACAGGTTCAACCTCACCTTGACCTGCATGATCTGCATGAAATTCATATAAATCTAGTTAGTAATCTTGATAATTCATCCAATTAAGTAAATTTGCATATTGTAAGATCTAAGAGATGAAAGTGAAAGTTTTTAAGCAAAAAAAGGCCAAAGATGGCGACTGAAACCAAGGTGAGTATGCATTCATCAAAACACCCCAAACTTAAATGTTTCTCATCCTTGAGTAAAACAAAATCTGAAATAGTCGCCAACGAATACTTTCACTCGTGTGATTGCCTCATCTTCACATCACGATTGTTTCCTTTCTACTTGGTATGACTAAGCATCTCAACCTCCTAAGATCACTGAACACATCTTACCATATCTTCGTTCCTGAGTTTGTTTTCCAACATCATTTCCTCCTCACTTTTTCCAGCAACAAGCATTTCTAAGAGTTTCGTAAGAGTCCAGAGATACCCGCAGAACCACAAGTGTGCACCTGATCTGACACTGGTGTTTTGTTTGAGGATAGGGGAGGCATTCATTGTTTCTTTAGGTGGAAAAGGGAGTGAAGGGTGGTATGGAAGAAAGTAGTATATCTCTCCTCTATTCGACTCAAAATTTATTATATGGTTTCAATTACATTGGTTGCATTTTTTTGGGTGCAAATCTCTCCTCTGTTCGACTCGAGATTGCATTTTTTGTGTGCGCATTGGCATCTTTTCTTGGTGGTATGCCCATATTAATTAGCGAGGGGTATGGAAGAAGCAGAAATCGAGAGAGGTGGTGTGCCACCCCGAACTTAGGGATTGGCACTATTTTAGCTATTTTTGTTTCTTTTTTATGGATGGAGGGGTACAGAGATGATGGAAGAAGTGTAGAAGAGAGTTTAGATCAGAATGCAACTTGATTTATAATTAAGTGCACCGAGTCTTTCTCTTTATCATACTTTTCTCAAATAATGACTTGATGAGGATCCAGTAGAGATTCCATGTTGTTGTACCACAAGTCAGTTGGGAAGCACGACGTGTTTGACCCCTATCAGTTCGACAGATACTTGCCATTTTTGCAGAAGGATCATGATGTTAGGATTCATAAGCTTCACAAGATGATTTCAATCAATAGGCTAGTTTTTAGAAAATGGCCCTTTTGAGGATCTGCTTTGAATAAGGAGGGTATAATGATTCAAAAGGCATAGAGAAACTAGGCATCAAGTTTCTATACAAAATCTTTGAAAACTTTAAAATTTTTAAAAATTTTGATAAAAAATGCAACGATGAGATCTTAAGTCTAAAACAGATAGGAGCGAGTGGAAGGTAAAGTACGTACCACCCACCCTCCACCCTGAACATAGAAATTTGCTCATCCCAAGAAAACTCTGAACCCGAGATGGAGGGGAAAATTCATGCCGGTTGGACTACCAGATGTGGTTGTGTTCCAATCAGCGTGCATCCTCCATCTAAAAATTTCAAAAATGCAGACTAATCAGGACTTAAGATAGCATCTTGCGATGCAATTTTTATTCAGTGAAAAATTTCTAAAAAGTAAAAACAAAATTAAGGAAATTTTCTAATTCAAAATT
Organism: Alisma plantago-aquatica; assembly: GCA_963693085.1. Taxonomy (NCBI): domain Eukaryota; kingdom Viridiplantae; phylum Streptophyta; class Magnoliopsida; order Alismatales; family Alismataceae; genus Alisma; species Alisma plantago-aquatica. The sequence continues at coordinate 931,869,917 of OY856413.1, read as the reverse complement.
TAAAGAAAAATGAAATTATTGATTGGGTTGCCTCCCCACAAGCGTCTTTATTTTATGTCGATGGCTCGACGTGGATACTATCACCATGGTGGGGCTCTGGGTGGAGCTTGAGCTAGGTTGACATATTCTCTTGGTAGTTTCTTTCTTAGCCATTCATTTATCCTTGATTTTATTCTGGCCTCTCTTATTCTTCCCCATACAGAGTGGGTAGTGTCGGAACACATAGGAAAACAACTTGAGTTTTGTCACTCAATGTGAGGTGGAGAATATTTGAAGGGAGTCTGAATGGCTTCATTGATAAAGTAGTGATGTTGAGGATTGGAAGAAAAGATTACTTTTTATTGCATTATCCCTTATTCGTAGCGATGTTGGTCACCGATGTCTATCAGATATGGATCTAGGAGATGTTCTCGGTAGAAACTACATTCCAAGTCTTGTTGCGGAGGGAAGATGAAATTAGTAGTCTTTGTCTGTTTGTCTACTGGTGCATTCTAGAGGATAGTTATTTCTAGATGAGGAGGGTCATGGACACCTGAAGAAGGTTCAGTGTGTGTAACAATAGGGTTGAGATGTGTCTCCTCCACAGTTGACGACATTTCTTTTGTCTCTATATAGACTAGTTCACTCTCAGTCTCCTTTTCATCATGGTCCTTTTCTGAGGGAAAATCAGATTTTGAGGTAAGGAATTGTTGTTGCATTTGAGTGAATTGATTAACACGATCAACAAAATATGCTTCTTCTTCTTTAGAGCACTCCTTAGCGCTTTTGGATGCATGGAAATCAAAAGATTGGTTTCCCACTCTTAGGGTCAAGACTCTAACTTCAACCTCAATCAGAGCTCTAGCGGTTGAGAGGAAAGGTCTTCCAAAAAGGAGGGGGTAGCGTGGATTCTCCTTGATGTACATAACTATGAAATCACATGGGACATATATATCCCCAACCCTTATGGGGATATCTTCTATTATGCCAACTGGCTTGATCATGGAGGAGTCAACAAGATCGATGGACATTCTAGTTGGTAAGAAGTTAGTAAGGCCCGGTCTGTTGCATAGACTAAGAGGTGTGATAGAAATGCTAGCTCCAAGATCAGCTAGACCCAGTTGATTGATGGAATCACTTATCAAGCAGGAAATTCTGAAAGAGTCAGGATCCTTACATTTGCGAGGCATCCTATCCATAACTAAATTTGATGATGTTCTTGCCACTTTCACTGTTTGATTTTCTTCAGTTTTGTACTTTTGACTGAGTAGGAGTTTGAAGAACTTAGACCATTGGGGCATCTCATCCATGTCATCCAGGACTGGGACATTGACATACAACTTCCTCATAACTTTGTTGAACTTGTTGAACCTAGTATTGAGTTGGGTAAAATTGAGTCGATTTGGAAACGGCACACAAGGTTTGTAAACTGGAACAACTGTCTCAGGTGAGTCTTCTGGATCAGCAACAATAGGTTCCTCAGAACTTGCCTTGTCGGTCTTATCATTCTGAGTGGCACCTGCACTAGGCTCAGCACCTTGGACATTTGTCACGGTGACAGGAGTCATGGGTTCTGGTAAGATAAAGCCTGAACAAGATGTCACAGCTTTAAGTTGTTCCACATGCCTCGGATTGTCTTCTGGTTTCCCAGCTAAAGCTTGAGCAGGTGGCTTAAGGCTAGCTGCAAGTTGAGCTAGTTGAGATTCAATGGCCTTTTGGTGTGCTTGTGTGTTAGCTATCAATGTTTGTTGTGACTGTAACATCTTCTCAATGGCTGACAGTTTATCATCAGGAGAGATGGGTCTAGCTTGTTTCCCTTATTGTTGATTCTGGTAAGGGATTTGATTGGGGTCTTAGAACTGAGGGTTGTTCTAGTAATTGTTGTAGTTCCTATTCTGAAAGTTACCCCTAAAGTTCCCTTGATTCCTGAAATTCTGTTGTTGGTTGTTTGAACCAAATTGATGTGATTTTACCGCTCTCAAAGGATTTCCATACTGAAAACTAGGATGGTTCCTCGAATGATTCGGGTTATAGTATCCTTGACCAGATATAGTATTGACAGCATTCAGACTTTCCATCTAGCCATTATCTCTTTGTCTGTTGACTTTTCTTAGGACAACATCATAGAGAACATTGCAGGACAAAGTAGAGTGATCAGTTTATTTACATGCTTCATAGAACAGTGAAGATGACTTCTTTTGTTCCTGTTGTTCAGGGGGTGAGTTTCTTCTTTTATAGACAATAAGGGACGAATTGAGATGGTCTTGCTTGGCAACTAAGAGATTTAGGGATTCAACGATAGACTTGTACTCAGGAATAGCTTATGCCATAGCTACCTTCAATACTCCTTTGCCTACAGATCCACCCCAATTAGCTTGATTTTCAGCTCCAAGGGTGACAACCTTCCATGAGCTGTCATAACTTTGATGCATGAAGTATTCTCCAGATGAGGAGTCCAAGAACCTCTTGATGTCATCATCCACACCCCTATATAAAATCTCAATGAGTTGATTCTTAGGAATACCATGGTGTAGACACTTGCGTAGAAGCTATTTGTATCATTCCCATGCTTCAGCAAGGGATTATCCAGGGGCCTGAGTGAATTGAGTTATATGTCCCTTGATTTCATAGGTGGGAGAAGGAGGGTAGAACTTTTCCAAAAAAATATTTTGAAGTTGTTCCCAAGTGGTGATGGGTTTGCATTGCAAGGAGTTGTACTAGCATATAGCTCTATCAGTGAGAGAATACTTAAAGAGACGGAGTCGAATGGCATCGTCAGATACTCCATTTTTCTTTGTCATGGCACATAGATCAATAAACCTCAGAAGGTGCTCCTGACTATCTTCTCCTTGTTTACCATAGAATGGGATGTTTTGAAGCAAGGTGATCCAATGTGCCCTTATCTCATAATTTGGAGCATTGATGGGGGGGAGGTTGTAGTGGGTGGTGAACATCAATAGCTTTAGGTATTGAGAACTCCCTAAGATCCTTTTGCAGTTCTGCTGCTTGCACTACTACTTGTGCTGCTTGGATTTCTTCTTGAACTGCAGCTCTGGCTTCTTCCATGAGCCTTTCTCTTTGCGCATTAAGGTCTTGAGCTACACTTTGGGCTATTTCCTCTTCTTGTGCCATTCTAGCTTGGTTCTCTCAGTTCTGACAACAAAAAGTTCTGTCTATCTCAGGATCAAAGCTAGCACAGAGTTCGGGACTGTTCAAGCGGTGCATACACTAGTCTTTGGGGATACCTGGGATGGAAATTTTTTTCAGAAGTAAGATTGACATAGTAGAACCGAATTCAAGTGAATGATCAATAATATCAAAAGAAAAAGAAAAAACCTAGTTTAGCCTTAAGGGAACTAGATTTGACTAACGGATTCCGTTGTCCCCAGAAATGGCACCATAATTTGACGTTGCCTATTATCGCACTAACAAATTCACTCGGTGTTGAAATCCCAGAGTTTTCAACCAAAACCTTATGCAATAATACCACCCGCAAGCGGATGGGTCTTATCATAGTATAGTTAAGGATCGAATCCCAAGGGCCAACATTTTTAATAATCGTTGCTAGTCTAGTCTAGTTCAAGTAAGACTAATATTTAGAACAAAGTTTTGATTTGAGTTTAACTAAACTAATTGCAAGAAAGTAAAAAGAAGAATTAAAGTTGAATCTAGATTAATGATGGGGATCACTGGGGTGGTCTCAGGTTTCACCACCACTACACATGCAAACATATCCAATCACCTAGGAAAGATCTAACTATCCAAATAGAACTTCTGCAAACCCTCCCGGAGGGATGTTTAGGTTCGCATAAGCATCACCTTAGGCATCAGATTTCTCGTCGCCATCTGGATCATGCACTTACGATTCTGAAGATACATATATCCAACTGAAGTTGTGGATCCCCTATACAGGCGTTAGGCACACAGTAGTGTCACAGTGGGCTAGATGGCTCATCCCCTCACAGATCATTCACTTACGACCTCAGGGAAACCCATCCTATTTCTAGTCAGGGAGTCAACCACGTTAATCGACATTCTATCCTACATATTGAAGTTCTCACTATATAGGAATGAATAAGATAAAAGCAAGCAGGTGATCGATCTACAAGCAAACATCGATGATTAACAATGAAATGAAAAGTTATATACATGCCATGGAATGTTTAATAAAAGAACATGTAAGCATGGGCAGCAGGGCTAGTCCCCACACCCCAATGAAAAGAAACTACTCGCTCATGATGCAAGGAACAACAAGAACAATAAAGTAAGAAGAATTTGCCATGAGCATGATGAAGAAGAGTGTCGCAGCTCGATGAAGATGATGCGGTATTCTACGCCGAGTCAGAGTAGATCTGATGAGGAGCAATCAACACCAGGGTAGACTGGGCAGTCTCTCTCTCTTCTCCTTCTTTCTCGTCTCGTCCTTCTTGCTCACACTAGAAGGAGCAGTCTGTGATGAGTGGATGGATGGCAAAGAATCACCGGGTGGATGGTTGGGATTAAGTGGTGGGTCAACCCAAGGTTTAACCTAAGAACAAGGACCTATAGTGGTGTATGCAAGTACTGGTTGAATGGAAGGGAGGTGCCCTGGTGATGCTTGGGCAAGGTGGATCTGGTCTCTATCCATGGATGAAGTGAGCGGAGGAGGTGTAACATACCGAAATCTGGGCATTTTGCCTTTTTGGTCCTCTTTTCCTTTCATTTCTATCCTATTTGGCCTTTTTGTTCAATTTGTGGACAATATGATGGTTTAATGAACATTTGTTCACCTTTTCTCTCAATATTGGGTTTATGCACAAATACCTCAGTGGAAGCTTAGTAATGGGTCAAATATGCAAAATATCCACTTAAGTGATAAAAAGAATAAATAAATTCATCCTAGAACTTTCTAGTGCTGTTTAGAATATGAAAAAGAAAGAAAATTCCGAAATATAAATAAAGGAGATGATAAATGCAATAATTGGGGATAATATGGAATATTTTGGAATAAAAGAAGATAATGAGGAATATATTGTTCCAAAAATCCTAAATAGAAACCCAAGAAGATATTTTGGATAATAAATATATCAGTTTCGTTTTCTTGACTTAAAAGTTGCTTAATGGCCAAGTATCATCTAATTTGGATAATAAATAAATATATAATGCTTTTAATACAAGATAATGGGAAATAAGCCAAGAAAGAGAGATAAAATATTTAATGCCCTCAAATTATAAAAATAACTCCAGATTCATAATTTAAACATAAAAATAAGCCTTTGGGCAAATTTGCATTTAATTTGGTCAATGTTTAATATTTTATTTTATTCGGAAGAGAGAAAATGACTTAAAGACCAAAAATATTAATTATATGTTGATAAAAATTAATTAATGTCAAAATCGTGTTCCAAACGTTTATTATTGCTTATAGGCCAAGTTTTACTTTATTAGAGGCATCTAAAAACCTTATAAAAATATAAAACTTGGCCTATAAGCAATAATAAATGTTTGGAACACGATTTTGACATTAATTAATTTTTATCAACATATATTTAACATTTTTGGTCTTTAAGTCATTTTCTCTCTCCTATATAAAATAAAATATTAAACATTGACCAAATTAAATGCAAATTTGCCCAAAGGCTTATTTTTATGTTTAAATTACGAAGTTATAGTTATTTTTATAATTTGAGGGCATTAAATATTTTATCTCTCTTTCTTGGCTTATTTCCCATTATCTTGTATTAAAAGCATTATATATTTATTTATTATCCAAATTAGATGATACTTGGCCATTAAGCAACTTTTAAGTCAAGAAAACGAAATTGATATATTTATTATCCAAAATATCTTCTTGGGTTTCTATTTAGGATTTTTGGAACAATATATTCCTCGTTATCTTCTTTTATTCCAAAATATTCCATATTATCCCCAATTATTGCATTTATCATCTCCTTTTTTTTATATTTCGGAATTTTCCTTCTTTTTCATATTCTAAAAAGCATTAGAAAGTTCTAGGATGAATTTATTTATTCTTTTTATCACTTAAGTGGATATTTTGCATATTTGACCCATTACTAAGCTTCCATTAAGGTATTTGTGCATAAACCCAAATATTGAGAGAAAAGGTGAACAAATGTTCATTAAACCATCATATTGTCCACAAATTAAACAAAAAGGTCAAATATGATAGAAATGAAAGGAAAAGATGGAAAAGAGGACCAAAAAAGCAAAATGCCCAGATTTCGGTATGTTACAGCACTCCACCCCTTAAAGATGATTTCGTCCCCGAAATCACTAGCAATTAGGGAAGGGTGAGTGTGCAACCTCACATCATAAAACTTCAAGTTGTTTCTCCAACCATAACTTCCACCAAACAACTCATCAGCATATACATCACAAGCATCTCAACATAGGTCAGGTTCTCAAGGATCACCTAGGGTCCACTATTAAGATATTCTTTTTAAGAGATTTAACTTTATTTACATTTTTGACTTATTAACATTATATTCATTATGATAACACATTGTCATCAGTATTTTAATTATGTCATGTCACATTCACTTAGTTGCCAAAAAGAATTATATTTTATTATTATGCACAATTAGAGGTTATTCAATTATCTCAACATTCATTATTATATTTGATCATTATCCTTAATAATTCGGATTTATACTTCCTTGTCCTCATATTATCACTTTATTAAGTTATAACAAATTATTTTTCATGAAATAAGACATTCTATTCAATTTGTGGTTAAGCATATAATTATTTCAATTGATGTCACATTAGTTACTTATATTCATAATAAACATGGTTCACATTGTCACATTATCTTTATTGCTCGCATTAATGTCATCATTAATCATTATTCATATTTATTCATTTATATTATTGATTTTGCACACTTATGTGAATCCAATTACTTCATATTCACATTGAAGCCTTTACATGTATTTTAATGATCAAGGTGAGACATATTACTTATCAATGAATTGATTCACATTAAGTGACTAATAACATGTATATTAGTTAGCAAGGTAACATGCATTCATATTGATGACTTAATTAATATGTGATTAGATGATCATATATATCATTTATGTGTATCAAAGTATGTTAACTGATTATGGCTCTTAACATCATTAATGTATCATGAAAGGCAATAAAGATGTATAGATTAGGGTTAGATTATTGCAACTTAGGGTTTAGGTCGACATGACCATTTTATTTCACTTATCCATCCTTAGCATACATTAGGTTACAATTATCTTTCATATCGTTAGGGTTTATAGGTTCATGACATGATCAACATCTTACTTATTGATAATTAGCATTGATATCCATATTATGTGCATTGGATATTCATTAGGGTTCAAGCATATGAGTTATTCCTTAGATGATAATTATATGTTCATTAATACGTAAACAAGCATGTTAGGGTTATGATTATATCTTGTTTGATCAAAACTAAAGATCCATGCATACTAACCTCCTATCCATGGAGTTAGGGTTTCTAAAGATAGATTAGATAGACTTCAAGACGTTATAGGAGGGAGACGATTGGAGTGCATTATGGAGGCGGTGCACTATTAGATAGGGTGGAGATGTTGCCGGAGATGATGGTGGTTGGAGGGTGTGGAGTGATTGAGTCATTGTGAGGGGTCGAGTGTAGGTGTTTGCATAGCCTGGAGGCAAGGAATCCCCCCTGTGAAGGTGGGGGTGATGGCATATATATAGGAATAGGTCTCTGGGCCTCGCGGTCTTTCTCAGTGGTGGCCTCATGGTCTCACTCTTCCAGTGGTTTCAACTTCAGGGTCTCACGCCACATGGTCTAGAGACCTAGCACCTTCTCTCAATTTCACTTCATGATCCTGCCTCCACGGTCTTACAAGACCCAGCAGCCTTACGGTCTCGGATCAACGTTATCCTCTCCACGCAGTCTCATTTTTGCGGTCTTCACGATCTACCATTGTTTTTGCCTCTACCCCTCATGCAGTCTTGAAGACCATTCTTTGTCACGCGATTTCAAGACTGAGTGCCGCCTCACAGTCTTGAAATTGTGAGGGCTCTCGCAGTTTGGAGATTGTGTGGAGTGGGTGTGAGGACAGTGGACGAGGCTGGCGATAGTCATGGCCATAGCAGCGTTGCTGTCCCGCGGTGGTCATAGGGATCAGAGAATAGAAATGTTTGTAGGTGTTGTGGGTGTAGGGTTGCAGGTGGTGGCGATCTACTGTCGATGGCGAGGAGGACGATGACGCTTTAGGGTTGCAGGTACATTGCCACTCCTTGCGGTCTTGGGGTCATGTGAATTATCACAATCTTGAGATCATGAGAGTTCTCATGGTCTTGAGATCATGAGGGCTCTCACGGTCTTGAGACTGTGAGGAGGAGATCGTGTGAGGGTGCAAGACCATTTAGGCAGATGAAGGCAGGCTGTTGATTTGCGATCAGATGGATGAGAGAAGGCCCAGGACTGAATGGATGATTGTGAGGAGTTGAAACTGTGTGGATGCAAACTGAGAGGACCAATATCGTTTGATCAAGACTATGAGGAATTTTTTATATGTGATCGGATGGTTGAGATGGATGCAAGGGTGATGTTGATGAAGATGGAAGTGGAAAGCAAAGCAAGTGATGGTGATGACCATTGATGGAAGGTGAAGAAGATGAAGAATGTTGATGAAGGTGGATTTAGGGTTGAGTGAAGGTGGGCTCCAGTTGAAGATTCAACCTCACCTTGACCTGCATGATCTGCATGAAATTCATGTAAATCTAGTTAGTAATCTTGATAATTCAGCCAATTAAGTAAATTTGCATATTGTAAGATCTAAGAGATGAAAGTGAAAGTTTTAAGAAAAAAAAGGCCAAAGATGGTGATTGAAACCAAGGTGAATATGCATTCATCAAATAGGTATAAGAAACTACTATAACTCGTAAATATATCAAGTATTCAAGAAAAATTTGGAATTGAAATTAGATCATCATGTATAGCAAGAAAGATGGTGAATAATAACAAGTTTGGGTTCAAGTTATATAACCTACCTTAAGAACAACTTCAAAGGTCCAAGCTCCAAAGATCCATGTTCCTAAGGTTGAAGATGACTTATCAAAAGTCCAAGGCTCGTTTACAACTCCTTCATATACTAAGAATCACCCTAGTTAAGAACTTAGTGAAGAAGAAAAGAAAGGAAGATCATAACCCTAGATCCATGCTTCAATCTAAGGTTGAAGATGATCATGGCCTTACCTTAGGGTTAAGATTTGAGCTCCTTCTTGACCCTTAGCACATTTGCACGATACCTCACTACTCATGCACGATATGCCCTCGCTTGTGGCCGATATCCCCTTCACTTGTGGCCAATATCACTTTATTTGGCCGATATCAACTTGCTATGGTCGATATCAACATGCTATGGTCGATACCACTTTCTATGGCTGATACCCAAGCCCTATGCATGATACCACATCACATATGCATGATATCTAAGAGAAAGGAGGTGGTGGAATTTGAAAATGTTCACTAAGAGGTGAAAGGAAGGGTATGTATACTTGAGGTTCATGGGAGAGAGTGTAAGAGGTGTCATCACCTTACTACTAGTAGGTGCCACATGGCCATGCATGGATTGACCCATGTTCTTGCATGTACTCGATCTTTATCTTTCCATGCAAAATAAAAACTTGAGGATAATGCAAGGGATATGGGTCGGCCGCCCCTTTGGTTACCTTCTAGGTCAAGCCACTTCCACTCACATTATTAAATGCACAATTCAATGCAACCTTTCCCAAGGAAAGTTGCAAGACGATATTCATTGCTTTATTGAGGTGCTTCGCTCATTTTTGAAAAGTCAAAGAGTCAGCAACACAATATGCGGGTCTCCTCTTTGGATCCTTCGCCGATAGGGACTCCCATTTAACACTACAACTCGATACACTCAATACAAGCTCAAATTAGGGTTTCCATTGAACCCCTTTCTTGGTCTTTTTATCACCAAGAATACTACCACTCATAAATGATTCAAACATGGTGTACCATTCATTCTCTCTCCTGTAAATGATACATAGAGGAAGTAAGAACACTCTAGAGTGGTAATTTTCATATCAACCCTACATTTTGGGTAAATTACAAATTGTACCAAAATTGGTGCACAAGGTATACTAAACTTTCTAATGACTTATACCAACTATCCTGTTAGCTTTTTATTTTCTTGTCATAAGGAGAGGCTATTGTCAAAGAAGAACTTATCTCAGAGGTATTTCTAGATGTTATGTATAGGCTGCCTCAACAGATCTAGATAGGGATATTTATGAGGAATTATCTTTAGCTCGATAAGCTTTTCCCCAAAATGATTCTACAATTGTTTCTTCAATTTATACATCCTTATCGATTTTATGTTTATGTAGAGCCTAAACCCCTAACATATGATATCTATACTATAATATTTAACTAGACCAATCCCAAAGTCGGCCCTTCTAAGTAACGAAACATTAATCATCTTATCAGGAGTCATGTTCTCATTTTCTCATATCACCCGATACTTTTTAGATACCAGAATTCCTTACCTTAGTATCCATAACATGTGTCAAAAACACATCACATCCTCATCATTCCCATCTCTCAGTTGTTATTACCAAAGCCACACATATAAAATGATCTTTCTTTCATCTTGGGACATTACTTGTTACACATATCTTTATCTTGGAACCAAAGTCCAAGACAAATTGATACTTTTCTAAGTATCCAACAATTGGACCCTTTTAACTCATGCACATCAAGTGTCATAAGACCCACTTGATTGCCTTGTCCCTGAAAGGAAAGAACACAAAGAAACATATTCCTGTTATCACCCCATCATTACCCAGGGTTGTTTATCAAAGAGAAGAGATTATCATATCCTCAGATTATTCCATGAACTTTCACTATTCATGAGTCATTTACTCTTGTTTCATCCTCGGTTCCTTTCCATATGCATAGGAATTATATGAATGACTACATATCATCATTCCTTTCTTTATTATTGTCTAACATGTAATGAAAATTTTTAATTTAATCACATTTCCCATATTCACATTATGGAAAAGATCTTTACTATTCACACAAACTTTATCAGACAGGGATCATCTCCCTTGTTCTCTTTCTCTTATCATGAGGATTATACTTTTTACTTCCTCGTACACACAGATTGATCTGAGATCATCTCAGATTCCATTTTATTGCACTTAGGATGTGATAAAAATATCCATGCCATATTTCCAGTTTCGTTATACTCACTAGATTATCTCAAAATGACTATTGATCAGAGTAATCAGAAAGATAACAATCTAAGAGTTCCATTCTTACCTTATCTTCAATAATTGAATACCTGGCCAGGGTATACAAGTACTTAGATTAGGTAGTACGCACTTTGTTTACTATCATATTCCTTACTTTGAATATCATCAAAAACATAAGACTTAGCATCCCTAGATTTTCTCCAGGCATCACCTCAACACCTCATCCTCTTTCATATAGATAAGAGCAATTATGAAGCATTTAAAAGAATATTAAACAGAATATAAATTCTAATTCTCATCATTTCTTCCATGTGTTCCCATAGGCCAATCAATAAGGAAGTCAATAACAACAATCCTTCTTATGATTATCAGATAAAATCAAGAGAAGGCGTATCAAAATGGAAAAAAAACTCTATCTAATTGTAACCCCTCGCGATCATCTACCGTTTCAAGTTGACTCAACACATAGAGTCTAGTTGTTTCATGTTGTTTCTTTTTCCTTTTTACACTATTGGGTTGTAACTTTCATAAGCCCTACTGAGTCTACCTCGGCTGTTGGGTCATTTCCTCCGTTATTTTTAAATAAAAGAGTTTAGTATGCTCAACATGTCTGTATCTATAACATGTTTTGTCCTCATTCATGGTCTTATTGGTCTTATTACCAATGTAGAATCTAAGACAAAAGTTTTTACAGGTGGGAGATTAGGAATTTTGCCTTTACTTAGTGACTATTGCTCCGGTGCACTAGGCATTTATTGCACTGGTAGCACCAAAAACTTTGGCTTTTTAGAAAAACTAGGAAAATGTCTCTAGAATTGTAGAGACTTTTCCTTAATTCTCAGCTTATTGCCCCTCCTTGGGCACTGCCATCACATATGTACTATCTTTCGATACTTATAGCAGAGTCTATTTTCTCACCAGATGTTAAATATTCCCACATTTTCCACTGTTCCAACATGACTATGTCATTCAGGAACCCTTTCAGAACCCAAAGTTTGTACATTGAGGATTGGTAACCTAGGTTGTAATGCTAGTATCCAGTCTACTATATGCATCATTATTGTCCTAACCTTCCCAACAAGAGCATAAAATAGGATTCTCTATCCTGATTGGGTCAAGATGTGAATTCTCAGGCACTTGTTCTTCTCTTTCCTGATCCCATGCACCCTCTCTTAGTGCAACAACATTGCTCTTAGCAACATGTTCCTCGTGTTCTCCATCCATTTTTAAACTTCACCCTTTCTTATGCATAAGTAGAAGTCACTATAGAGTATACTGGAGAACACTAGAACAGACTCAACACCTTAGTCCTATGTCTCTGTAGACTCAGCAAACCTTAAGCCCTGATACTGAACTTGTAGCGACTGCCACCAAACCGACAGCTAAATCGTTACTAATTATGTGGAATAATCATAAGAAGTGGATTAACAAAAACCACTAAAAATTAAAACTATTTTACAAAGAGATCCATTTCTAGTAAAACTCTTTAAGGAAGAACCAAAACCTTATATACATCATTGTTCACATTGTACATACATTTTACCATCTCTTCTCGAGGATAACATATAACAGTTGCTTTGTCAAAACATATACTGAAGCAACATAAAACCTTGAGGCATACTAGCCAAAACCTCATATTGTTCATAAAACAAACATGTACTAAATCCAAGGACCTGAGAGTATAGAGACGACACATAGGACTTCTATCTATAAGACACAACAGACAGTATACTCAACCTAAGCTATTATTGTTGTCCCTGCTACTGTTGATGTACATCTGTAGTATGGTCTCTACCTCTTTGTCCGCATCCACCTAAAAATATTGGTGACCAATGGGGTGAGACCCATGTCCCAATGAGAGATATAACTCTCCACCAACAATATTATTATTACAGTTAAATAGTATAAAATTGGGAAGAGGATTCTTTTACATTAATAAGGTGGATTTAATCACTATTTAAGCAGAGTAGAGAAATATCATCTTATGAAGCATTGTAGCTATATATGATAAAGTAGTAAATCATCTATTCATTTTATAAGGAATATGAAGAAAATATATATCATCTATCCATTTAAGATGTATAAAAGAAATTTAACATCAACCAATGATTTCCGTATTCAATCCTTAAGCAAATACGCTACACGGCTGATTACATTTTACAATCACACTTATGCCCTGAGGAGATGTGGTATACCGCTCATACTCCAACCCACCATTGCAAAGTCAAAATTGATACCATACAAAGTCAATGGAAGGGTCGTATGCCATGACCTCACTTGTCTCGGTCAGTGTGAGACCACAAGCAGGACATCTCGTGTCAACTGCTAAATAGCTTTCCAAGGTATACTGGCAACTTCACTATAGGGCTACAGCCACAGCATGCACTCTCTTCAGGATTGAGAGATTTCATTTATCTACACATCAATCCCGACATTCATCATCATTAGGAGATTCATGATACATCCATCTCGACATTTATAATGAAGGATTGAGAGATCTCAATTATCTACACATCAATCCCTCATTAGGGCGTAACGGTATTTGCGCCCATCACCCCCGCATATTCAAAAATATACCCTCCAGGAGATCCCATGGGAAAACCTGTTTCACCATTCAGCAGCTACTGACGCTAATGGATCTATGGTCAGGGCTCTATATGATGAAATTCCACTTGATTAATTAGGTGCATTACAATATCTTTTAGCATTAAACAAGTTTCAAACATGAATTGTAATAGATTCTACAAAGAAATGTGTAATACATTTAACAAGTACTTTTATAACCTTTGGAATACTTTGAATGCATAACACTTGGGATCTCGGTCCCTTATCACATTATTGCAAATTCTCATCTCTTTTGACAGCCATAAGTGGTACCTATACCTAAGAAAAGGCGGCTGAAAGCGAGGGGATACGTTCTATATTGCCGCATGAGTCCCGAAGGAGAGGAGAGCGAAGAATGGAGCCTAGAGCTATGCCCCAGATGATTCCAGAGCCACAAAGGGACGATTCTACCGCCAAAAGGCTACAGAACGTGCATCTCGCACCGAGGATCATCCGGATCTTCTCCGTTTCAGGGGTTACATCATATTATCATTTGTTTCCCCATGTTTTCCTCTTTCTTCTCCATGTATATCATTGAAATGAACATGTGGGGCTAATCCCCATTGTCCTTAGGACCGGGAGTAGCCCGGGGAATCGATGTATGACAATTTTCCATTGATTATCATAATTTGTCTCAATTCTCCCTGATATGTTATCATGTTTCTATCGCAATTTGCTATGTTTGATCACCATAGTTGATTTCTAATACTGTTAGTTGCTCTTAATAGGATTAGTGGTTGGAAAGGCATGATTAACACATTAACCAATAAATTTCTTAGACAAGGTAATGTACGGTTAATGGTGGAGTCCCAGAAAATTTATTAAAGCACTTAGATATAGGGTATAAGTTACTACTAGCATGAAACTGACCTAGAACTAGGTAGTGAATTGTCATGCAGAAGCAAGCAATTTTAACTACAGGCCATAATCAGGGATAAGGCATGAATTATGTCATTTGTGTAGAATTGCATGCAACGAGACCTCATGGTGAAACCGTAATCCTAAGGATTCCCATTCCATTTGATTAAACTAAACATTTAATCATCACTCACTTTTTTATCTTTGTTTTATTTATATTTTGTTTCAAAACCAACAATCAACGTTTCCAACCGCTCTAGCTAATCGCGATCAGTTAGTAGTAGTCTACTGAAATTTATGTTTCCCCGAGTTCGACTTGGGCCTCACAAGGCCTATATTACTTTGATACGTGCACTTGTGTTTAACGCATGGCTCAAGCATGAGAAGTTTTTGGCGCCATTGTCGGGGAGACGACAAAATTTCAGCACTACGAGTGCTGCAAGCGGTCATTCTAGGCCATTTTTTTATTACAATTTTAACTTTTGAACTTAGTTGTCTATATTTCAGATTCTCTATTCACTCTAGTGTTGTACTTATTTTATTCTTCATATTTCATGTACTAGTGCATGGTGAAGATGCGTAGTACGAACTACGAACAATCGACACCTGAGATTCTTCCATCAGGTGAAGAAGACGAATTGATAAATACACCACTTGAGAAAATTGAATAGGAACTTGAGGCTTTCACAATGGTAGAGGAACAAACCATTTGGGAGAAGATTAAATCTTCTTCTTCCTCTGTGCAGAAGGGTCCAATCAAGAAACAAGCTATCAACATACCCAGTTACAAGATTGACCCAGGGCTTATTCAATTGGTCAAGTCGCAGGCATTCCATGGACTCAAAAATGAGGACCCAGTGGCCCACATCAGCACATTTGTTGAGCATTGTGATATGGTGAAGGTGGATAGGTTCCCACAGGAGGCCATTTATTTGAAATTATTTCCATCTTCTCTAGAAGGAAACTAAAGGGAGTCGTTCTACAATTTGGATGATGAATATGTCGAATCATGGGATATGATGATTGAGGTGTTCTTTGAAAGGTATATCCACCTGAAAAGACAAATGATCTTGTGAGGAGGATCCACAATTTCAAACAGAAGGCCGGCAAGATACTCAGAGACATGGGTGTGTTTCAATATCTTGTTGCAGAAATGCCCACATCATGTGCTGGATTTAGAAACCCAAGCGAAGTTCTTTTATTTTGCTCTTAACGAACATGATAGGAGTAATCTAGACTCAGCTGGAATAGGCTTCTTTATAAACAACAAAGGTTCCAAGTGTCGAGAGATTTTAAATAATATGGCTAAGAAGCAGTCTTGGGGTGAAAGAGATGCACTAGAACATGTCAAAGTTGTAGGGGATGCAAAGGCCATTAAAGAATTAAATGAGAAGATGGACTTGATAGCGAAGAGGCTTCTAGCAAAAGATGATGAAGGGTCTGATGATGAGGCACAGGCAAATTTTATGCGCCAACAATAGGGCTACAAGAACAATGACTACTCGTGGAGGAAGAAAAATAAATTTTCATGGAAGGATCCAAACAATTTTTTGTAAGACCCGGATCAAAAGCCATAGCCTAGTATGGAAGACAAAAGCAATGAGTTGCTCAATCGAGTAATAAAGCAAAACCAAGAGCTGATGAATACATTCGGAAAGCAAATTCAGTCACAGGGGGAATTTATGAACCAATTTGGTCAGACTCTACAAAGCCATGGGGCATAGATGAGGATGCTTGAGACGTCTATTGCGCAGATGGCAGCTGAAATTGCAAGCTTGAAGAAGCTGGCAAAATAGGGTTTTACAGGGAATACAAATGTTCCAGGAGGGAACCATAAAGCCAAGGCTATCCTACTAAGGAGTAGAAAGAAAATTTTAAACTCTAAACCTTATGAACCAAACACATCACAGCCAGAAGCTACATGTGAGGCCACAGAGGAAGTTGAAGTCACTGAAACTGTTGAGAACAGTGCAGAGATTGTTGCAGAGGAGCCCGGTGTTGAGAAAAATGCAGAGAAGAGGACACCATATGTGCCACCAAATCAAAGAGCATAGACAGTCCCGGTTCCATATCTGAACAGCCTTAAAACAAAGAAGGTGGATCAATAATTGAAGAAGTTCTTGGACAGTTTTAGGAAATTATCTGTCAATATTCCAATGCTTGACACAATTGAGCAGATACCTTCTTATGGTAAGTTTCTAAAGGACATTATCACTAAGAAGAGGAAGATTCCAGATACGGAAGTGGTGGTTCTCAAAGAGAAGGTGAGCGCATTCATTCTAGGGACATTGCCACCTAAGAGACATGATACTCGGTGTTTCAATATCTCCTACTACATTGGAAAAATGAAATTTGGAGAGGCTCTTTGTGACTCAGGAGCGAGCATCAATTTGATGCCTCTCTAAACTTTTAGAAAACTTGGTCTCAAGGAATCTAGGAGGAGAAATATGACTATCCAGGTTGCAGATAATTCAGTCGTAAGGCCTTATGGGATTTTCGAGGATGTTCTAGTCAAGGTGGACATATTTATTTTTCCGACAGATTTCATTGTGATGGAGATGCAAGATGAGCAAGGGAATGAGCTACTTCTTGGAAGACCCTTCCAGGATACAACTGACATGATTTTGGAAATGGGTAGAGGTCATTTAACCATGGGCATAGTTGATGATAGGTTTGAAATAAAAATGCCAACTAACCCAAAATCATCACAAGAGCAAGGATAGTGCAATAAAGTCAGACACTTTGATCACAATGTTTCCATTTGTCTAGGGAAACCCTTTCTTGACATGGTACATGTCATGACCAAGATAGATAGGGGAACACTTGTTGTGGATATCATGGAACAAACTAAGGTAGTTTCTCTTGTTAAGGCAGTGGGATATCCAAATGATGAAGATGAAGAAGTTTGCTTGTCTACTGAGGATAATGTTGTGTAGATCTCAATGCAAGAATCTTATCGTCAATTTCCTCTTGAAGCTTGCATGTTCAATATTATGGATGACTAGATGAGGAGCACATCTCTACAGGACTGCGTGAAGATGCTTCAAGTTTTTCCCTGCAACTATTCTAGGCACTTTGAAGATTTGGGATCTCTGTTGCCCCCATTGCAGCCTTCTTTGGTGAATCCGCCGGATTTGGAGCTAAAGTCGTTGCCCCCTCATTTGAAGTATGCATTCTTAGCCATGGATTCAAAGCTACCGGTCATTATCTCAGCATATCTGAGTGTCGTTGAAGAAGAAAAATTGATGGTCGTGTTGAAGAACCACCGTGGTGCTTTTGGGTGGTCAGTCTCCTACATCAAGGGGATCTCCCCTACTCTATGCCAACACAAGATCTGACTTGTTGAAGGAGATAAACATGTGATTCAGCACCAATGCCGCCTCAACCCTATCATGATGGAGGTTATCAAGAAGGAGGTGATCAAGTTGCTTTCAACGGGAATTATCTACACCATCTCAGACTCTATGTGGGTAAGCCCGACACAGGTAGTCCCTAAAAGGGGGGAATTACAGTAAATACAAAATTGTTAAATGAGCCAGTCACCACCCGGTTGGTTACTGGGTGGCGGGTTTGCATAGATTACCGTAGATTGAACACTAAAATGCTAAAGGATCATTTTCCTTTACCCTTCATTGATCAGATTTTAGAGTGACTAGCTGGTCGCTCTCATTTTTGTTTTCTAAACGGATATTCCAGCTACAACCAAATTTAGATTGAACCTAAGGATCAAGAGAAATCTACTTTCACTTGTCCTTATGGTAACTTTGCATATCGCTGGATGCCTTTTGGACTATGCAACGCACCGGCCACTTTTCAACGTTGTATGCTTGCCATTTTCTCTGACATGGTTGAACGTTGTTTAGAGGTGTTTATGGATGATTTCTCGGTCTACGGTGCATCTTTTGATGAATGTCTTTATAATCTTGATAAATTTTTGCAGAGATGTGAGGACACTCATTTGGTCCTCAATTGGGAAAAATGCCACATGATGGTTAGCAAGGGCATTGTGCTAGGACACAAGGTGTCTAGCAAGGGACTGGAGGTGGATCCAGTAAAAATCGAGGTTATTTCCAAATTGCCTCCACCAAACTCGGTGAAGAGAGTTATAAGTTTCCTTGGTCACGCGGGGTTTTATCGTAGGTTTATTAAGGATTTTTCTAAAATCTCTAAGCCACTATCTGAGTTGCTTGAGAAGGATGTGGTTTTTTATTTTAATGGAAAATGTATGAACACTTTTGAGATCCTTAAACAACGCTTGATTTCTACGTCGATCGTGTAGACTCCAAATTGGAGTCAACCATTTGAGCTTATGTGCGATGTATCCGATTACGCTATGGGGTTCGTTCTTGGGAAGTACCTTGAGAACAAGCCCATGGTCATTTATAATGCATCGAAGACATTGAATGATGCACAATTAAATTATACCACCACTGAAAAAAAATTACTTGCCATGTTTTTCGCTTTTGAGAAATTTAGGCAATACTTAGTGGGATCTAAAGTGGTGGTATGGACGGATCATGCCACAATAAAATATTTAATGGAAAAGAAAGAGGCAAAACCTAGACTCATTAGGTGGATACTTCTTTTACAAGAATTTGTCATTGAGGTTAAGGATAAGGCAGGCATTGAAAATGTGGTTGCGGACCATTTGTCTTGCCTTGAAAGGGTAGATGAGAAGGATACTAAGATGCCCATTACTAAGACTTTTCCAGATGAACAAATTCTTTCCATTAAATCCAAAGATTTGTGGTTTTCACACATAGTAAATTATCTTGCATGCAAAGAACTACTCGAGGATTGGAGTTATCAAGAGAAGAAGTGGTTTTTCCATTCATTGAGATTTTATTTTTGGGATGACCCTATTCTTTTGAGATAATGCATGGATGGTGTTCTACGCAGGTGTGTGCCAGAGTTTGAGTATGACAATGTGCTCAGCCATTGTCATACATTGCCCACTAGCGGCCATCATGCTAGCTCAAGGACGGGTGTGAAGGTGTTGGAGAGTGGCCTATATTGGCTCACACTTTTTAGAAATGCCTATGATTTTGTAAGAAAATGTGATTCATGTCAGTGGGCAGGTAATATCTCAAAAAGACAAGAAATGCCCCTAAATGTGTTTCAAGAGGTTGAAGTCTTTGACTTATGGGGTATAGATTTCATGGGACCCTTTGTGTCATCAAATTCAAATCATGTTTCAAAGTGGGTAGAAGCGATACCCACTAGGACTAATGATGTTGTGGTAGTGTGTAGGTTCGTAAAGGAATACATCTTATGTAGGTTTGGGGTGTCCCGCATGATCATCAGTGATGGAGGCACACATTTCACAAATAGGAAGTTTGCTGCACTTTTGAGAAAGTATGGGGTAAAGCACAATGTGGGTACCCCATACCATCTGCAGACACAGGGTCAAGGAGAAATTTCCAATAGGGGGATAAAGAAGATTCTGGAGTGTATTGTCAACGCATCAAGGAAGAATTGGAGCATGATCCTACTGGAAGCACTTTAGGCATATAGGACCGCCTTTAAGACTTCTATAGGCACTACGCCATTTAGGTTGTCTTATGGGCATGTGTGCCACTTGCCGGTGGAGCTGAAGCACAAGGCGCATTGGGAACTAAGGAAGTTGAATGTGCACATGGATGATGTAGGGAAGTGAAGTTTGCTCAATCTCAATGAGTTAGATGAGTTGAGAATGAGCGCTTATGAGAGGTCCTGGATTTACAAGGAATGGACGAAACAATTACATGATCGCCACATCCAAAGGAGGGTCTTCTCAAAAGGCGAGAGTGTCTTGCTATTCAATTCGTGGCTAAAGTTACATCTCGGGAAGTTGAAGTCTTGGTGGAGTGGACCATTTGTTGTGGAGGAAGTGCGTCCACATGGAGCTGTGATGGTGAGAGATGGTGAAAGGACATTCTTGGTGAATGGTCAGCATCTTAAGCACTAGTATGGAGAGGATTTCATGAAAAAGGTGCATGAGGTAAAACTCATTGCACTTGATGAAGAATGAGCATGTTTGCGTCTAGCCTAAGACATTAAAGAAGGGTGCTTGTTGGGAGGCAACCCAACCTTGGTAGATTGCATGTTTATTTGCTTTATTTTTCATTTTCCTAAATAGTTTTCATTAATTTTGTACTTAGTTTATAAAAAAGACACCCTGATGTGTTTGTTGAGTGTGCAAGACTAGAATGATGTCGATACCATCGACACATGTGTCGCTGGTATCAAGTTTGGAATAGCGAAGCAGCTACTAAAATTTCATTTCGTCGATAGTATCAACGGCCTCGTCGATAGTATCAACAAGTGAATAGAGAAAAATAGGATCAAGACTCGAGAGGGTTGATAGCATCGACCAGTTCATCGATGGTCGTGAGATGTCTGGAGATTTTCAGAATAGTTCTTCTCAGCAATGTCGATACTATCGACACCCTTTTTGATTGTATCGACACGCCAATAGCGCGGATAGTAGCACCCCCACCTTGCGAGGATCAAAGGTATACACATGTGTCGATACTATCGACACCCCATCGATGGTATCAACGCGCCACATCAGCGATCTGTGCGTCTTCATCAAGCATTCCACAATGTCGATATGTGGTAAGCATCGATGGTATCAACACTTCAGCGATCCCGACCCCATCCATCCAGCCATCGAGAGCCTTCGATGGCAGTGAGCCATAGATTTGAGCAGCTGTCGATACTATCGACACTCTCATCGATAGTATTGATGCACCGACAGCAACAGCAGCTGACCCTTATAAAAAGGGATGTATTTCTTCAATCCAACTCACACATTCAAGTTCATATCTCCCATCTCTAAGCCCTAGCATCTCCGAGTACCCGGGAGCTACATAAATCTTCACTGACGGTCATCTCTGAGCATCTCCATCGACTTTGAGGATCTTCATCTTCTCTGATCTTCACTGACCATCTTCTCCGAGCTCCTTTCTCAATCCCTTTCTCTTTCACCCATTGCCCTTTGCAACAATGGTGAGATCTGGCACTTCATCATCTAGGGCTGCCCCACTTGCCCTACCTGCCCGACAATAAGGATTAGTTCCTCACCTGAGGTTAGTCCACCCCTCACCGGAGATCAAGAAGGTGTACGAAGAGTTGTGGAAGCACTCAATAAAGCCTACCCGGTATGGAGACCGGAAACTAATCTAGGACTAGGGATTAGAGGCCAACATGGCCTATGTGCTTTAGGGGAAATTGAGCGAGTCCCCAATGTTATGTCATGACCATGCCGAAGGTCATCTATTTTTCATCGGGTGGCCAACTTACAAGGAGATTGTCATAGAGTTTATGGCGTCTCTAGATATATGTGTCGTTCCCAATGAGCTACAACTGGCACAGACGGAATGGAAAGAGGGGTGAGTTTCTTTTCACCTCTACAATAGGGATTACACAATTACTCTTCGTGAGTTCCATGCAATTTATGGGTGGTCACATAGCAACCTACGCCAGCCACCACAGAATGCAGACTATGACGCCATGTATTCGACATTAGTCACCGTACCGGAAGGTTATTCGATCAGCTGGCATCATGCCTCTATAGCTGATTTTGAGCATCCGTTTGTCAGGGTCCTACATCGGATTTTATCCAACACGTTCTTTACAAGATCTAGACTGTCACAAAGCAAATTTCAAGAAACAGATCTTTTCTTCCTCTACAATCTGCTGGAGAGGAAATGTATCAACTTTGGAGCTTTCTTCCTCACACACATCATGGTGGTGTAGAGGAACATTTCTCGCAGGGCCCCAATCTACTTTGGGGGCCTTATCACTCTGATCGCCATGCACTTTAGCCTAGATCTGTCTGGGCTACCAAAGATGGAATACAAGAATATGCTCAATCTGAGCCACTTTGTAAACACGGGCCTCATCGAAGTCTGCCACGGCACCATTTATGACACTTGCCATGTGGGAGGTGTTTTTTAAAGGAGGGAACTGTCTGACCCTACATTCAACCTTCATCCTGGCCAAGATTATAGGTGGCCCATCATTGATATTGATCAAGATGAAGAAGAATAGCAAGCTGACGAAGTAGAAGTGCCAGAAGGAGACAATGATGAAGAAGAGGAGGAAGCTACCATTCCTCTTCGACGACGAGTTGCTCCACGAAAGTGACCACGACACTTTGGACCCTCGTCTTCTTCCCAGTCACTGCCACCACAACCCTCTCAAGGTGGAGAGGATGTCTATTCGATGCATGGCATGTACCATGCTCCAGGACATTCAAAAGACATAGCACCATCATATTGTGTCATTTGCAGATATTCAGGAGACAACAAAAAGGATGTACGAGAATCAGCAGGCCATCTATGAGAATGAGCGCCTCCTCCTCGCCAACCAAGAAAACATCCACCACAGGTTGCATAGGATGGAGATGCAGCAACAACCATTTTACGATCATTATTGGAGCCAGAATTATTTTGGAGGATACCCACAGCCACCATTGATGCCTCCATCTGACATGTCATTCCAGGGGCATTATCCTACTTGGGATCCCAGCGGCCACCAGTACCCGCCACACCCACCACCAGAGCAGTAGAGGGATATCATTGTTCCACCTCTTAAGTCTAGATTTTGACTATGAGACCATAGTTGAATTCAAGCTTGGGGTGATGGAACAACATCTATCTAGTTTTTATTTTATTTTATTTCATCTTTTGTTTTGCTTTTGCATTTTTTATCTTTCGTTATCTTAGCTTTCTTAATTTCTAGATTTACTATTTTCTAGGATCCACTATCTATCTAGTGTAATCAGTGGAGTCTAATGTAATTGCATGTCATCTCGATGTTTTCATTTGGAGGTTTGTGAGAAAATGAATTTAAATGAATTTTTTTAAAAGAAATTGTAAGCTTGTCTTGTGAGAACTTGAGGACATAACTTATGGAACTCATTGGGTAGGACAACTTTAAAACATATGAACATGATTGTATATCCTTATGGTTCATGTTAAGAGGATTGATATGGATGTTGAGCCTAAAGCGACCAAACGTTAACGTGACTTTAATTTGAAGTGAGAGAGAGAAATCCTTTTATTAATTGGTACACAAGTCAGTAAGGAGGGACATATTATTCTTTCTGAAGGTTCTGTCAATTAGTCTAGTGATCTGATCCACCACAATTTCATTTCCACTCCACCATAAGAACTGGGAGCACATTATTGTCTTTCACTCTTTGATTACATCCCATGTAGATAGGTCTTGCATTACAATTTTTCTAGCATATTTTTGCATGAAATGAAAAAATAGATTGAGTAGTATACATGCACTTCATCCTTAGGTGCATGTCATAGTAGTTGCATAATTGTCATTATGTAGTTTCATTCGTAGCTTTTGAGCATATAGTACATCATGTGTCTTATTTTCTTCTAAAAGCATTAAAGGTGGTGAACTTGTTCCATACCCTTTGAATAGAATGCATCAAATGTACAAGTTATGTAATAAGAAGGGAGCTTGGAAAATAATCCATTGTCATTTATGAAAATGAGGACTTGAAAAAAAAAAGAAAAAAAAGTGAAAAAAATAAGATTGAAAAGTAATTATGAATAAGAGGGAGAAAGGAACATGATCTCACCTGCATATCAAGAAGAATAAGCACATGGCGTAGCTTTCTTAGATATTCCATCTCACCTTGAGACGGAATGATAGTGCATGCACCATTCCACCAAAAATGTAGCATTAGGACATGTTCATTTACATTTGCATCATGATAGGTCATTCATTTTTTTTGCATGATTGATTGTACTGTGCTTCCATTTCTTCAATGGCCACCCATTCCATCCACATGTTGCTTTAAGTGGTAGGCCACCCATGATTTTCTCCTCATTCATGTACATCATGGGAATTGCTTCCATTTAGATGGTAGTTAGAGAAAATGAGCAACGTAGATAGGAGATCACAAGATGCACCAAGCCTGAACCTAAGGACTTTATTATATTAATTGATTTACTTGATAGTGTTTGTGATCTTGGGATGGACATCTATCATGAATGATTATTTTCACATAAAGGGTAGTTATCGTTCTGTGGTTGGTAAGGACTGGTATGTGTTTTGCAGGTGGGAATCATACTGAGATATCAATATGTGGTTATGTTCTTTAGTTGACCCTCTCAATCAGATTTTATAGTTTTTTGCTCAAGGACGAACAAGGTTCAAGCTTAGGGGAGTTTGATGTAGGTTTTTTTAGTCACATTTATAGGCTAATTTTGTACTTGTTTTATGTGTTTTTTTGTCATCTTTGTGACTATAATGGCATGATTTAATTCCTTTAGCCTATAATCATTGTATGCATCAAATTTATCTTATTTTATCCTATTTTGAATGAATTACTAAATTCCATGGATTGACTTGTGTTTTTCTCTCTATTTCATGTACTTTATATTCCAGAACTTGTTGATACCATCGACAGGTCCGTCGATACTATCAACATGGCAATAGTAACCAAGGCGGAGGGAAAGCATCCAGGTCGATACCATCGACCACATTGTCGATGGTCTTGAGATTAGCTCAGCAGAAGAAAAGTCAGCTCGTCGATACTATCGATGATCTGGTCAATAGTATTGAGAAGTCAACAGGTTGATCTCAATTTTGAAGCGATAGAAGTGCACCCTAAGGTGTCAATAGCATCGAAACCCCATCGATGGTATCAATGTCGTCAGATCGGACTTCATTCAGAATTTCCACGATCGAATGGCTATGATCTTTTGGCGGCCATAGGTGGTACCAATACCTAAGAAAAGGCGGCCCAAAGAGAGGGGAGACATTCTATTCCGTTACACGAGTCCTGAAGGAGAAGAGAGAAAAGCACGGAGCCCAGAGCTACACCCCGGACGATTCTAGAGTTGTAGACGGACGATTCTACCATCAGAAGGCTACAGAAAGTGCATCTCGCACCGAGGATCATCTGGATCTTCTCCATTTTAGGGGTTACATCATATTCTCATTTGTTTCCCCATGTTTTCCTCTTTCTTCTCCATGTGTATCGTTGAGATGAACATGCGGGGCTAATCCCCATTGTCCTTAAGACTGGGAGTAGCCTGGGGAATCGTTGTATGACAATTTTACATTGATTATCATAATTTGTCTCAATTATCCCTGATATGCTATCGTGTTTCTATTGCAATTTTCTATGCTTGATCACCATAGTTGATTTCTAATATTGTTAATTGCTCTTGACAGAGTATTAGTGGTTGGAAAGGCATGATTAACACATTAACCAATAAATTTCTTAGATAAGGTAATATACTGTTAATGGTGGAGTCCCAGAGAATTTATTAAAGCACTTAGATCTAGGGTATAAGTTACTACTAGCATGGAACTGACCTAGAACTAGGTAGTGAATTGTATTGCGGAAGCAAGAAATTTTAACTACATGCCATAATCAGGGATAAGGCATGAATTATGTCAGTTGTGTAGAATTGCATGCAATGAGACCTCGTGGTGAAACTGTAACCCTAAGTATTCCCATTCCATTTGATTAAACTAAACATTTAATCATCGCTTGCTTTTGTTTTCTCTTTGTTTTATTTTTATTTTGTTTCAAAACCAACAATCAATTTTTCCAATCGGTCTAGCTGATCGTGACCAGTTAGTAGTAGTCTACCAAAATTTGCGTTTCCCTGAATTCGACTTGGGCCTCACAAGACCTATATTACTTCAATACATGTACTTGCGTTTAACACACGGCTCAAGCATGTCACTAGGCAATAACTATTCACATGGCTCACAAGGCCCATTAAACATCTTGCAACCTCTCACTAGGCGAAAACTATTTGCATGGCTCACAAGGCCCATTAAACATCTTTTCACCTCTCACTAGGCAACAAATATCTTTTAGGTCATCAGACCACATGAACATTATACTTATAGACAAGTATTTAACATGTCTCCCAAGGCTTATGCAATAAAAGAAATATAACCTTCCCATTATTAGGGTTAGGGTTTCCCCTTTATAGCCAAATAGGGTTTCAAGTTCATATTATCAATCCAAACCCTAAATCATTGCTCCACACATCTAGGAGCATACATTGATATCATAAGTATTCAATCATACTTATTTATTTTCATCATTTATCATTAAATGATTATCAACACAAAGTATGAGTTTTTCTCTCATCCTCACTAGGATATTGATTACATCATACTTTATTAACTTGGCTTAACCCTTTCTCAAGGTATGTTAGCCTACACTTATCAAAGTGCATTTAACTCATTACATCTTAATGTAACAATTGACATGACACACTTCATGTGTTACTCATCCAAGTAAATTGGATTTGAGGTGCATCAAGGTGTATCAACCTTGAGGTGCTTCATGTGATATTTATCATGCCTTGGTATATCACTTCCCTCATCACTTTTAACTTACTTAAGTTTATCAACTTATCTTGTATTAGGGTATTTCTCATCTGAATATTGTATGCACTAACTCATCACATTTATCTTGTTGTGTATTGGCCATAAGTCACACACTTGAACTACCCAACTATCATCAAGTGATATGGACTCATCTTGGGTTAAGGCATTGTTGATATAGGGTTGACCATTATCAACCACTTTAGGTGTTTCACCTATCAAGGCATTAATCATACCATTACTTGGTGTTACACTCATTACTCCTAAGAGTGTCTTGCCCTCACATTTACAAGGTGTATCGGGTTGAATCATGTATGTCAAGTTGAACACATGTATTGGGTTATGTAATACCACTGACCTAGGTTATGGATTAACCCTAGAAGTTTCTCTAAGTTACTTACCAACTGGTTCTAATCTTTTGAAAAATAATAAAGGCTTCTTGTGAAGTTGTTTTCAAAGGTTGAGCTTAATTCCAAACTAATTGTGCATTATATGAAAGTCTGAGTGAAAAGTGCAACCTACCCAAGATGAGGGGTTACATTGCAAAATGTCACATGTGAAATGTGTTATAAGTGTTTTAGTAACACAAGGAAGAGAATGATGCTAAGTGAAGGCTTTAGGAAAGCCTAAATCCCAAGTTATAACTCGTTTGAACAATGCTAGTACCTTGTACACCAATTTTGGTACAATTTGTAATTTACCCAATGTGAGGGGTTAAAATGTAAATTACTGCCTCTAGAGTGTCCCTACTCCCTCTATGTATCTTTTAGAGGAAAGAGAAATAAAGAGACACTATGTTGTAATCACTTTTGAGTGGTGATACTCTTGGTAATGAAGGACCTAGAATGAGTTGAAGGCAATAGACTTATATGTGTTGTATCGAGTTGTAGACTTGATATAAGGAGCCCTATCGACCAAGGAGCCAATGTAGGAGCCTCCTATCGGTTTGTTGAGCCTTAAAAAAGGCCATGGAGGACAAAGCACCTCAAGGAGGTGGCCCATGATGAGTTGCGAGTTCCTTACAAAAAGTGTATCGGGTTGCTTATTTAATGAGATAAAGATGAGATAACTTTCCCAACAAGATAATTAAGGGTCGAGATATTGTCTCTAGGTTATCCCCAAGACTCTTGCATGGAAATATATACATGTGTGCATGCATGGCCACGTGTCAACCATGCATGGCCACGTGTCATCTAGTAGCTTAAGGTGAAGACACCTCTTATATGCTTTATCTCATTAAACCAAGTATACATACTTCACCTTTTACCAACTTATGAAAGTTTACGATCCTCATAACCATTCCCCTTGGGGATATCATGAAAAGACCCTTAGGTATCGTGCAAAGCAGCTCAAGGATCTAGGAGAGCTCGATCACCAAGCTTTAGGTAAGGCTTTGGTCACCTTCAACCATTGGTTGAAGTAGGATATCGAGTTATGGATATTCTTTTCTTTCCTTCTTCACCAAGTGCTTAACTATGGTGATCTCTTGTCCATGGAGGAGTTGTGAATGAGCCCTGTACCTTGGAGAAGTTCTTCTTCAACCTTAGTACGTGGAGATTTGGAGCTTGGAGCTTTGAAGTTGTTCACAAGGTGGGTTATATAACTTGAAATCTATCATGTTATTATTCATCACCTAAATTGCTATACTTAATGAACTACTTTTAATTCCAAAAACCTTCTGAAATAGTTGATGAATTTATGAGTTCTAGTAGTTGCTTAGACCTATTTCCATGAACTTGAACAGATAGAATAAAGTTCTAGAGCTTGAAGAAGATGGTATCACTTCATATATCGGGTTCAAGCACCCAAACAAGTAGCTCTTACACGATATGGTAATATACATGCACTAGTTGCACAATATGCTTGTGAGATTATATCCCCTTGTATGATATGGAATGAAGTTCCTACCTTGGAACACAATATGGTGTTAACCATAAACCTTTACATGATAGGAAGTCAAGTATAGACGCCTTGCACGATGCAAGAACAAGTGTATACTTGTGAGACAATATGAAACCCTAGTTGGGTACCCAATATGAGTAAGATAAAGCAAGTATTCCTTGTCCTATATGATCATGTAATATACCCCCCGGTACACAATACCTTGTAGCACACATTTGATACATGATATGAACAAACAAGTAAACCCTTATGCACGATATAAGGCATGGATTCTAAGTGTAATCCGATATTGTTGAATTACCTCAACACGATATGAAACTCGAGATAGGGTTAACTTGATATGGGGATAATGGATAGCTCATACACGATATGAACCATGCCCTTTGCACTATATGAGAGATACCCATTTACCCTTATACACAATACAAATCTAAAACTACATCTCTTGCACAATAAGAGATAGTGAACACTATAAATGATATAGAGTTCGATAATTCCTAAGTGATGGGTAAGCCAATATAAGTGGTCAGTGATACCACATGGACATGTGAATGATACCCCTTGAAGGATAGGGAAAGTACCTACTCCTACCTTGTGAATGATATGAGGTTCAACTCATACTACATGCATGATATGGCATAATTTACCCAAGTTGACCCTAGATGAGGGATTGAACCTGATGCACCCTACCCTTTGTGTGATGGCTTGTGGTATGAGAATATAAAAAGACACCTAGCTTTTCAAGTAACTATATGACAATGTTGATCCTTGAAAGAATGAAGGAGTTATGATTATAAGGGTCTACCTAACATGGTAACCCGATATGTCACCCGATATGTAACCCGATATGTTGCCCGATATGGATACCTGATATGACAATCCTAAAGGGAAACTGATATGGTATCATGTGTATACCACTCAAAGGATATATGATTAGGCATATTCTCTATGCCCGATATGGGGCACATCTTGTGCATGATATGGCACCAAGCACATAGCTTATACCCAATATGGGGTCAAGCACCTAGCTCATACCTGATACAAAGTTAATTTGAAATGATAACATCTAAGTGATAGTCCATCCAATATGGGTACATGAGATGTTAATTAGGGGATACACTATAAAACATGGCATGGTGATGTGGTTATACCACATGCCCGATATGGATACATGACATGAAGTAAAGAATGTGGTTTAAAGTATAATATGATAATTCACACATCAGGTGACAAGATGTTTAATGGGCCTTGTGAGCCATGTGTATAGTTGTTGCCTAATGAGAGGTGACAAGATACTTAATCCAACCATGTGAACTATGTGAAATACTTCTACAACAAGTAAAATGAATACATGGGTATGAGGACCTAGAGATAATAGTTACCTGTTATAGAGGTAACAATGCTATGTGATGATCTAAGGGTTTGAATACCCAGATCCAGTAATCATGATGATAATGATATGAAGGGCTGAGGATCCCCAATAATGTGATCATGGGATGAGATCCCAAGTACCAAGTATCTAAATGTGTTTTAAAGACTTGAATAGATGTATATTTTACACCTTTCTTTGTAGCATTTGTTGTGATTAATAATGATGACTTGTTTGATGCTAAAAGAATGTTGTAATACATGTAATACATCATTAGGAACTATAAAATGTTGCCCTGACCATAGATCCATCAGCATTAGAACTTGCTAAATGGTGAAACGGGTTTTCCACGGCATAACCCAGAATGCATATTTTTTAATATGTGGGGGCATGGAGCCTAAGTGTCCATGACTCAGCAATTTCATAATGATGTCTCAATAGAGCACGGTGAAATGACTCGTGGTTCAGAGCATGGTGCCTAAGTGACCATGGCTCAGAGTATGGTGCCTAAGTGACCATAACTCAATAATTGGGGATGGTTGTTGTAGATGTTCCCCTAAAGAGCACAGTTGACGTTGTAGCTCTAAGCGAGGATTCCTATGTACCCTGGCACAGCTATATTTTAGCTGACATGAGATGTCCTGCTAAGCCTAAGTGGTCTCATACTGACCAAGACAAGGGAGGTCATGGTAACCAGCTCTTCCATTGACCTTGTATGGTACTGACTTGTGAGAAGTTTGTGGTCGGTTGGAGATGAACGGGGTATGCTTCATCTCCTCAGGGCATAAGTGTGATTGTAAAATATGTTCATCCGTATAGCATATCTGTTTAAGGATCGAATATGAAAAACATTATTTGATGCGCAATTCAGTTATACATCTTAGTTGATAGATGTTATTTATATTTCTTTACATTCTTTGCAAAGCAAATAGATGAATTATGACTCTACCATGGGTAGATGCACTGTTCTCCTTGAGAAAGGAGATTATCTTATTCTGTTCATATAATGATTAATCCTGCATGTTAATATAAAAGAACCCTTCTCAGTTTTTATAATGTTTATCTGCAATAATAATATGGTCGAAGGAGAGTTATATCTCTCGTTGGGACAATTGTCTCACCCCGTGGGATCCACAAATTTTAGGTGGACAAGCACGGAGCGGTGGAGATCTTTCTACAGAAGAGGAACAACAGTTGTGGCAGCAGTGATAGCTCAGGTTGAGTGTACTGTCTGTTGTGTCTTGTAGATAGAAGTCCTATGTGTCATCTCTGTACTCTCAGGTCCTTGGAGTTGGTTCGTAATGGTTTCATGAACAATCTGAGATTTTAGCTTGTATGCCTTGAGGTTTTATGTTGCTCCAGTATGTATTTTGATAGAGCAACTATTATATGTTGTCCTCACGATGAGATGAAATAATGTTGTACAATGTAAATCAAGATATGTATGGGTTTTGGATCTTTCAGTAAAAGTTTTCTAATCAAGGATCTCCTTGCAAAATGGTTTTAAATTTTAGTGATTTTTGTTAATCCGCTGATTAGGTTTATTTCGCTTTATTAGTAACAATTTGTTTGTCAGTTTGATGATGGTCGTTTCAGGTTAGGTGTATATTGAGCTAGACATCATCATATCCCTCATACCCTTGCCCATCAAGGTATCAACCCTTCCAATAATATGGTGTATTACCTTCACCATACATGGATATAACATCCTCACCTCAGTTGAAGATATTGGCCACATCATACTTTAGGGTATTGGTCATCACATGTTCTAGGGTATTAACCACCTTAAAAAATTTGTCATCTAGTGTATTGGGTTACCCACCATATTGTTTTAGAGATGTGTTCTCAACACCATATCATCCAAGAGGTGTATTCTTAACCCAATATCGTATTAGAGGTGTATGCATAACCCAATATCGGTTTAGAGGTGTATGCTTTCTACCCATATCACTTTAGAGGTGTATGTGTGCTTACCAAATCGAGTAAGAGGTGTATGTGTGCTTCACACCATATCGGGCAAAGAGGTGTATGCCTGCTTGCCATATCACTTTAGAGGTGTATGTGTGCTTACCAAATCGGGTAAGAGGTGTATGTGTGCTTCACACCATATCGGGCAAAGAGGTGTATGCATGCTTGCCATATCACTTTAGAGGTGTAT
The DNA here is from genome assembly GCA_963693085.1 of Alisma plantago-aquatica. NCBI lineage: Eukaryota > Viridiplantae > Streptophyta > Magnoliopsida > Alismatales > Alismataceae > Alisma > Alisma plantago-aquatica. Next base: position 931,837,431 of record OY856413.1, on the reverse strand, counting down.
GTGTGCTTCACACCATATCGGGTAAAGAGGTGTGTGTGTGCTTCACACCATATCGGGCAAAGAGGTGTGTGCTTGCTTACCATATCACTTTAGAGGTGTATGTGTGCTTCATATCACATCACGCAAAGAGGTGTGTGTGTGCTTCACACCATATTGGGCGAAGAGGTGTGTGTGTGCTTCACACCATATCGGGCAAATAGGTGTGTGTGCTACACACCATATCAGGCAAAGAGGTGTGTGTGTACTTCACACCATATCGGGCAAAGAGGTGTGTGCTTAACGCAATATCATTTTTGAGGTGTATGCTTGACCTCATATCGTGCAAGAGGTGTGTACTACATCACCATATCGTGCAAGAAAGTATAAACTTGTATCCATATCGTTTTAGTTGAGTAGGTGCATCACCATATAGGGTTAGAGGTGCTTGCTTGTGTGCTTGCACCCGATATCACTTTATAAGGTGATACCATCATATTCAAGCTCTAGACCTTCATTCCACTTGTTCTAGTACAACAATAATAGGTCTAAGAAACTAAAAAAACTCATAAATATATCAAGTATTCAAGAAAATTTTGGAATTGAAAGTAGATCATCATGTATAGCAAGAAAGATGGTGAATAATAACATGTTTGGGTTCAAGTTATATAACCTTTCTTAAGAACAAATTCAAAGCTCCAAGCTCCGAAGCTCCATGTTACTAAGGTTGAATATGACTTATCAAAAGTCCAAGGCTTTTTCACAACTCCTTCATATACAAGGAATCACCCTAGTTAAGAACTAGGTGAAGAAGAAAAGAAAGGAAGATCATAGCTCTAGATCCATGCTTCAATCCAAGGTTGAAGATGATCATGGCCTTACCTTAGGGTTAATATTTGAGCTCCTTCTTAAACCTTATCACCTTTTCACGATACCTCACTACTCATGTGGGATATGCCCTCACTTGTGGTCGATATCCCCTTCACTTGTGGCTAATATCACTTTATTTGACCGATATCAACTTGCTATGGTCGATATCAACATGCTATGGTTGATACCACTTGCTATGGCCAATACCCAAGCCCTATGCACGATCCACATCACCTATGCACGATATCTAAGAGCAATGAGGTGGTAGAATTTGAAAAAAATCACTAAGAGGTGAAAGGAAGTGTATATATACTTGAGGTTCATGGGAGAGAGTGTAAGAGGTGTCATCACCTTACTACTAGTAGGGGTCACATGGCCATGCATGGATTGACACATGTTCTTGCATGTAATCCATCTTTATCTTTCCATGAAAAATATAAAACTTGAGGATAATGCAAGGTATAAGGGTCGGGGCCCCTTTGGTTATCTTCTAGGACAAGCCACTTCCACTCGCATTATTATATTCACAATTCAATGCAACCTTTCCCAAGGAAAGTTGCAAGCTGATATCCACTACTTTATTGAGATTTTTAGCTCGTTTTTTAAATTTCAAAGAGTTAAAAACATGATATGGGGGTCTCCTCTTTGGCTCTCTGCCAGATAGGGAATCCCATTTAACACTACAACTCAATACACTCAATACAAGCTCAAATTAGGGTTTCCATTCAACCCCTTTCTTGGTCTTTTTATCACCAAGAATACTACCACTCATAAATGATTCAAACATGGTGTCTCATTCATTATCTCTCCTACAAATGACACATAGAGGAAGTAGGAACACTCTAGAGTGGTAAGTTGCATATCAACCCTACATTTTGTGTCACAGAGTGAGTTCTTATATATATATATATATATATATATATATATATATATATATATAGAGAGAGAGAGAGAGAGAGAGAGAGAGAGTCAGGCTAGAATACACTCGAGTGTACGGATCACACGAATACACTCAAGTGTGTTTGCATATCAAGACTATTTTTTGCAAAATGTAAACCATTGATCTTCACCGTCATACTATAACTAGGCTACATACAAATTTTGAGCCCATTTGGATGAGTGTAAGTCACTTATCCAAGGGCAACAAAATCGACGTGCGAAACTAATTTGAAATGCATAATGTTTGCGGTCTTCATAACATGAGCTATACATATCCAAATGTTCTCAAATTTTGCGTATGAGTTGTTCACGAGATGTTTAAGAAGATCAATGGATTAGATTTAAAAAAAATATTGCATCATGAAAAACTACTTGAGTGTATTCCGCTCCGGATACACTCGAGTGTATTCTAGCCTGACTATATATATATATATATATATATATATATATATATATATATATATATATATATATATATATATATATATATATATATATATGTTATTTTTTTGTCTCTCCTACAATTTTAATTATTCCAATTATTCCCTCAATCATCTCTCTCACTAAATTGATTAAATGGATTATCAATTTCACTTAAGATCATCCATAATATTACATAAAGTCAATAATACAAGCATTATGACATTTAGTCAATTAACATAGTCAATAATCAAATTTTGACTCCAATCTTGCACCATAGCTACATCATAGCATTATAAAGCTATGCCTAAAATCTCATTACAATCGGATTTACCAATTTAGATTTATTTACATTTGAAAAGTATGTGTATTATGTCACCTAATATAGTCTAGGACCTAGGTTTTCGATTTATTTGGTCAAAATCTTGTCACGCGGCCCATTTTACTGCTTTGGCACGGTCCACTCACTGGGATTTAATCCCAGCCATCCGATTAGATGGACACTGATCCACTCAGGATCCGAGGGTGAAGACCTCGTCTTCTACCGTCGAAAGACTCGGTCTCTGCCTGAAGCAGAACAGCCGACCTTCCAACGGCCCTCGCGCCCGAACCTCACCTCCTCCTTGCAAGATATTTGGAGGACGACTCCCTCTCACCCGAGCGAGCCCAATGGTGGTGACCACGTCACCTAACTCCCTCGGATCAGGGAGAATGATCCCCCGCATTTCCGCACCTCTCACTGGTGGCGGTGCACAAATTAGGACTTAGCCCTCTACACCACCTCGCGTCTATTTAAGACCCCCAAAAGCTTCTCTGACCTTCCTTTAATCTTTCCGCACTACCAATTCCACGGGGACTTGCCCCCTTTTCCCCGACCTCAAGCAAGCTCTGCCTCACCTTTCTCGACTTCCCCCTCACTCCAGTAGCTCTCTCTGTCCAATTGAACGGGACTACACCATCAGGGGACCTCGGCGAGACAACCAACACCTTCGGTTGGAGCAGTGAAGGTCCAGAGGCCTGGGTCGACAAGCCTCGTAGCTGAGCTCCAAAAGCTCCACCGCCGGTGAGGTTGGAGCCATCTCAGAGATGCGGGAAGATCGCAAGCGCATCAGCAAACCTCCATGAAGCTTTTGACTCCCTCAATCCAACCTGAGGATAGGTAAACCTCAACTCCACTCTTTGACCCATTTTCAACCTGGTTTGATCGGAATACGACGCCGAGACCACCTTTTCCGATGAGTTTGACCTCCTCACAACCGCAGTCAGCCCGTGAACTCAACTCAATGGTCAGCGTAACCCATCTCATCCTAGGAACCACCTTCAATCGAACCACGTATCCCCTGTTCCCTCTCTGCAGCTATGGCTCGAGCAGAAACTTTCAGACATATGCTTTTACCTTCTCGCCCTTACCCATACACGGGCCCAACAAGGGAGCCAGTGGTATTCCTGACCTTAGATCTCAGCCTGACCCTCTTTGGACGAGCGCTTGCTCGTGGGTCAGTGAGAGGGTCTGGTTGGTCAGATCCCTCGCATGATCCGCGAGGCAGAGCTCACATATCTTTTTTTTTATTTTCATTTAATTCCTTAAAATTTCCTGATTGGTCAGAACTTATGAAAACCCTAGAAAATGATAGGAATATCGAAATATATCAAACCTATACATCTTTTTCATTAGAAAAATCCAAGCTATTTAAATAAAATAATTCCAGGACCTAGATCTGACCTCTTTTTAGAAAATATGGTCTACAAGTCCTAATGACCCTTAATATTCATACATTGTGTAATAAGGGTCATAATTGATTTTAAATCTGCTTTGGGAATAGTTTAAACCCTAATTAGGATCATGATCATCATGTTATTTGAAAACCTATCTGGGGAAGATAGTTGATTCAATAATTGAGAAGAACCCTAATTTCTAGTTTTTCTCACCTTATTATGAATACTATGTACAATTTATGAAAAACCCTAATAAATTAAATATCCTTGAATAACCTGGACGACCCTAATCTCAGACCCCAACTCTGAATCATATGTATCCTAAAGTGGTATCCCAAATAACCTAAACCCTAATTATAATAATAATAATTAATGTTGATTGATGAGAAACCATGGTGACTTTAGGGTTTTGCTATATTTTAGGGTAATCCACTATCTTTCCCATAACCTAGGACTTGTGGAATCTAGATCTAAGAATTAAAGGTACGTGGATATAATTATATGACTAGATTTGCTGGATGTTAATATATGTGTACTTGCTTGTGTGTATTTGAAATACATTGCTGAATGTAGATGTTGATGTATGTATATTGACAATTTCTGCCTTGAACGATTAAGAATATGAATGAACAAGAAAAATGAAATGTAGTTACTAGTGGTGCTTATTAATCTCCCTATTAGAGAGGGAAGGTATTAATGTTGACTAGCACCTCCCTAATGGTACAAGGTACGCAGGGAGATCCCTAATGGTACAAGGTACGCAGGGATAGGGCCCAATATGTATGTTTGTGCTAAGTCCACCATAGTAATGCATATTCATTCTAAATGAGGCTAATAACTTGGGATTACATGATTTTCTGCCTTTAAATAACGTTTTCATTCTCTTTCTCCAATTTTGAGTATTTTATATACCAGCATAGTATATCTTTTAATTCCACGTACCAACTTTGTGGATGTATTTGTTTCTCGTATTTTCTAGGTGCAAGCAAATTATGAAGCACTTCAAAGTACCAGAAGCCACTAAATAATGAGCCTGGAGGATAATAGATAGATCTCTACTTCTCACCTTGGTCATTTCAGTTAGATAGTTTTCTTTTCTAGATGATGTAACAGGATGTTATAGATCCTATGTAATAATCATATTTTCTTTTATAGACTTATCATTCTTCCTTCTCATTTATCAGCATGTATGACTTTATCCTTTATCATTGAATGAAGTGTTGTGTGGCTATCAACTGATGATGTGGACATAATCTTGTCTTATCTCTATTTTTAGTTGACTATCTTGATTTCTATTATTTTCCCTTTTGACATTTATAGATATGAGTGCACGCATATCTGTGTATGTCACTAAGGAAAGTATGCAGAAATTGGGGTCGTCACAGTTGGTATCAGAGCCAATGTTCACACATCATAGTCACATGACTTTCATTCACCCTATTATGAGTCTAGGGTAGTCCTTGAGTTAGGGATGTGAAGGGTTGAGGTGACTAGGATAGCATTTGCCTAAGGTCTGGCTAAAGTCTCCGAGCCACTTTGCTTGGCAATCACGAGGCTACCTATAAGGGAGTGTGAGTCTACCTGGTTGATATCCTAAATGTCCCCTACTTCTTGGGCATACCTTAAATTAGGATCCTTCTCATCTATAGAAATTCCCTCTCATCTTTTCTATAGGAATATTTTTTCCTCTTATCTCAAATTTTTAAAAATTGTTCTTCCCTTCATCTTTATGATATAAGATTAGGAAAGAGTCTCTCTATTTAGAAAGTATTAAGGATGGACTAATAAGGACTTTTAAGGTATCCTCCATAAATTGTAACATCAAGAACATTAATAAATGATATAGGAGAATAATGAAATATCATAATGCTAATGACAAATATAATTGTTGAGTAATAAATCTAATATGTCCAAATTAATTTTAGGATGCCTCCTAAGTCTTGCAACTCAAAGGCCTCTGAGGAATCGTCCTCTAAAAAGAGAAAAGATCCTGAAACCTCTGAAGTACCTGATCCCGATGCTGCGGCCAAGGAAAGGTGGGAGGAACAGAAGAAAATCCTTCTAGATTTTATGGAAACCCTCGCCACAAAAGGAACCCCTGAACCTAGCTCATCTAGGAAGAAAGAAGTAATGGTGATAGATTTTATTAAGCTAAACCTTGATTCCTTTTGGGAGGAGGATCAACCTGAGGTCATGGACAAGGTTGAGGCCTGGGTTTTATCCATAGAGAATGGTTTTCGTACCCTAGAGATACCCAATGAAAAGAAGGTCAGGTTCGCCACGCATATGCTTAAAGGAGGAGCAAAAATCTGGTGGGAAAACTACGGCAGGAATAGGGGTGAGGAAATAGAAAACATGGAGTGGGAAGCCTTCAAAAACCTCTTCATGGATTGTTTTATGCCCATAGCCGAGAGGAAGAGGAAGGAGAAGATGTACATGGAGTTAAGGTAGGGTAGTCTTTCAGTAGCTGATTACACCCAGAAGTTTAGGCTTCTGGAGCGTTACGCACCCATCAGGACTGAGACCGTCTTACTGAGCACTATGTTGACTGCCTTTCCGCCCACCTAAAAACCCTAGTCATAGCCTCTCGTCCCAGAAGCATAGATGAAGCCCTAGATATGGCCCTCAAGCAGGATAGAGAGCAGGGCATGCAGAAACCTTCTAGCATGGGATACTTAGGGTTAACCACAACTGAAGAGGACAAGTCTAGAAATTTCCATCTTGGCCATAACAATAAGGGATCAGGGAAATGAGGAGGTTCAGGAAAGGGAGGATAGAAAAACTACCAGAACCATCCGAGGACGAATCATCCCAAGTGTAAGACTTGTGGGCGTTTCCATGGTGGGGTATGCCGCCACACCAAGCCAGCCTGCTATAACTACAAGTAGGAGGGTCATTTCATCTCCAAGTGCCCCACTCCCTCCATCTTTGGCAATCCTGCGGCTGGTGCTCCGCAGCCTCAGGGATACCGCAATGGAAGGGTATTTGCAGTAAATGCAGAAGAGGCCAAGGCAAATCCAAACCAGCTCTGTGAAGGTAACCTAATTTCTTTATAATTCAATATCTTGTTCAAGCCTGCAATTATTCATAATTTGATTACCTTATGTAGGAACTGTATTATTAAATGGTCATCCTGTTAAGGCTTTATTTGACTCTGGATCTACAAATACATTTATTTCTCAAACCCTGGCATCTATATTACATCTTCATATAAGGGACTTGGGATATATTATGGATGTGTCTACTCCGAGTGGCAACATACTCACAACTTTATAGAAAACATATGAACTCTCTCTTAAATATGAACATCATGATATGCCCTTTGAATTCATTCTCTTAACTATGGAAGATTTTGATGTTATACTTGGTATGGACTGGCTATACACATACCATGCTCACATTGATTGTAGAAACAAGATGGTCATTCTCTCTCAACCTCATTCTTATCCTGTAAAAATCCCTAGGGGAAGTGGATTCTGTAATAATATTATAATCTCCTCTCTTAAAGATAAAAAGCTCATTTCTAAAGGATGTAAAGTCTTCCTCGCATTAGTCTCAGAGACCAGTCCTAGTAGCGGGTCTATAGAAAGTCTGGAGGTGGTATGTGACTTCCCTGATGTTTTTCCGGAGGAGCTTCCTGGGCTGCCTCCCAATAGAGGCATTGAGTTCTCCATAGATCTTCTTCCTAGAACCACTCCGATTTCTAGGGCACCGTATAGGATGGCTCCTGCTGAGCTTATGGAGTTGAAGAAATAGTTGCAAGAACTTCTCGACAAAGGTTTCATTCATCCTAGTATTTCCCCCTGGGGAGCTCCTGTTCTTTTCATTAAAAAGAAAGATGGTTCTATGCGTATGTGTATTGACTACCGCATGTTGAACCAAGCCACTATTAAAAACAAGTATCATCTTCCTCATATTGATGACCTCTTTGATCAGCTTCGTACTGCTAAAGTTTTCTCAAAGATTGATCTCCGTTCTGGATACCATCAACTTAAAATCAAGGATTCTGATATTTCTAAAACTGCTTTTCAAACTCGTTATGGGCATTACGAATTTCTGGTGATGCCATTCGGGTTGACCAACACACCAGGTGTATTTATGAACCTGATGAAAAAAGTCTTCCAACCTTACCTTGATGAGTTCGTGGTCGTCTTTATTGATGATATCTTGATCTATTCCGATTCTATGGAAAAACACCGAAAACACTTGCGATCAGTTCTTGACATTCTTCGAACCCAGAAGTTTTATGGAAAACTTTCAAAATGTGAGTTCTGGATTGACAAGGTCATGTTTCTTGGACATGTCATTTCTGGAGGTAGTATATCTGTTGATCCCGCCAAAGTCTCTGTTGTCCTTGATTGGCAACCTCCTCGTAATCCTTCTGAAATTCAGAGTTTCTTGGGTCTGGTCAGATACTATCATCATTTTATTCTAAATTTCTCCAAAGTTGCACTTCCTCTAACCAAGCTTACTCGGAAGGATGAACACTTTATCTGGTCAGCTACGTGTGAGTCCAGTTTCCAGCAATTAAAGCAAAAATTGACGTCCGCTCCTGTTCTTGTTCTACCCTCTGGCAATGAAGGGTTTGTGATATTCACTGATGCTTCGAGGAATGGGTTAGGGTGTGTCCTGTAGCAGAATGGTAAGGTAATGGCCTTTACGTCTAGACAGTTAAAACCCAATGAATTTAATTATCCCACCCATGATTTGGAATCAGCTGCAATCATTCATGCCCTCAAAATATGGAGGCACTACCTATACGGGGCAACATTCGACATCATCACCGATCACAAAAGCCTAAAGTACATCCTGACTCAGAAGGACTTGAATCTCTGTCAACGTCGATGGATTGAATACCTAAAGGACTACTATTTCACTATTGCCTATCATCCGGGTAAGGCAAATGTAGTCGTTGATGCCCTTAGCAGGAAAAGGGCAGTGGGTGCATCTCTTTTTGTCCCTGAATGGAGGAACATGGAGGATCTAGTGGGCTAGAAACCGCAATTTCTGTCTGATCGTGTGCATGTTAATAACATTTCCATCACGTCTAACTTGCACTTCAAACTTCTTGAGGCACAAAAGGCTAGTCCCGATCTTATAGAGCTCTCTTCTCTCCTGTCAAAGACGCAAACACATCTGTCTGTGGGCCTTGATGGTGGTCTTCATTACAAGAATCGTATGTGAGTTCCTGAGCAGTCAACTGTAAAGATAACAATTCTAAATGAGGCACATGGGTCCAAGTACACAATTCATCCAGGCACGAAAAAGATGTACAAATACCTACAACGTCAGTTTTGGTGGAGGGGCAAGAAGCATGATATTGCCGATTTTGTGTCCAGGTGTCTGACATGCCAAAGGATCAAGGCTGAACATCAGAGACCAGGCGGTCTGCTACAACCCCTTGAGATCCCAGAATGGAAATGGGAACACATCACCATGGATTTCGTGGTGGGATTACCCAGGACCAGTAAAGGATATGACGTTGCATGGGTCATAGTGGATCGTCTCACCAAGTCAGCTCATTTTCTTCTTATGAAAACTACTGCAAAGGTTTCTGAGTTGGCTGACCTCTACATACGGGAGATAGTATGTCTGCATGGAGTCCAAGCATCTATTGTCTCAGACAGGGACCCAAAGTTCACATCAAAGTTGTGGAAGTAGGTTCAAGAGGAATTGGGCACCAAGTTGAACTTCAGTACAACCTACCATCCGCAAACAGACGGGCAGTCAGGGCATATAGTACAGATTCTAGAGGATCTTCTACGAGCTTGTGTCTTGATTGGGAAGGCTTGTGGGACTATTACTTGCCTTTAGCTGAGTTTGCCTATAATAATAGCTATCAGGAAAGCATTGGGATGCCTCCCTATGAAACTCTTTATGGCCGACCATGTACATCACCTTTACACTGGGACGACGTCGGAGAACATACACTAATGAAAACTGAGGAGATACAGTTGTATACTGATAAGGTTGCTCTAATTAGGCAGAGGATGAAGCGGGCGTAGGATAGGCAGAAGTCTTATGCAGATTCTCATTGTCAGGAATGACGGTTCAAGGAAGGTGACCATGTTTTTCTAAAGATTCAGCCTATTCGAGCTTTGGCCAAGAACAAAGGAAAGCTCAATCCTCGTTATGTTGGACCCTTCGAGATTCTAGAAAGGGTTGGTGAATGTGCCTATCATCGTGCTTTGCCACCTCAGTATAGTGCCATGCATAATGTGTTTCATGTATCTAATATGAAGCCCTATGTCAAGGACTCCAGTCATATCTTGAATCATGAGCCACTTGAGTTGAAGGATGATATGCCGTATGTTGAGTCCCTAGTCAGAATTCTCGACTTCAAGTCAAAGGAGCTTCGTAGTAATCGACGTATAGATATGGTGAAAGTTCTCTGGAGCCACCATGATGAAACAGATGCCACCTGGTAATTAAATACCGAGGTCGAGAAGAAGTATCCACATCTTTTACAGGATGCTTGAATTTTGGGGACAAAATTCTTAAAAGGAGGGGAGAATGTGACAGAGTGAGTTTATATATATATATGTTATTTAGTTTCTCTCTCCTACAATTTTAATTATTCCAATTATGCCCTCAATCATCTCTCTCACTAAATTGATTAAATGGATTATCAATTTCACTTAAGATCATCCATAATATCACATAAAGTCAATAATACAAGTATTATGACATTTAGTCAATTGACATAGTCAATAATCAAATTTTGACTCCAATCTTGCACCATAGCTACATCATAGCATTATAAAGTTATGCCTAAAATCTCATTACAATCGGATTTACCAATTTAGAGTTATTTACATTTAAACATTATGTGTATTATGTCACCTAATATAGTCTAGGACCTAGGTTTTTGATTTATTTGGTCAAAATCTTTGTCACGCTGCCCATTTTACTGCTTTGGCGCAGTCCACTGACTGGGATTTAATCCCAGTCGTCCGATTAGATGGACATTGATCCACTCAGGATCCGAGGGTGAATACCTCGTATTCTACCTCTGAAAGACCCAGTCTCCGCCTGAAGCAGAACAGCCGACCTACCAACGGCCCTCGCGCCCGAACCTCACCTCCTCCTCGTGAGATATTTGGAGGACAACTCCCTCTCACCCGAGCGAGCCCAACAGTGGTGACCACATCACCTAACTCCCTCAAATCAGGGAGAACGATCCCCTGCATTTCCGCACCTCTCATTGGTGGTGGCGCACAAATTAGGGCTTAGCCCTCTACACCACCTCGCGTCTATTTAAGACCCCCAAAAGCTTCTCTGACCTTCCTTTAATCTTTCCACACTACCAATTCCACCGGGACTTGCCCCCTTTTCCCTGACCTCAAGCGAGCTCCGCCTCACCTTTCTCGACTTCCCCCTCACTCCAGTAGCTCTCTCCATCCAATTGAATGGGACTACACCATCAGGGGACCTCGGCGAGACAACCAACACCTTCGGTTGGAGCAGTGAAGGTCCAGAGGCCTGGGTCGATAAGCCTCATAGATGAGCTCCAAAAGCTCCACCGTCGGCGAGGTTGGAGCCATCTCAGAGCTGCGGGAAGATTGCAAGCGCATCAGCAGACCTCCGCGAAGCTTTTGACTCCCTCAATCCAACCCGAGGGCAGGTAAACCTCAAATCCACTCTTTGACCCATTTTCAACCTGGTTTGATTGGAATACGACGCCCAGACCACCTTTTCCGATGAGTTCGACCTCCTCACAATCGCCGTCAGCCCGCGAACTCAACTCAATGGTTAGCGTAACCCATCTCATCCTAGGAACCACATTCGATCAAACTAGGTATCCCCTGTTCCCTCACTAGAGCTATGGCACGAGTAGGAACTTTCAGACAGATGCTTTTACCTTCTCGCCCTTACCCATACACGGGCCCAACAAGGGAGTCAGGGGTATTCCTGACCTTAGATCTCATTCTGACCCTCTTTGGACGAGCGCTTGCTCGCGGGTCAATGAGAGGGTATGGTTGGTCAGATCCCTCGCATGATCCGTGAGGCAGAGCTCGCATATCTTTTTTATATTTTCGTTTAATTCCTTAAAATTTCCTGATTTGTCAGAACTTATGAAAACCCTAGAAAATGATAGGAATATCGAAATATATTGAACCTATACATCTTTTTCATTAGAAAAATCCAAGCTATTTAAATAAAATAATTCCAGGACCTAGATCTGACCTCTTTTTAGAAAATATGGTCTACAATTCTTAATGACCCTTAATATTCATACATTGTGTAATAAGGGTCATAATTGATTTTAAATCTGCTTTGGGAACAGTTTAAACCCTAATCAGGATCCTGATCATCATGTTACCCAAAAACCTATCTAGGGAAGATAGTTGATTCAATAATTGAGAAGAACCCTAATTTCTAGTTTTTCTCACCTTATTATGAATACTATGTATAATTTATGAAAAACCCTAATAAATTAAATGTCCTTGAATAACCTGGACGACCCTAATCTCAGACCCCAACTCTGAATCATATGTATCCTAAAGTGGTATCCCAAATAACCTAAACCCTAATTATAATAATAATAGTTAATGTTGATTGATGAGAAACCATGGTGACTTTAGGGTTTTGCTATATTTCAATGTGATCCACTATCTTTCCCATAACCTAGGACTTGTGGAATCTAGATTTGAGAATTAAAGGTACGTGGATATAATTATATGACTAGATTTGTTGGATGTTAATATATGTGTACTTGCTTGTGTGTATTTGAAATACATTGCTGAATGTAGATGTTGATGTATGTATATTGACAATTTCTGCCTTGAACGATTAAGAATATGAATGAACAAGAAAAATGAAATGTAGTTACTAGTGGTGCTCATTAATCTCCCTATTAGAGAGGGAAGGTATTAATGTTGACTAGCACCTCCCTAATGGTACAAGGTACGCAGGGAAATCCCTAATGGTACAAGGTACGCAGGGACAGGGCCCAATATGTATGTTTGTGATAAGTCCACCATAGTAATGCATATTCATTCTAAATGAGGCTAATAACTTGGGATTACCTGATTTTCCACCTTTAAATAACGTTTTCATTCTCTTTCTCCAATTTTGAGTATTTTATATAGAAGCATAGTATAGCTTTTAATTCCACATACCAACTTTGTTGATGTATTTGTTTCTCATATTTTCTAGGTGCAAGCAAATGATGAAGCACTTCAAAGTAACAGAAGCCACTAAATAATGATCCTGGAGGATAATAGATAGATCTCTACTTCTCACCTTGGTCATTTCAGTTAGATAGTTTTCTTTTCTAGATGATGTAACATGATGTTATAGATCCTATGTAATAATAATATTTTCTTTTATAGACTTATCATTCTTCCTTCTCATTTATCACCATGTATGACTTTATCCTTTATCATTGAGTGAAGTGTTGTGTGGCTATCAACTGATGATGTGGACATAATCTTGGCTTATCTCTGTTTTTAGTTGACTATCTTGATTTCTATTATTTTCCCTTTTGACATTTATAGATATGAGTGCATGCATATCTGTGTATGTCACTAAGGAAAGTATGTAGAAATTGGGGTCGTCACATTTTGGGTAAATTACAAATTGTACCAAAATTGGTTCACAAGGTACTAACATTATTCAAACAAGTTCAAACTTGGAATTTAGGCTTTCCACAAGACACCACTTAGAATCATTCTCTTTATTATGATTCTAGAACACTTAAGGCACGTTCAACATGTGACATATTGCAATATAACCCCTCATATTGGGTAAATTATACTTTGGTCCAAAACAAAGGAACATTGCTCAAACAACATCCAATCAGGACCAAACTTGGAACATAAGTGTGTCACATGATAACAAAACACCTTAGAGGATTATGTTAAAGTTCTATGAAACTTTATTAGCCAAAACAAATAGGGTTTAACTCATATCCCAGGTCAGGGTCATTACAAGTTATAAACCCCTAAAAAGGATTTCATCCCCAAAATTCCAGACGAAGGAAGACAATTGTCATTCATGCATTATATCATCAAGTCTCCACATAACATCTTGATGTCATGGAGATGTTGTAGAACTTTGACCAGCACAAAGTTCTTCCATTAAAGATCATCATAATCTCTGTCACATTTAAGAATCCCAAAGTCGGCCCTTCTAAAAAATGAAACATTAATCATCTTATCAGGAGTCATGTTCTCATTTTCTCATATCACCCAATACTTTTTAGATACCAGAATTCCTTAACTTGGTATCCATCACATGTGTCAAAAACACATCACATCCTCATCATTCCCATCTCTCTGTTGTTATTACCAAAGCCACAAATATAAAAGGATCTTTCTTTCATCTTGGGACATTACTTGTTACACATATCTTTATCTTGGAACCAAAGTCCAAGACGAACTGATACTTTTCTAAGTATCCATCAATTGGACAATTTTAACTCATGCACATCAAGTGTCATAAGACCCACTTGATTGCCATGTCCCTGAAAGGAAAGAACACAAAGAAACATATTCCTCTTATCACCCCATCATTACCCAGGGTTGTTTATCAAAGAGAAGAGATTCTCATCTCCTCAGATGATTACATGAACTTTCATTGTTCATGATTCATTTACTCTTGTTTCATCCTCGGTTCCTTGCCATCTGCATAGGAATTATATGAATGACTACATATCAAAATTCCTTTCTTTGTTATTATCTAACATGTTATGAACATTTTGTAATTTTATCACATTTCCCATTTTCACATTATGCAAAAGATCTTTACTATTCACACAAACTTTATCAGACAGGGATCATCTCCCTTGTTCTCTTTCTCTTATCACGAGTATTATACTTTTTACTTCCTCATACACATAGATTGATCTAAGATCATCTCAGATTCCATTTTATTGCACTTAGGATGTGATAAAAATATCCATGAAATATTTCCAGTTTCGTTATACTCACTAGATTATCTTAAAATGACTACTTGATCAGAGTAATCAAAAAGATAACAATCTAAGAGTTCCATACTTACCTTATCTTCAATAGTTGAATACTTGACCAGGGTATACAAGTACTGAGATTAGGTAGTATGCACTTTGTTTACTATCATATTCCTTACTTTTCATTACATCAAAAACATAAGACTTAGCATCCCTAGATTTTCTCCAGGCATCACCTCTACACCTCATCCTCTTTCATACAGATAAGAGCAATTATGAAGCATTTAAAAGAATATTGAACAGAATATAAATTCTAGTTCTCATCATTTCTTCCATGTGTTCCCATAGGCCAATCAATAGGGAAGTCAATAACAACAATCCTTCTTATGATTATCAAATAAAATCAAGATAAGGCATATCAAAATGGAAAAAATACTCTATTTGACTGTTACCCCTTGCGGTCATCTACCATTTCAGGTTGATTCAACACATAGAGTCTAGTTGTTTCATGTTGTTGCTTTTGCCTTTTTATACTATTGGGTAGTAACTTTCGTAAGCCCTGCTGAGTCTACCTCAGTTGTTGGGTTATTTCCTCCCTTCTTTTTAAACAAAAGAGTTTAGTATGCTCAACATGTCTGTATCTATAACATGTTTTTCCTCATACATGGTCTTATCGGGCTTATTACCAATGTAGAAGCTAAGTCAGAAGTTCTTACAGGTGGGAGGTTAGGACTTTTGCCTTTACTTAGTGACTACTGCTCTGGTGCACTAGGCATTTATTGCACTGGTAGCACCAAAAACTTTGGCTTTTTAGAACAACTAGGAAAATGTATCTTGAATTGTAGAGACTTTTCCTTAATTCTCAGCTTATTGCCCCTCGTTGGGCACTGTCATCACAGATGTACTATCTGTCAATACTTATGGCCGAGTCTATTTTCTCATCATATGTTAACTCTTCCCACATTTTCCACTGTTCCAACATGAGTATGTCATTCAGGAACCCTTTCAGAACCCAAAGTTTCTACATTGAGGACTGGCAATCTATGTTGTAATGCTAGTATCCAGTCTACTATATGCATCATTGTTGTCCTAACCTGCCCAACAAGAGCATAAAAATAGGATTCTCTATCCTGGTTGGGTCAAGATGGGAATTCTCAGGCACTCATTCTTCTCTTGCCTAATCCCTTTCACCCTCTCTTGGTGCAACAACATTGCTCATAGCAACATGTTCCTTGTGTTCTCCAGTCATTTTTAAACTTCACCCTTTCTTTTGCATAAGAAGAATTCATTGTAGAGTATACTAAAGGACACTAGAACAGATCAAAACCTTAGTCCTATGACTCTGTAGACTCGGTGAACCTTAAGCTCTGATACCAAACTTGTAACGACCTCCACCAAACTGACAGCCAAATTGTTACTAATTATGCGGAATAATCATAAGCAGCAAATTAACAAAAACCACTAAAAATTAAAACCATTTTACAAAGAGATCCATTTCTAGGAAAACTCTTTAAGGAAGAACCAAAACGTTATATACATCATTGTCCACATTGTACATACACTGTACCATCTCTTCTCGAGGATAACATATAATAGTTGCTTTGTCAAAACATATACTGAAGCAACATAAAACCTTGACGCATACTAGCCAAAACCTCAGATTGTTCATAAAACAAACACATACTAAATCCAAGGACTTAAGAGTATAGAGATGACACATAGGACTTCTATCTTCAAGATACAATAGACAATATACTCAACATGAGCTATTGTTGTTGTCTCTGCTATTGTTGATGTACCTCTGCAATATGGTCTCTACCTCTTCGTCTGCATCCACCTAAAAATGTTGGTGACAAATGGGGTGAGACCCATGTCCCATTGAGAGATATAACTCTCCACCAACAATATTTTATCATAGTTAAACAGTATAAAATTGGGCATAGGATTCTTTTACATTAATAAGCATGATTTAATCACTATTTAAGTAGAGTAGAGCAATATCATCTTCTGAAGCATTGCAGCTATATATGATAAAGTAGTAAATCATGTATTCATTTTATAAGGAATATGAAGAACATGTATAACATCTATCCATTTAAGATGTATAAAAGAAATGTAACATCAACCAATGATTTCCGTATTCAATCCTTAAGAAAATATGCTACACGGATGATTACATTTTACAATCACACTTATGCCCTGAGGAGATGAGGTATACCGCTCATACTCCAACTGACCACTGTGAAGTCAAAATCGGTACCATACAAGGTCAATGGAAGATTCGGTTGCCATGACCTCACTTATCTCGATCAGTGCAAGACCACAAGAAGGACATCTCATGTCAACTACTAAATAGCTTTCCAGGGTATACTGGCAACTTTGTTATAGAGCTACAACTGTAGCATGCACTCCCTTCAAGACTGAGAGATTTCAGTTATCTGCACATCATTCCCAGCATTCATCATCATAGTGAGATTCATGATACATCCATCCTGGCATTTATAATGAAGGATTGAGAGATCTCAATTATCTACACACCAATCCCTCATTAGGGCGTAAGGATATTCACACCCATCACCCTCGCATATTCAAAAATATGCCCTCCAGGAGATCCCGTGGGAAAACATGTTTCACCATTCAGCAGCTACTAACATTGATCGATCTATGGTCAGGGCGCTACATGATGAAATTCCACTTGATTAATTAGGTGCATTACAATATCTTTTAGCATCAAATAAGTTTCAAACATTAATTATAGAAGATTCTACAAAGAAAGGTGTAATACATTTAACAAGTACTTTTATAACCTTTGGAACACTTTGAATGCATAACACTTGGGATCTCAGTCCCTTATCACATTATTTGGAATTCTCATCTCTTAATATTATCGTCATCATGATTACTAGATCAGGGTATTCAAACCCTTAGTTCATTACTGAAAATTGTTACCACTTATCAAGTAACTAATACCTCTAGGTCCTCAGACCAAGGTATACATGATACTTGTTGCACAAGCATCTTACATGGCTCACAAGGCCCATTTAAATGTCTTGTCACCTCTCACTAGGAAACAACTATTCACATGGCTCACAAGGCTCATTTAAATATCTTGTCACCTCTCACTAGGCAACAACTATTCACATGGCTCACAAGGCCCATTAAACATCTTGTCACCTCTCACTAGGTGACAACTATTCGCATGGCACACAAGGCCCATTAAACATCTTGTCACCTCTCACTAGGAAACAAATATCTTTTATGTCATTAGACCACATACACATTATACTTTTTATAGAAGTATTTAACATGTCTCACAAGGCTTATGCAATAAAAGAAATACAACCTTCCCATTATTAGGGTTATGGTTTCCCCTTTATATCTGAATAGGGTTTCAAGTTCATATTATCAATCCAAACCCTTAATCATTGCTCCACACATCTAGGAGCATTCATTGATATCATAAGTATTCAATCATACGTATTTATTCTCATCATTTATCATTAAATGATTATCAACACAAAGTATGAGTTTCTCTCTCATCATCACTAGGATATTGATTACATCATACTTTATTAACTTGGCTTAACCCTTTCTCAAGGTATGTTAGCCTACACTTATCAAAGTGCATTTAACTCATTACATCTTAATGTAACAATTGGCATGACACACTTCATGTGTTACTCATCCAAGTAAATTGGATTTGAGGTGCATCAAGGTGTATCAACCTTGAGGTGCTAGATGTGATATTTATCATGCTTTGGTATATCACTTCCCTCATAACTTTTAACTTACTTAAATTTATCAACTTATCTTGTATTAGGGTATTTCTCATCCTAATACTTTATGCACTAAATCATCACATTTATCATGTTGTGTATTGGCCATAAGTCACACACTTGAATTACCCAACTATCATCAAGTGATATGGATTCATATCGGGTTAAGGCATTTTTGATATAGGGTTGACCATTATCAACCGCTTTAGGTTTTTCACCTATCAAGGCATTAATCATACAATTACTTGGTGTTACACTCATTACTCCTAAGAGTGTCTTTCCCTCACCTTTACAAGGTGTATCGGGTTGAATCATGTATGTCAGGTTGAACACATGTATGGGGTTAGGTGTATATTGAGTTAGACATCATCATATCCCTCATACCCTTACACATCAAGGTATCAACCCTTACAATCATATGGTGTATTACCTTCACCATACATGGATATAACATCCTCACCTCACTTAAAGATATTGGCTACATCATACTTTAGTGTATTAGCCATCACATGTTCTAGGGTATTAACCACCTTACCACTTTTGTCATCTTGTGTATTGGGTTACCACCATATCGTTTTAGAATTGTGTTCTCAACACCATATCATCCAAGAGGTGTATGCTTAACCCAATATCGGTTTAGAGGTGTATGCTTAACCCAATATCAGTTTAGAGGTATATGGTTGCTAGCCATATCACTTTAGAGGTGTATGTGTTCTTGCCATATCGGGTTAGAGGTGTATGTGTGCTTCACCCCATATTGGGCAAAGAGGTGTATGCTTTCTATCCATATCACTTTAGAGGTGCATGTGTGCTTCACACCATATCAGGCAAAGAGGTGTGTGAGTGCTTCACACCATATCGGGCAAAGAGGTGTGTGCTTGCTTACCATATCACTTTAGAGGTGTATGTGTGCTTCATACCGTATCAGGAAAAGAGGTGTGTGTGTGTGTGCTTCATACCATATTGGGCAAAGAGGTGTGTGTGTGTGCTTCACACCATATTGGGCAAAGAGGTGTGTGTGTGCTTCACACCATATCGAGTAATGAGGTGTGTGTGCGCTTCACACCATATCGGGCAAAGAGGTGTGTGCTTAACCCAATATCATTTTTGAGGTGTATGCTTGACCTCATATCGTGCAATAGGTGTGTACTAAATCACCATATCGTGCAAGAAAGTATAAACTCATATCCATACCATTTTAGTGGAGTAGGTGCATCACCATATCGGGTTAGAGGTGCTTACTTGTGTGCTTGCACCTGATATCACTTTATAAGGTGATACCATCATCTTCAAGCTCTAGACCTTCATTCCACTAGTTCTAGTACAAGGATAACAGGGCTAAGCAACAACTAGAACTCATAAATATATCAAGTATTCAAGAAAATTTTGGAATTGAAAGTAGATCATCATGTATAGCAAGAAAGATGGTGAATAATAACATGTTTGGGTTCAAGTTATATAACCCGCCTTAAGAAGAACTTCAAAGCTCCAAGATCCAAAGATCCATGTTCCTAAGGTTGAAGATGACTTATCAATAGTCCAAGGCTCATTCACAACTCCTTCATATACAAGGAATCACCCTAGTTAAGAACTTGGTGAAGAAGAAAAGAAAGGAAGATCATAACCCTAGATCCATGCTTCAATCTAAGGTTGAAGATGATCATGGACTTACCTTAGGGTTAAGATTTGAGCTCCTTCTTGACCCTTAGTAGACTGGGATTCCCTCTAAGTCAAGAGTTGTCTACTGGTATGATACTGCAAATGTTGTGAGAATCATATAGTTCATGATGAACTACAACATGAACAACTTTGATGAGCCATTGACAAAGTTGTTGGACATGTTGATGACAGTAGAGGCATAGATGAAGAAAGACAAACCCTAATCTTTGATGTGATCAATGAAGGGTAAGTCTTAAAGGCAAGGTCAAGGTCAAAGCAAAGAAGTGTTCTAAGGCTATCCAGCAACCCAAGCCGTCTTCAGCCTCAAGGCATATGGGAAGGGTGAACGAGGGAGGAGAAATTTCCCTCTATGTATGGAAGAACAAAAGAAGATGAAAGGAGGGGATAGATATCTCCACCATAGGTATCATGAAATAAACACTTCTTTATCTGAGGTATATGATACCAAGATGAAGATCTCACATATATGATATGCAAGGTCTAAAAGGAAGTGATGGCCTTTGTGAAAGGACCAAGAAAGGAGTACTCATCATTGGAGCTAGTGTTGCTGCCATAGATAGGAGTACCTTTCAATTTATTTTAGCCTAAAGGGTATGAAATAGAGTTGAGAACTGCTATTTCAAATTGCCAATAGAAACACTTTATTGTTGCATCTTGTAGTGACAAGATGGCTATCAATATAGTTGATGTTTCAATTTTAAAGATGTGATCTTTTATGGCAATGCCTTGTTTATCTTGTGGTACTTGGTATGCATAAGATAAAATGATGCCTAAAAGTTATTGATAAACTCAAACAAATAATTAGCATTATCATGGGAATTCATTTCTAGTTCCATATTGATGGATAAAGCTAGACTCTTTTGGTTATGAACCATTGAGAGACATGAATATCTTGGACATGATAAATCAATCTTCACTAGTGGTAGTGGGAGAATGATTATCCAATTAGGTATAATACATATGATGTATTTATATACCTATTGGAGCAAATGCTAATACTTTAAATGGTGTTTAGAGAAATACCAATATGAATATCTTGAAGTGTTCAAGAAGATCATGAATGAAGTACAAATCTGGTAAAATTAATAATTCTTGATGTGATCAATGAATGAGATACTTGAACCAAATGTTTGAGAACCTTATGAGTGATTATGATAGTGTATCATAGAGAACTCATGATTAAGGCACAGTGATGTCTAAATCAAAAAGGAGTCATACTCTAAGGAGTTAGAGGATGATTATCAAATAACTAAATTCTTCTTAAATAGAGAATACCTTACACTAATAAAGGATATTAAGAATCACAAAGTGTTGTGAGTTCTCAAATTCCTTAACAAATACACCTCAAATATATATATGATGAGTTGGTCATATGATGAGTCAACAATCTAGATGATGTTGAGGAACCAGATTTTGAGTTATGGTTTATGACCATAAGATCCTAAATGACTTCCATGTGAACCATAAGGTATGACCTTAGTGGTAGAACCCATTGGGATAAAATCCATAAGTGAGAATGATTTTTAAGCATTAAGACACATGAATGACATTTTGAGAAGGATCATGGTTGTTTATTGCAACTTAATGACTAAGAGATTTGGCATATGGATATTAAAACTGCATTCCTATGAGGAATAAAACAAGGATGTGTATGTGACATAACCTATAAGGTTTATGAATCCATTAATGCAAATTAAGTCTATAATTTACAGTGTACTAATCAATGTGATTGATTGAGTACAAGAAACTCAGAGCTAGGATCTTTACTTTGATAATATAGTCAAAGGGTTTGACTGGTATGACAAAGATAAAGAAGGGATCTGTGATTTAGTGGGAGCGTATTTGCATTCCACATCTTGATGAGGAATGAGATGTTCTATAATGGAATCCTTTATGGAAATTATCTTTAGGGAAGATAGATACGTTTCCTATGTGATAGGAATAGAGACCTATATAGATAGTTCTTGAAATCCTCTTGACCTAGAAAAGAGAGGGTATACATTGGCAATCTGTATTGAACGGTTCAATATACACAGATTCAGTGGGAGAAAATGTGTCCATGTTACATGGAGTTAGTATCCCAGATCCAAGTGTCCCAATTCTTATGAAGAATGGGAACACAAAGAATAGATATGGATCTATCATGTATGAAATCATCCTATTATCTTGCATGTATGGACATGGCAAGATCAAAATGCATTTATCATCTTGTATGTGGGACATGACAATATGATAAGCTCATCTTGATAACTCGTATGTGGGACATGAAAAGTGAATGTCTGTCTAGTTCCAATAAGGGTTATTGGAATACCATGAGAACTTGATAAGTACTTGCGAAGTACTAGTTCTATGGAAATAAGGAAGGGATCATTGTAAAGAGTTACATTGATGTGAACTTCGGAAAAAGACAGAAAATTTATCATAAAATATATATGGGATATATAAAAGTGAATGTGTGTTGAAAAATGGAAATGTTCGAATAAAGCTATTTTAAAAGGAAATATTGAGTATCTGTGTGTTAGAGAACAACAGTGGATACTATGTATGGATCTAGGAGTTCATGGAGATGAACTTATAGGTATTCTGGTCATTGATGACAAGTAAGGAGTGTTTGGTCATGCAATGAGGCTAAAGGTTAGCAAAGGAATATTGGATCGCATATTACGGCAACTCCATCTCATACGTAAGAAGTACAATGAAGAGATGTGAGACATGCAATAATACCGACTTAGGCAAAGTGTTGCCATAACTCACTGCGTTAGCACTAGAGCACAATAACATGTGGGACATGTTTGGAGATCATTGAGAATATGATTCAAGGGTGATTGGCTCACAGTGCAAGTGGGAGTCTGTTGGTATGTATGCCCTGAGAGCCAATCATGGGATGATTGGTGGGATACATTAAGATTAAGTTGATAAACATCAAAGCCAAGCTTCCAATTCATTATGGTTCAGTCAGTTATGAGATAATGACAGAATATATTGAATGTCTAGCGAATGACAATACTCAATGACGTATGCCTTCAAGTACGTGACTTGAATGATGAGATCATACGGATGTTAAGAGTTTGTACATTCTTGTTATGTCCCTAGTCAGATGTTATTATGGAAGGTTGATAGACAACAATGACACACAAGACTAGATTGTGTGTTGGTTGATGACAGAATCTCATTAGTCATGATATAGTAATATCAAACCAAGCACATATGTACTTGTTAGAGAACAAGTGTATCGGATAGACCCACCGTGAGAGTGACACATGGAACCATGACTTGGTAGTCACAGTCAGCTCTCACATTGATGGTGGTGAGTGTGATTCTTTGACCTGAAATCACTACACTCAAAACATGTCGTTGGGTACACTTTGACATCATCAAACGCAATCCTAAAATATAGATTGTTATAAAGGTGATGATTGGGTGAATTTGACACATGGGGATTTTGAGGGGTGAGTGAGAGATATGGGATTTGTCCATCCTGAGGGAGTTTGATGTCCATGGCCACTTGATGAGTAGGACTGAGAAAGGCATGCGCATACATGTGTGATTCAATATGTGATATTGATGTCACACATATCTCATCCAGTCTGCATTGATATCAAGGAAGTGAATGAACATTGAAAGGATGATTTTTCCATGCCTTGAGTTCATTCGGGATATCAGTGAAAAAGGAATTATACATTTACTATAAAACCAGTCACATATTGTAGGATTTAAAGTTGTTCTTGTTGACTCAAGGTCGATTAGGTTAATGTTGACTCACATCTAAATTGACTAAACTCGTGTTTTGATGATGACTAATCATTCCACATATTGGTGTCTAATGTCTCTACTTGAGTGATTTCAGATTAGGTATAGACACACTCCAAATGCCCTAACTTGTGCATCTCAAATTGGAGAAAAGACAAGTCAAAGTCAATACAAGTGCACATTTTTGTAATATGATGTAAATCCATTAGAATCATGTTTAAAATCACGTGTAATGATTGTATGACTTGTAATTAAGCTTAGAAAAAATCAAGAGCACTTAGATCAAATGTTAGATCACTTTAGATGCAACTTTGAAAATTGATTACATTCACTTTGTCAGTCGAGTTTCCCAGCCTGAAAACTCGACCGATCATCCTTGATTAATTTTTTGGAGATTGCATCGGTCGAGTTGTGTTTACACAAAAATCGACCGATCAAGTAACTGACCATTTCAATTCCTAATGGTCAGTCGAGTTTTGTTAGGACAAACTCGACCGATCATTTGAGTATCGGCCTTGTCGTTTACTAGATCGGTCGAGTTACCCTTATAGAAACTCGACCGATTGCACTGTACGGAAAAGTGCAGAAAAGTGTTTCTAGCCGTTGTGGAGTTACAACAAGTGAAAATATATCTGTTGCAAGCCACAAAACGACTAGTTTTCATTCTCAAGTGTTCCCAAAGGCTAAGTGGCATCCCCAGCTATAAATAGGACCCCTTGGGCTTCATTCCAAGGTTGAGCATTCATTACAAAACTCTATGTGAGGTTCCTATTCTATAGTTGAGTGCTTCCTACCGCCTCCTCTCTCTCTCTAAGCTTAATCACTTGCTACATCCATTAGAGTGAGTAGGAAATCTGTAAGAGAGCTAGTCCTACATGTATATCTTGTGATGCTCTCACTTTCACTACCTCCCCATCTCTCATTTCAATCATGAAGATGAAGGTTCTCTCTCTTAACTAAGAGAGGTGAAGAAGAACAAGGGAAGGCATCCCTTGGTGAAGATCAAGGCTGAAGACTTGGAGTTAGAGTGGGTAAGCCCTTGGTGAAGGAAGAAGACTCCTTGCTCAAGTGGGTAAGTCCTTGGTGGAAGCTTCTCCGAGTGAAAGTGAATTCAAAGGCGGAAGATCCAAGAAGAGTGGGTAATTCCTACAAGGCTGAAGACTTGTGCAAGAGTAGGTAAGTCCTTGGAATAAGGCAAAAAACTTCTTGTAAAGTGGGTAAGTCCTTGGTAAGGTTGAAGACACTTTGTATTGGATAGGTAAGCCCTTTTTTTGGTCATGTATTGTAAGTCTTATGAATGAATATAAGAATGCAATGGTTAGGAAATCCTAGAGGTTGACCTCTCTAGGTAAGTGGACTGACATACTTCTAGTAAAAAGTGTGGAACCACTCTAAATAGCTTGTCTACTTGTATTTGCTCAATCTCTCTCTCCCTTTCTATGTATGTTATAGTTGCACACGCATTTCCTATTTAGCAACCTTATCTTGTGATATATCTTGAAGGTCTAATGAATTTTGTTTAAGTGCATTCAGCTCTATTCACCCCCCTCTAGAGCATCTAATCACCCATCTAGGATCCAACAATTGGTATAAGAGTGGGTCTTCTCTAAGCATACTTTAACAAGTAGGAGAAGATGGGTGACTACCAAGGAGGGAGATACTCGATCAGCCTTTCAATCTTTGATGGGAGCAATTTCCTCTATTGGAGAAGAAGGCTTCAATTCTACATCCAAGGATCAAGTCTTGAGATGTGGCAAATGGTAAACAACCCATACATGCTACCAAAGATAAAGATTGAAGAATGCGATGAAGCTACCTTGAAGAAAGCAACCTTGAATGCTAGAGCCATGCACATCCTCTATGCCTCCATGACCCCCACTGAGTTCAATCAGATTTCTTCATGTGAAACAACCCATGAGGTATGGAGAAAGCTATGCATCACTTATGAAGGAACAGATCAAGTGAAAGAAAGCAAAGTCTACATGCTCAAAGGGCTGCTTAAGAACTTCAAGATGGGAAAGGAGGAGAGTATATCCAACATGTACTCAAGGCTCAACACCATTGTGAATGGTCTTGCAGTTCTAGGTCATCCTATGTCTAGTGGAGAGATCAACTCAAAGATCCTTAGAACTCTTCCCAAGAGGTGGGAACCCAAGGTGACTTCCATTGAAGAAGCAAGGTCTCTTAAGGATATTCCTATTGAAGAGCTCATTGGAAATCTACAAGCACATGAAGCCACACTTGACAAGAGGGAGGAAGTAGAAAGACAAGAGGAAAAAGAACTCAAGAGAATGAAGAAGGCTGAAATCAAGGCTATTGTTGGTCAAGCTTCTCCATCCTCTCAAGTTGAATAAGATGACATGTACTCCAAGGGTAGATTCTATAAAGGAAAATCCTCCTCCATCTGTTGCTTCACATGTGGAAAGAAGGGTCACTACAAGGAAGATTGCCCACAAGGCAAAAAGACCCATCTTCACAAGAAGAAGGAGAAATGGCACTCAAGCTCAAGTGGCTCCTCTGACTCAAGCTCAAGTGAAGATTCAAGTGAAGGATCAAGTGAAGGATCAAGATCAAGCTCTAGTGATGAAGGAGAATGCCATTTTTCTCTTATAGCATCAACAAGTAAGGACTCAAGTGAGGTAAATCTAAACTATTTAGATAAAGAATTTTTGATTGCTATTATTCATGATACTTGTGCCTCTCTTAAGTCTTCTAAAAGAAAAAGGAAAAAGCTTGCTAGAATTGTTGATAATTTGCATGTAGAATTAAATGATCTTGAACATGCTAATTCTTGCTTGCTTGATGATAAAAATGCTTGTCTTAGCCAAGTAGACTCTCTTAAACTTGAAAATGCTAGTTTGCTTGATAAGATTAGATTTCTAGATGCTCAACCTCTTATGCCTAGTTCTAATGAAGAGCATACTTTAATTGTTGATTCTCTCATGCATGATATTGATGTTCTTAAATCTGAAAACAAGGACAAAGATTTTTTTTGTAAAAATTAGAAACAGAAAATGCCTCCTTGCTTGCTAAAATCAATGTGCATGAATCTTGTTCTAGTTCTACTAGTAGAGAGAATGATGTTGCTGCTCTTCATATTGATAGAGATTTTTATTTAACTAAAGCTCTTTACTTAGAAAATGATCTTTTACATGCTAGAGATAATGTCAATCATTTGTCTTCTACTATTACTTCTCTTATGCATGATAATGATAGTTTGAGATCTTCTTTGCAAAGATTCTTAGTTGGTAAGAAGAACCTTAATGATATCCTACACCATACTACTAAACAAATTGGTAGACATGGTTTAGGGTATGATAGTAGTCAAGGGAACAAAAAAGATAAAGGACCTCCAATATTCTATGGGGAATCCTCTAGTTCCAAGACTATGGGCACATGCAACTATTGCAATGAAATTGGTCATTATTCTACTTGTTGTCCTTTTAGGAAAGCACCCAAGAGCAATCAGACTTGGATTGCTAAACTAACCCCTCCGGACCCAAAAACATGATTGGGGACCATTTCATCTTTCTTCTTGTAGGTACTTGCAAATGGATTGACTTGAGCCATTGAATTGCAAATTGACTTCTCAATCCACATGAAAGAAGAAAGGTGAGATGTGTAGAGGGTGACAACAAGTGGAAAAGGAATGGTAAGAACAAAGGTAAAGATTTTATTGCTTATAACCATTTCTAACTTGTTTTTGTCAAGTTAGTATGCACTATGCATATGGTTTTTGAGTCAAAAGTGGTATTTTGTGATTCTCTTCACACTCTTGCTCAAAAACTATTTTTAATGCTTATATAGTGCATTACCAACTTGCTTAGACATGTTTGGATATGGTTTGTATTTTTAGCATGCCTCTAAATATGTTTTTATGAAATATATGTGCTTTTTGACAGCTGCTCTGTCGGTTGAGTTTGCCATGTTTGAAACTCGACCGATAGGCACATATGGGTGTTGCCAACAGCTGTCATCGGTCGAGTTGACAATGCACAGAACTCGACCGATAACACTGTGCACAGAATACACAGTTGGCTAATTGAATGAGAATTTCCCTCTCAACTAGATTTTCTCAACCAATAGACTTATTCTTTGGCACTCTCATTTGGTACCTTTATATATGCATATTGTCATGTTATAAATTTCCTATCTTGCTTACAACTCTATCTCTCTAATTTCTCTAAATTGGTATATCTATATGTTGCAATTACTTGCTTTGAGTTGTTTTGCAGGTTTTGATGATGATATCTTTGGATCTCTTGGTTGTGTCTTAAATTACTTCCGTTGTGCTCTAACTTGCTACATCTATCTAGGTGTATATCTTGTGTTGATACAACCTTGAGGTTCTTAGTGGTAATCATCTTATGGTAAGGATGCATATCTAGTAAGTTATATCCTTTCATGCTTCTAAAATTGCATATCTCTTTGTTTGGATATATCTCTACATCTACACATAGCTTGATCTATCTTGTGTATCTTTTGGTATCTCTTGCTATGACCTAGATCCTACTAGTAATCCTAACCTGTGATAACATCTACTAGTAGTTCATATACATGTAGTTCTAACCTTGTTTATAATTTGCATCCTTGCTCATCTATATGTTATGCTTGTATCTTGTCTCATACATGCTCAAGCTTGTTCCTTGAGTTGCATATCTACTATCTTGAGTTGTTTGCAAAACATTGTGATGCAGGGTACATAGATCTACAATATATGTAGAAATTGGAGTATTTTTGGATTTTATGCAGATTTTGCTCCAGTTTTAGTCTTTGGTGCAAGACTAGTGTTTTTCATGCAGAAACAACCTTCTGAGCAAGACTCATGCTTCACGATGAGCTCTGATGGTTTTTGGTCAAATTTTGTCATCTTGAGGGTCAAAATTATGTTTTATTGTTTTTCTACAGCACTTTATCTTACATTTTGGGTTGTTCAAATATATGCTTTAACTTGCTTTTCTTTCTATGCTTGGACAAGCCCCTATCTGTGCTCTTCTACTCTCCTTATATATATTTGTGTTATCTCATTTCTCTTTAACAAGTGATGTTTCTTATTTCTTCATAACCCCACTTTTTGAAATGACAAAGGGGGAGAAAGGTATGTCTTCTTTTGACAAAAGAGGAAGAAGACATGTCTTACATGAAGAAGAGAAGCATGTCCATATAAAGGGGAGAAGGTAAATGGGAGAAGACATATATGTGTAGAACATATATGAGTAGAAGACATAGTATTCTATAAATGTTATGAAAACTAACCATGCAGGAGAAATAACAGAAATTAAGGGGGAATATGAGAACTCCACTAGCATCAATTGAGGGGGAGCATATTAACTCAATTCTATTGAAACCCCTAGGTTTTTCCGAAGGTATGATTTTACTTGAAAGCTTTCAATACATTTATGGAATGGTTTGTCATCTTCAAAAAGGGGGAGATTGTTGACTCAAGGTCAATTAGGTCAATGTTGACTCACGTCTAAATTGACTAAACCCATGTTTTGATGATGACTAACCATTCCACATATTGGTGTCTAATGTCTCTACTTGAGTGATTTCAGATTAGGTATAGACACATTCCAAATGCCCTAACTTGCACATCTCAAATTGGAGAAAAGACAAGTCAAAGTCAATACAAGTGCACATTTTTGTAATATGATGTAAATCCATCAGAATCATGTTGTAAATCACTTGTAATGATTGTATGACTTGTAATTAAGCTTAGAAAAAATCAGGAGCACTTAGATCGAATGTTAGATCACTTTAGATGCAACTTTGAAAATTGATTACAGGCACTTTGTCGACCGAGTTTCCCAGCCTGAAAACTCGATCGATCATCCTTGATCAATTTTCTGGAGATTGCATCAGCCGAGTTGTGTTTACACAGAACTTGACCGATCAAGTAACTGACCATTTTGATTCCTAATGGTCATTCGAGTTTTGTCAGGACAAACTCGACCGATCATTTGAGTATCGGCCTTATCGTTTACTTGATCGGTCGAGTTACCCTTATAGAAACTCGACCGATTTCACTGTACGAAAAAATGCAGAAAAGTATTTCTAGCCATTGTGGAGTTGCAACAAGTGAAAATATATCCGTTGCAGGCCACAAAACGGCTAGTTTTCATTCTCAAGTGTTCCCAAAGGCTAAGAGGCATCCCCAGCTATAAATAGGACCCCTTGGGCTTCATTCCAAGGTTGAGCATTCATTGCAAAACTCTATGTGAGGTTCCTATTCTATAGTTGAGTGCTTCCTACAACCTCTTCTCTCTCTCTCTAAGCTTAATCACTTGCTACATCTATTAGAGTGAGTAGGAAATCTGTAAGAGAGCTAGTCCTACATGTATATCTTGTGAGGCTCTCACTTCCACCACCTCCCCATCTCTCATTTCAATCATGAAGATGAAGGTTCTCTCTCTTGACTAAGAGAGGTGAAGAAGAACAAGGGAAGGCGTCCCTTGGTGAAGATCAAGGTTGAAGACTTGGAGCTAGAGTGAGTAAGCCCTTGGTGAAGGCAAAAGACTCCTTGCTCAAGTGGGTAAGTCCTTGGTGGAAGCTTCTCCGAGTGAAGGTGAAGTCAAAGGCGGAAGATCCAAGAAGAGTGGGTAATTCCTGCAAGGCTGAAGACTTGTGCAAGAGTAGGTAAGTCCTTAGAAGAAGGCGGAAGACTCCTTACAAAGTGGGTAAGTCCTTGGTAAGGTTGAAGACTCTTTGTATTGTATAGGTAAGCCCTTTGTTTGGTCATGTATTGTAAGTCTTATGAATGAATATAAGAATGCAATGGTTAGGAAATCCTAGAGGTTGACCTCTCTAGGTAAGTGGACTGACATACTTCTAGTTTGAAGTGTGGAACCACTCTAAATAGCTTGTATACTTGTGTTTTCTCAATCTCTCTCCCTTTCTATGTATGTTATAGTTGCACACAAATGTCCTATTTAGCAACCTTATCTTGTGATATATCTTGAAGGTCTAATGAATTTTGTTTAAGTGCATTCAGCTCTATTCACCCCCCTCTAGAGCATCTAATCACCCATCTAGGATCCAATAGTTCTCCAACTTTCCTTTTTACTTGGGTAGCACTGATGTGCGAATAGGCATCACTCTTTGCTTGTGAAGTCATAAGTGTTATGGACTTTCACTTCCAACGTGAAATGGGCCTGCAGGGTCACACACAAAAGATTTAACCTGGAAGAGGAGTTTATCCATGAATGATGTTTAGATTGTTTACTAAATGTGTTTAGTAGTTCAAATAAACATTTAATCAACTGACTTGACTCAGAATCACCAAGTTCAAGTGTTGGACTAACTAATTTGGGTGTCAGATTGATGGAGAACTGCATTGACTGATTTCTGCACAACCTGGACTGCCAACTGACTTGTTACGACCCCATCTGAGCTTAACTGGTAAACTAGGGTTTACCTAGACAATCGCAAAGATTAATTAGAATAATCATTCTTGAAATCTAATTAATGACAATAAAACAATTAGTATGTTTTAACTATGATAAGAAGTCTAAATGTTCTTTTGTCTTGAGAATTAGGGTTTGAGAAGCATAAACCCTAATCGGCCCAAATAGGGTTTTGATGATACATGAATACAGAATTTGATAAGTAGAATGTCTCACTAAATGATTTTTAGTATTTTATGTGTAACTCTGATTTACTTCAAATTTGGATATGATTTAGATATATAAAATGTGAACAACATTGGAAAATATCAGAATTTTTGAAGAATGTTCTGACCTGTTTGTCGGCCGAGTTTCAAACTCGACCGATCACAATTTCAGAATTTTACAGCAGTGTGGTAATTGAATTTTATCTTTTTATTGGTATATCCAATTGATCTAAAATTTTAACAGTATTTGATAAATACAATTTTAGACATTATGTTAAATTGGCATAATTTTTAGATGACTTTTGAATCCCTACAGTAAGGGTGTCGGTCGAGTTTGTGCAGGACAAACTCGGCCGAATATATTCTGCAGACTGCAATATAGCAGTGCACTGTTCGATTTTTAATTAATTATTGGTAACTCCAAATGATCCCAAATTTTAACAGAAGCTTTATAGAATAATTATAAACAACTTGCTAAATTCTCATAATTTTTGGATAAGTTTTGATCTCTGAAATAAACGAATTACAGTAACTTTTGTATAACTGAATATTCAGCCAAGATAATTAAAGTTAAGTGTTGGGTCAATATGCAATTGACCCAAGCAGCTCAATTGACTTATATGAACGACCACACACACAAGCAGCTCTCATTCTTCGTCATTCATTCCAGAGAAACGAGCTCCTAGAGAGAGAGGGAGAATTAGGGCTTGAGTGGAGAAAGTGGGGGAATTGCTGAATTAGGGTTTTGCGACTCCAGGAAGGGTGAAATCAAGTAAGTTCGGATTCCTTGCATAGACTTTTATGGTGAATCTTCTCTCTCATATCAAGATTCTGTCCTTTCTCTGATTTGATCCAAGATGATGTCGAAATCCCCTCTTTTCTCACCCTTTCTTCATAATCCCTCTTTTTCAAGGTTCCCGAGTTGAATGGAAGAAGAATTGGGAGATTTGCTAGGGATTTGATAGGAATTCGAGATTCCCTGAGTTGAGCTGCAGTTGTGAGGTGTTTTCACACCTTAGGGTGAGTGGGTTCTTCCTTCAAACATTCTAATGCACGAATTTGATTATAACATCCAAATCCCTAAATGCTTAGCATGTGAATTCTAAATCCTGAAATGTCCATTTGATTTAAGTTATTGTAAATTGATATGATATGGATTCCTTCTCTGTTTGAATGACTCCTAAATGGTAGATCCATATCAGATACGTATGCAACACTTCCTATTGAGGATGCTTTTAGATTTATATCAAATGATGTAATTAGGGTTTGACCTAATTGGGATATCGCTAGAGTTTCAACCTGTTTGAAAAGGACTAGTAATCCTATAAGTGGTTAGGATGTACCTCGTGGGTTATCTTAATTGAATCTTATTCTGGATACATGATATCGCAGTGATGATATGGAAAACCTAAATTTAGTTAAATTTCCATGGTTTCATGTCTAAATTGATTGCATACGATTTGTTGAATACAATCTTTATTTAGTGAATGCTTATATCTTATGAAATCATTATGAGAGCCATGTGACAAGTGAATGAGGTAAATGAAAAGGTGAATGAGGCAAATGCAACCCTAAGAGTAGGGTGTTGGCATGTGATGAATGAATATGGTAAATGAAACCCTAAGGATAGGGTGTTCAATGAATCATGCTATGGTAATATGAAAGGTCTCGATATGAGATGTGGTGATGCTTAACTGTTGAATTGTATGTTTCTAGTGCATTTAACTTTATATGCTTGTTCTCTCTGAAATGATATCTACATACTGCAGGACTTCTTATATTTCAATATATATCTCGTAAATTGCAGGTGATGAGATATGACATGCCTTAGAAAGGGATGTTACTGAGATATGATATATGTTGAATACATGAGTTTTGACGTTGCTATGTGATATTTCTGTTAAATTGTTATTTGTTAATCAAGTATAGACCTAAGTGCCCTAACACCATAGAACCCCTAAGTGGTATCTGCAGCTTTGGGGTGAAACTCGTGTTGCAACATCATCCGTGCGTGTGTCGCGGACAAACGAGGAAAGAGAAAAAAGGGCAGTGTCTAACAACAATTGTGCTTGTGTCACAATGGCACTGCGGTTTCACCAGAAAACACGGTTATCTAACACCATTCGTGCGGAGTCACGAAGGTAACCCTGTGACCCTCCGCCTGTGTGCTCAGGTTAGTAGGAGGAGTCGAGAGAGCACTCGGAGTAGTGCATTGAGGCCGGAGAGCCTGTAGGCCGGAGAGCCTGTGGTCCTGTGGCAGAACAGGGCTGGCGTCAGACTTAGCATTCCCGGGTGTGTCGCTAAGTCTTGTACGGTGGGGCCGTAGCATGGACTTGTTGCGGACCTTTATATGCAGAGTACACTGCATATATTTAGGGCATAATCTAAAATATGATCATATAGGTTCACAGAGTTACTTATAAATGAAAGAGTTAAGAATGACTAGAGCATAGTTTTCTAGTAGTTATTCTTTGGATGCAATATTTATATTCTTTGCTATTTCAATTATATTGCTTTAGAACTGCTCAATGTAGTATTTATTGTTGTTAAATTTCATATCGTTTAATCAAATTATATCTTTGATCACATTAGTGCATTAGTCTGTTTCCATGAAGTATTCATTCACTGAGCGAGTAGGCTCACCCCTCTACTCAAACATTTTAGGGTTAATCGCGTGGACTTGAAGATGATCAGAGCGTCAGAGTAGATCTGCCACAGGAGTCAATTATGAGATTAGTTGAGTCAGTCGGTCCTTGTCACTCTAGGTCCTCAGTAAGAGTTTAGAGAGAGATTTGTAATTACGATGTGTAATATTGTTCCTCTTTGATATGTATGCTAATTAACAAGGTTTATGTGCACAAGTTGTGAAAGACATCATGAATGTTTATATATGTATCTTTTCTGTTAAAGTCTGATTAGTAAAAGAAATATTCGGATTCCCTTGTTAAGATGTTTTATGTGGTTCAATGTGAAGAAACAAGAGTTTTTAAGGAAAGAAAAAGTTAAGGGTGTTCTTTGTGTTAATTATAAATCCTATCTTACGCCCTAATCTCATGATTTGAGGAGATTGTGAGATCGGGGTGTAACATCTTGGTATCAGAGCTTAGGGTGAGTTGTCAAGGACCATTAAGTTAGTAAGTTAGAGTCCTAAGTGTGGCAGATAGGAGATGTTTGATGTTAGCTTTGGGGATTTGAGTATTTGGATATCCTGGCCCGATATCTGAGTACTTGGATCAACCAGTACAAGCTACTCTGTCTATTCTCTCACGTATACCCTGGCCAGGTATACAGTGGAAGAATGGGCTAGAGATGAACCCTAGAAATGTTAGGGTTAGAAAACGAGAAAAGAAACAAGAATTAAGAGCATAAATGTAAAAGGAGATAGAACTTACATTTCATAATGTTGTTTTTGTTGGAAATGTATAGAAATGCTCTTATATGTTTGAATTGAAATATTCAATACCTTGAAATATGGGTCTTTAATATCTGTTGTATACTATACAATTGTAGCATTTATTGATTTCATTCTTTGTAACAAGTAGACTAGAATTGACCTTTGAATGAGCTTTTGTTTCTATGGTTTTGCCCGCTGATTCGAGTGAAATTGACATCAGCAGGTCTGTTTAGGTTTTCAGTCTGTGAGTGGTTCGGCCGAGTTCATGTTTTGGTCGGCCGAGTTCCTTGTTTAGGATTTCAAACAGCGTTTTGGTCGGCCGAGTTTGGTCTTGAATCGGCCGAGTTTCTTTGTAGGTAAACAAGTAGTGTTTCGATCGGCCGAGTTCCCCAGAGGATCGGCTGAGTTTCCTGCTGATCGGCCGAAGTTGGTCGGCCGAGTTTCAGAATCTGGAAGGCGATCGGCCGAGTTCCAGAGTGATCGGCTGAGTTTCTGAGCTGTGAGTGGCAGTTCAGGAAGAATGTAATTCTTGTAGTTCTTGGCTTCAGGACTTCAGGTTTGGCCTGGTCCGGTTGGCAGGATGCGTTATTAGGATCTAATGAATCCTATTAATAGCATAATAAGAATAGAATTGGAATAATTAGACCCACATCAGAGTAAGAATGTACATACAGTAAGATGTTGAAACATATGGGCAAGATCAGAACAACTAAGAATTAGTTGAAACTGATGTCTGAGGTTTAACTTTGGGGTCTCAAATGTGAAACCCTTAATTGGGAATAATAGAACATGATATGAAGTTCATAATCAGTTTATTGATTAATATTATATGAGCTATACATATGAAATATAGAAAAGATATGTGAAATGTATGTATGGTTCAAGATAACAAGAATCATTCATGAAGAATGAATCATATAATAGAGTATAATGCTTTTATGAACTCTAAATCAAAGGCTAAGTAGAAGAATAGAGTGAGCTTTCAATAGGTCCATAAAAGTAAAAAGGATCGTATGAATATGTAATTCATAAGACTAGAACAACAAACTAGTTTTTAAGCAAAGAACATAGCTATAGTTTAATGAATGAATAAGTCATATAAAGGTGGACTGTATTCAGGAAAGAAAAACTTGATTGAAAGAGAAACTATGTTTGACCCATGCATGATCCACTTGATTTAAAAATGAAGAATATGTAATGTATTCAACATGAGAGAAAAAAAATTAATAGAAGGACTATTAATTTAGAACATTAACTTCACTATAGTATAATGATGAAGGTGGAAATATGTGCAACATGGTATACATGACCATACATATGAATAAGCAACATGGTCATAAGAGAAAAATTTAGAATTAAAGATGACGGGTTAAAGAATAGTATATAGTAAGAGGACTATGAAACGTAAGAAAGGGTTTGAAATATGATGGAGCAGTTATAAAATAAAGAGGTTGTGAGATTCAAGCAAGTGCTAATTAATCAAATATCTCTGTTGATGACTAAGTAAATCTACATATGAGAATGTATTGAGGGAATGTTTGAATACAAGAATTCCAAGTCTTAAAATCATCTTCTCTTTCATATATTCCTTAATGAGAGCAAGATGGGAATGAAATGATAAGAGAAAATGAATCATATATGGTGCATAACTACCTTGGTGGGGTCATCTAGTGAATGTAATAGTGACATACAATATGATGAAGTGCGATAAGAAATAAATTCTTGTGTGATAGCAAGAATGATGAATAATCTATTCCTATCTTAAATGATTCAATGCTAATGATGTTTATTGTATATAATCATATGAAAAGGATAGGTAGCAAAAAGTAAAGAAGTAATGAATGAGCAGAGATATATGGGAAAACACTAGCTTTGTGTAATATGTGAATTTGTTTTTACATGTATGATTTGTTGAAGGCATATTAAGGTATGAAAGCTGGTTCTATATATGATTTCAGTGTATGTGTGTAAGCTATATGTTAAATTAAAGGCGTATGATAGTTGTGGTAATTCATACCTGATATGCATCCTAGTATTGTGTATTTGTGATATGGTGATATGGTTTGGATGATGTCAGAACACATGGAGAGATACCCTGAACAAGGTAGTCATACTTATCCACTCATATTAATAGAAAGGGATGATGATTAGATTGTTTGGACAAGTAAACCTAATGAGGTGTAGCTTGTTATACCTAGCTCTAATATAACTGAGTAATGGTAATTGAGTATGATTAATGCTTGAATGACTGATACAATTGTGGATTACTTTATTACTGTGGTTGAAACTGTAAAATGATATAATACGATGGTTACACTTTGAATTGTGCGTGGGCCTATAACCCACAGATCACAGGATAGTATGGGATGAGGTGGTAATGCTTCACCTCATGTATCCATGACCCAATGGGGATGCCAAGAGTAGTATCGTGCAATTGATTGTTGAATCTAGTCTTTTAATTCAAGACTGTTTTGCTATTTGAATAGCACTTGATTAAAGTTTAAAACAGTATGGTGAACTTGCTTTTATCACTTAAAGGTGATACAGAACAATAGAACTCTCTGAGCAACATAAGTTGAGATAGTTGTATCAGAGTATCAGAGTTGCACAGCGAAAGCGTGGTGGTTTATCTTTGCATTCTATGTTTGACTGTGGCATAAATAATTTGCTTGATATCATTGAGAACTATTTGATATATGTTGTGATTTAGTAAAGAATTAAAAGATCTAATGTTGAAAACTACATTCAGATATGAAATACAAGAATATGATGACATGGAAGGCTTTAGAAGCTTAGAATAACCCTGAATGTATCTTTCTTGTAGGTTTATGTTTCGAGGACGAAACATTCTAAGGGGGGGAGAGTTGTTACGACCCCATCTGAGCTTAACTGGTAAACTAGGGTTTACCTAGACAATCGCAAAGATTAATTAGAATAATCATTCTTGAAATCTAATTAATGACAATAAAATAATTAGTATGTTTTAACTATGATAAGAAGTCTAAATGTTCTTTTGTCTTGAGAATTAGGGTTTGAGAAGCATAAACCCTAATCGGCCCAAATAGGGTTTTGATGATACATGAATACAGAATTTGATAAGTAGAATGTCTCACTAAATGATTTTTAGTATTTTATATGTAACTCTGATTTACTTCAAATTTGGATATGATTTAGATATATAAAATGTGAACAACATTGGAAAATATCAGAATTTTTGAAGAATGTTCTGACCTGTTTGTCGGCCGAGTTTCAAACTCGACAGATCACAATTTCAGAATTTTACAGCAGTGTGGTAATTGAATTTTATCTTTTTATTGGTATATCCAATTGATCTCAAATTTTAACAGTATTTGATAAATACAATTTTAGACACTCTGTTAAATTGGCATAATTTTTAGATGACTTTTGAATCCCTACAGTAAGGGTGTCGGTCGAGTTTGTGCAGGACAAACTCGGCCGAATATATTCTGCAGACTGCAATATAGCAGTGCACTTTTCGATTTTTAATTAATTATTGGTAACTCCAAATGATCCCAAATTTTAACAGAAGCTTTATAGAGTAATTATAAACAACGTGTTAAATTCTCATAATTGTTGGAGAAGGTTTGATCTCTGAAATAAACGAATTACAGTAACTTTTGTATAACTGAATATTCAGCCAAGATAATTAAAGTTAAGTGTTGGGTCAATATGCAATTGACCCAAGCAGCTCAATTGACTTATATGAACGACCACACACACAAGCAGCTCTCATTCTTCGTCATTCATTCCAGAGAAACGAGCTCCTAGAGAGAGAGGGAGAATTAGGGCTTGAGTGGAGAAAGTGGGGGAATTGCTGAATTAGGGTTTTGCGACTCCAGGAAGGGTGAAATCAAGTAAGTTCGGATTCCTTACATAGACTTTTATGGTGAATCTTCTCTCTCATATCAAGATTCTGTCCTTGCTCTGATTTGATCCAAGATGATGTCGAAATCCCCTCTTTTCTCACCCTTTCTTCATAATCCCTCTTTTTCAAGGTTCCCGAGTTGAATGGAAGAAGAATTGGGAGATTTGCTAGGGATTTGATAGGAATTCGAGATTCCCTGAGTTGAGCTGCAGTTGTGAGGTGTTTTCACACCTTAGGGTGAGTGGGTTATTCCTTCAAACATTCTAATGCACGAATTTGATTATAACATCCAAATCCCTAAATGCTTAGCATGTGAATTCTAAATCCTGAAATGTCCATTTGATTTAAGTTATTGTAAATTGATATGATATGGATTCCTTCTCTGTTTGAATGACTCCTAAATGGTAGATCCATATCAGATACGTATGCAACACTTCCTATTGAGGATGCTTTTAGATTTATATCAAATGATGTAATTAGGGTTTGACCTAATTGGGATATCGCTAGAGTTTCAACCTGTTTGAAAAGGACTAGTAATCCTATAAGTGGTTAGGATGTACCTCGTGGGTTATCTTAATTGAATCTTATTATGGATACATGATATCGCAGTGATGATATGGAAAACCTAAATTTAGTTAAATTTCCATGGTTTCATGTCTAAATTGATTGCATACGATTTGTTGAATACAATCTTTATTTAGTGAATGCTTATATCTTATGAAATCATTATGAGAGCCATGTGACAAGTGAATGAGGTAAATGAAAAGGTGAATGAGGCAAATGCAACCCTAAGAGTAGGGTGTTGGCATGTGATGAATGAATATGGTAAATGAAACCCTAAGGATAGGGTGTTCAATGAATCATGCTATGGTAATATGAAAGGTCTCGATATGAGATGTTGTGATGCTTAACTGTTGAATTGTATGTTTCTAGTGCATTTAACTTTATATGCTTGTTCTCTCTGAAATGATATCTACATACTGCAGGACTTCTTATATTTCAATATATATCTCGTAAATTGCAGGTGATGAGATATGACATGCCTTAGAAAGGGATGTTACTGAGATATGATATATGTTGAATACATGAGTTTTGACGTTGCTATGTGATATTTCTGTTAAATTGTTATTTGTTAATCAAGTATAGACCTAAGTGCCCTAACACCGTAGAACCCCTAAGTGGTATATGCAGCTTTGGGGTGAAACTCGTGTTGCAACATCATCCGTGCGTGTGTCGCGGACAAACGAGGAAAGAGAAAAAAGGGCAGTGTCTAACAACAATTGTGCTTGTGTCACAATGGCACTGCGGTTTCACCAGAAAACACGGTTATCTAACACCATTCGTGCGGAGTCACGAAGGTAACCCTGTGACCCTCCGCCTGTGTGCTCAGGTTAGTAGGAGGAGTCGAGAGAGCACTCGGAGTAGTGCATTGAGGCCGGAGAGCCTGTAGGCCGGAGAGCCTGTGGTCCTGTGGCAGAACAGGGCTGGCGTCAGACTTAGCATTCCCGGGTGTGTCGCTAAGTCTTGTACGGTGGGGCCGTAGCATGGACTTGTTGCGGACCTTTATATGCAGAGTACACTGCATATATTTAGGGCATAATCTAAAATATGATCATATAGGTTCACAGAGTTACTTATAAATGAAAGAGTTAAGAATGAATAGAGCATAGTTTTCTAGTAGTTATTCTTTGGATGCAATATTTATATTCTTTGCTATTTCAATTATATTTCTTTAGAACTGCTCAGTGTAGTATTTATTGTTGTTAAATTTCATATCGTTTATCAAATTATATCTTTGATCACATTAGTGCATTAGTCTGTTTCCATGAAGTATTCATTCACTGAGCGAGTAGGCTCACCCCTCTACTCAAACATTTTAGGGTTAATCGCGTGGACTTGAAGATGATCAGAGCGTCAGAGTAGATCTGCCACAGGAGTCAATTATGAGATTAGTTGAGTCAGTCGGTCCTTGTCACTCTAGGTCCTCAGTAAGAGTTTAGAGAGAGAGTTGTAATTACGATGTGTAATATTGTTCCTCTTTGATATGTATGCTAATTAACAAGGTTTATGTGCACAAGTTGTGAAAGACATCATGAATGTTTATATATGTATCTTTTCTGTTAAAGTCTGATTAGTAAAAGAAATATTCGGATTCCCTTGTTAAGATGTTTTATGTGGTTCAATGTGAAGAAACAAGAGTTTTTAAGGAAAGAAAAAGTTAAGGGTGTTCTTTGTGTTAATTATAAATCCTATCTTACACCCTAATCTCATGATTTGAGGAGATTGTGAGATCGGGGTGTAACATCTTGGTATCAGAGCTTAGGGTGAGTTGTCAAGGACCATTAAGTTAGTAAGTTAGAGTCCTAAGTGTGGCAGATAGGAGATGTTTGATGTTAGCTTTGGGGATTTGAGTATTTGGATATCCTGGCCCGATATCTGAGTACTTGGATCAACCAGTACAAGCTACTCTGTCTATTCTCTCACGTATACCCTGGCCAGGTATACAGTGGAAGAATGGGCTAGAGATGAACCCTAGAAATGTTAGGGTTAGAAAACGAGAAAAGAAACAAGAATTAAGAGCATAAATGTAAAAGGAGATAGAACTTACATTTCATAATGTTGTTTTTGTTGGAAATGTATAGAAATGCTCTTATATGTTTGAATTGAAATATTCAATAACTTGAAATATGGGTCTTTAATATCTGTTGTATACTATACAATTGTAGCATTTATTGATTTCATTCTTTGTAACAAGTAGACTAGAATTGACCTTTGAATGAGCTTTTGTTTCTATGGTTTTGCCCGCTGATTCGAGTGAAATTGACATCAGCAGGTCTATTTAGGTTTTCAGTCTGTGAGTGGTTTGGCCGAGTTCATGTTTTGGTCGGCCGAGTTCCTTGTTTAGGATTTCAAACAGCGTTTTGGTCGGCCGAGTTTGGTCTTGAATCGGCCGAGTTTCTTTATAGGTAAACAAGTAGTGTTTCGATCGGCAGAGTTCCCCAGAGGATCGGCTGAGTTTCCTACTGATCGGCCGAAGTTGGTCGGCCGAGTTTCAGAATCTGGAAGGCGATCGGCTGAGTTCCAGAGTGATCGGCTGAGTTTCTGAGCTGTGAGTGGCAGTTCAGGAAGAATGTAATTCTTGTAGTTCTTGGCTTCAGGACTTCAGGTTTGGCCTGGTCCGGTTGGCAGGATGCGTTATTAGGATCTAATGAATCCTATTAATAGCATAGTAAGAATAGAATTGGAATAATTAGACCCACATCAGAGTAAGAATGTACATACAGTAAGATGTTGAAACATATGGGCAAGATCAGAACAACTAAGAATTAGTTGAAACTGATGTCTGAGGTTTAACTTTGGGGTCTCAAATGTGAAACCCTTAATTGGGAATAATAGAACATGATATGAAGTTCATAATCAGTTTATTGATTAATATTATATGAGCTATACATATGAAATATAGAAAAGATATGTGAAATGTATGTATGGTTTAAGATAACAAGAATCATTCATGAAGAATGAATCATATAATAGAGTATAATGCTTTTATGAACTCTAAATCAAAGGCTAAGTAGAAGAATAGAGTGAGCTTTCAATAGGTCCATAAAAGTAAAAAGGATCGTATGAATATGTAATTCATAAGACTAGAACAACAAACTAGTTTTTAAGCAAAGAACATAGCTATAGTTTAATGAATGAATAAGTCATATAAAGGTGGACTGTATTCAGGAAAGAAAAACTTGATTGAAAGAGAAACTATGTTTGACCCATGCATGATCCACTTGATTTAAAAATGAAGAATATGTAATGTATTCAACATGAGAAAAAAAAATTAATAGAAGGACTATTAATTTAGAACATTAACTTCACTATAGTATAATGATGAAGGTGGAAATATGTGCAACATGGTATACATGACCATACATATGAATAAGCAACATGGTCATAAGAGAAAAATTTAGAATTAAAGATGACGGGTTAAAGAATAGTATATAGTAAGAGGACTATGAAACGTAAGAAAGGGTTTGAAATATGATGGAGCAGTTATAAAATAAAGAGGTTGTGAGATTCAAGCAAGTGCTAATTAATCAAATATCTCTGTTGATGACTAAGTAAATCTACATATGAGAATGTATTGAGGGAATGTTTGAATACAAGAATTCCAAGTCTTAAAATCATCTTCTCTTTCATATATTCCTTAATGAGAGCAAGATGGGAATGAAATGATAAGAGAAAATGAATCATATATGGTGCATAACTACCTTGGTGGGGTCATCTAGTGAATGTAATAGTGACATACAATATGATGAAGTGCGATAAGAAATAAATTCTTGTGTGATAGCAAGAATGATGAATAATCTATTCCTATCTTAAATGATTCAATGCTAATGATGTTTATTGTATATAATCATATGAAAAGGATAGGTAGCAAAAAGTAAAGAAGTAATGAATGAGCAGAGATATATGGGAAAACACTAGCTTTGTGTAATATGTGAATTTGTTTTAACATGTATGATTTGTTGAAGGCATATTAAGGTATGAAAGCTGGTTCTATAAATGATTTCAGTGTATGTGTGTAAGCTATAT
The DNA here is from genome assembly GCA_963693085.1 of Alisma plantago-aquatica. NCBI lineage: Eukaryota > Viridiplantae > Streptophyta > Magnoliopsida > Alismatales > Alismataceae > Alisma > Alisma plantago-aquatica. Next base: position 931,793,916 of record OY856413.1, on the reverse strand, counting down.
GTTAAATTAAAGGCGTATGATAGTTGTGGTAATTCATACCTGATATGCATCCTAGTATTGTGTATTTGTGATATGGTGATATGGTTTGGATGATGTCAGAACACATGGAGAGATACCCTGAACAAGGTAGTCATACTTATCCACTCATATTAATAGAAAGGGATGATGATTAGATTGTTTGGACAAGTAACCCTAATGAGGTGTAGCTTGTTATACCTAGCTCTAATATAACTGAGTAATGGTAATTGAGTATGATTAATGCTTGAATGACTGATACAATTGTGGATTACTTTATTACTGTGGTTGAAACTGTAAAATGATATAATACGATGGTTACACTTTGAATTGTGTGTGGGCCTATAACCCACAGATCACAGGATAGTATGGGATGAGGTGGTAATGCTTCACCTCATGTATCCATGACCCAATGGGGATGCCAAGAGTAGTATCGTGCAATTGATTGTTGAATCTAGTCTTTTAATTCAAGACTGTTTTGCTATTTGAATAGCACTTGATTAAAGTTTAAAACAGTATGGTGAACTTGCTTTTATCACTTAAAGGTGATACAGAACAATAGAACTCTCTGAGCAACATAAGTTGAGATAGTTGTATCAGAGTATCAGAGTTGCACAGCGAAAGCGTGGTGGTTTATCTTTGCATTCTATGTTTGACTGTGGCATAAAGAATTTGCTTGATATCATTGAGAACTATTTGATATATGTTGTGATTTAGTAAAGAATTAAAAGATCTAATGTTGAAAACTACATTCAGATATGAAATACAAGAATATGATGACATGGAAGGCTTTAGAAGCTTAGAATAACCCTGAATGTATCTTTCTTGTAGGTTTATGTTTCGAGGACGAAACATTCTAAGGGGGGGAGAGTTGTTACGACCCCATCTGAGCTTAACTGGTAAACTAGGGTTTACCTAGACAATCGCAAAGATTAATTAGAATAATCATTCTTGAAATCTAATTAATGACAATAAAACAATTAGTATGTTTTAACTATGATAAGAAGTCTAAATGTTCTTTTGTCTTGAGAATTAGGGTTTGAGAAGCATAAACCCTAATCGGCCCAAATAGGGTTTTGATGATACATGAATACAGAATTTGATAAGTAGAATGTCTCACTAAATGATTTTTAGTATTTTATATGTAACTCTGATTTACTTCAAATTTGGATATGATTTAGATATATAAAATGTGAACAACATTGGAAAATATCAGAATTTTTGAAGAATGTTCTGACCTGTTTGTCGGCCGAGTTTCAAACTCGACAGATCACAATTTCAGAATTTTACAGCAGTGTGGTAATTGAATTTTATCTTTTTATTGGTATATCCAATTGATCTCAAATTTTAACAGTATTTGATAAATACAATTTTAGACACTCTGTTAAATTGGTATAATTTTTATATGACTTTTGAATCCCTACAGTAAGGGTGTCGGTCGAGTTTGTGCAGGACAAACTCGGCCGAATATATTCTGCAGACTGCAATATAGCAGTGCACTGTTCGATTTTTAATTAATTATTGGTAACTCCAAATGATCCCAAATTTTAACAGAAGCTTTATAGAATAATTATAAACAACTTGCTAAACTCTCATAATTGTTGGAGAAGGTTTGATCTCTGAAATAAACGAATTACAGTAACTTTTGTATAACTGAATATTCAGCCAAGATAATTAAAGTTAAGTGTTGGGTCAATATGCAATTGACCCAAGCAGCTCAATTGACTTATATGAACGACCACACACACAAGCAACTCTCATTCTTCATCATTCATTCCAGAGAAACGAGCTCCTAGAGAGAGAGGGAGAATTAGGGCTTGAGTGGAGAAAGTGGGGGAATTGCTGAATTAGGGTTTTGTGACTCCAGGAAGGGTGAAATCAAGTAAGTTCGGATTCCTTGCATAGACTTTTATGGTGAATCTTCTCTCTCATATCAAGATTCCGTCCTTGCTCTGATTTGATCCAAGATGATGTCGAAATCCCCTCTTTTCTCACCCTTTCTTCATAATCCCTCTTTTTCAAGGTTCCCGAGTTGAATGGAAGAAGAATTGGGAGATTTGCTAGGGATTTGATAGGAATTCGAGATTCCCTGAGTTGAGCTGCAGTTGTGAGGTATTTTCACACCTTAGGGTGAGTGGGTTCTTCCTTCAAACATTCTAATGCACGAATTTGATTATAACATCCAAATCCCTAAATGCTTAGCATGTGAATTCTAAATCCTGAAATGTCCATTTGATTTAAGTTATTGTAAATTGATATGATATGGATTCCTTCTCTGTTTGAATGACTCCTAAATGGTAGATCCATATCAGATACGTACGCAACACTTCCTATTGAGGATGCTTTTAGATTTATATCAAATGATGTAATTAGGGTTTGACCTAATTGGGATATCGCTAGAGTTTCAACCTGTTTGAAAAGGACTAGTAATCCTATAAGTGGTTAGGATGTACCTCGTGAGTTATCTTAATTGAATCTTATTCTGGATACATGATATCGCAGTGATGATATGGAAAACCTAAATTTAGTTAAATTTCCATGGTTTCATGTCTAAATTGATTGCATACGATTTGTTGAATACAATCTTTATTTAGTGAATGCTTATATCTTATGAAATCATTATGAGAGCCATGTGACAAGTGAATGAGGTAAATGAAAAGGTGAATGAGGCAAATGCAACCCTAAGAGTAGGGTGTTGGCATGTGATGAATGAATATGGTAAATGAAACCCTAAGGATAGGGTGTTCAATGAATCATGCTATGGTAATATGAAAGGTCTCGATATGAGATGTGGTGATGCTTAACTGTTGAATTGTATGTTTCTAGTGCATTTAACTTTATATGCTTGTTCTCTCTGAAATGATATCTACATACTGCAGGACTTCTTATATTTCAATATATATCTCATAAATTGCAGGTGATGAGATATGACATGCCTTAGAAAGGGATGTTACTGAGATATGATATATGTTGAATACATGAGTTTTGACGTTGCTATGTGATATTTCTGTTAAATTTTTATTTGTTAATCAAGTATAGACCTAAGTGCCCTAACACCGTAGAACCCCTAAGTGGTATCTGCAGCTTTGGGGTGAAACTCGTGTTGCAACATCATCCGTGCGTGTGTCGCGGACAAACGAGGAAAGAGAAAAAAGGGCAGTGTCTAACAACAATTGTGCTTGTGTCACAATGGCACTGCGGTTTCACCAGAAAACACGGTTATCTAACACCATTCGTGCGGAGTCGCGAAGGTAACCCTGTGACCCTCCGCCTGTGTGCTCAGGTTAGGAGGAGTCGAGAGAGCACTCGGAGTAGTGCATTGAGGCCGGAGAGCCTGTAGGCCGGAGAGCCTGTGGTCCTGTGGCAGAACAGGGCTGGCGTCAGACTTAACATTCCCGGGTGTGTCGCTAAGTCTTGTACGGTGGGGCCGTAGCATGGACTTGTTGCGGACCTTTATATGCAGAGTACACTGCATATATTTAGGGCATAATCTAAAATATGATCATATAGGTTCACAGAGTTACTTATAAATGAAAGAGTTAAGAATGACTAGAGCATAGTTTTCTAGTAGTTATTCTTTGGATGCAATATTTATATTCTTTGCTATTTCAATTATATTGCTTTAGAACTGCTCAGTGTAGTATTTATTGTTGTTAAATTTCATATCATTTAATCAAATTATATCTTTGATCACATTAGTGCATTAGTCTGTTTCCATGAAGTATTCATTCACTGAGCGAGTAGGCTCACCCCTCTACTCAAACATTTTAGGGTTAATCGCGTGGACTTGAAGATGATCAGAGCGTCAGAGTAGATCTGCCACAGGAGTCAATTATGAGATTAGTTGAGTCAGTCGGTCCTTGTCACTCTAGGTCCTCAGTAAGAGTTTAGAGAGAGAGTTGTAATTATGATGTGTAATATTGTTCCTCTTTGATATGTATGCTAATTAACAAGGTTTATGTGCACAAGTTGTGAAAGACATCATGAATGTTTATATATGTATCTTTTCTGTTAAAGTCTGATTAGTAAAAGAAATATTCGGATTCCCTTGTTAAGATGTTTTATGTGGTTCAATGTGAAGAAACAAGAGTTTTTAAGGAAAGAAAAAGTTAAGGGTGTTCTTTGTGTTAATTATAAATCCTATCTTACGCCCTAATCTCATGATTTGAGGAGATTGTGAGATCGGGGTGTAACATTGACTGGTTCAAACTGTTGAACTGATCGACTCATGGTCAAGTGAGACAACCGGTTCAAGTGTTGAACCGATCGGTTCAGCTGGACCAAATGAGCCAGTTTGGGAAAGTTAGGTTGGTGAGAAAATATATTTTTTTCACTTGTACAATTCGATTGGGACAAGTATTGATCTTTGGATTAATTGGAGACAGAAAGAGGAAAGTCAATTAGGAACTACCCTGGGAGTGAAACGACTGGTTCATGAATGAACCAATCGGTTCAGCTCCCCAAACGACCGGTTCATGAGATGAACCGATCGATTTGTTTGTGAAACGACCGGTTCACCTGCCGCAATGTATCAAATTCGTGTAAATTTTGGACCCTTCTACTCCCACTTTAGTCCCGCATTGCCTGGAGCTGAGAACCCTGACCCTGACCCCTCCTATATATAGAGGGGTATTGGGGGCTTCTCAGATAGAACAGGTCAAACAATGATTGTTGCTCTGCAAAGTTGTCCTCTCCGGTTGTGATCCATGAGAGATCGAGTAGGTGCTACCCGACTAGGGAGGCACAACGAGGGAAAGACAAATGTAGGACGACAACTGGTGGTGGGAGAGCACGTCGGTGACTAGTACGTTGATAGAAGGGGATGACTCCTTCCATTGTCCTATATGACAGGACGACTGGAGTTCCCGGTGGTCCGTGTGGACTACTACAGAGGTGGGAGATTTCTGCCGCTCAGTGGACAACTGTCAATCCGACAGTCCGGGTACGACTAGGAGCTACACAGACGTCATCCAAGACCATAGGTGAAGACCGCTCTAGCCACGAGGTAATGTCGTCGAGCAAGCCTCGGGACAAGGTACGTCTCTACAAACTATCCTTCCTATTGTATAGATGTTGATGAGATCTCTTTGGGTTTTGGGTTTGGGGAGAAAAAAATTTGTTTTTGCTGCCATCTCTGCCTCCCCTAAAACCCAATAGTAAGAACACCGTCAACAGTTGAAAAGCACTAAACAAATAAAGTCATTAACATTTGCTTGATGCCTTAATTCTACTTATTATATTGAGGACAAGTTAGATTCAAAGTTTGGGGGAGTTGGTCACATCCAATTTTGTGGATATTTCGTGCCTAATTTTGCCCCTACTTTCTCCCATTATATAAAGTTTTGCTTTAACTTTCACTTTTTTCATGGTTACCATTTATGTCTTAATTCATGATTCGCTGCTCATTCCCATACAGGAAAACTCATCAAGTAATGGTTTTAACCTTGGATGGGATTCCCATTGGTTTCCACAACTGATGGCTACCCATCATCCACCTTCAGCACCAAAAATGAGCCATCGAGTTGAGCATCCATCATAACTAACCTTCCATTGATTCTCAAGAACAATGGTCTCTAGGGGAGTACCCGCCTGACCAGCCATTGGGTGGTCACTATAGTGTCTTACCATCGAAAGGCAGTAGGTCGAGGACCCATCAGTTCCTACTACCAAAGGCCAGAGATGAGTAATCTTTTGATGGTTAAACTGTGAGTTGCCTATCGAAGACTCACTCCTTCTGAAGACATGCCTAGATGACCTTCTAATGGGCACACTTGAAGAGGTCTACTAAAGGTGTCATCCTACTCTACCTCCTGAAGAATCAATAGAGCCACATTTCTATGGCTCGAATGAGAGCCATCTACCGATGGCACATCTTTGATGCCTACTGAAGGCCAAGTAGATAAGGCACCTCATTTGATGCCTCGCTTGTACCATCGCCTACCGATGGTGATGTTGTGCACATCAATCATTATGATTGTTAAGTGTGTGCCCCAAGGAACGTACTCAAGGGTCTTGGGGTGCAAGTAAAGTGCACTAACGAGTACCTTGAACCCCAGACCATAGGTTATAAGTATCATACCTCCTGCCACTGAAGGGGGTCACTGGGTGTGGGAGTTGTAGATCGTGGATTGACGTCGAGTTGTTCTAGTTGTTCTTCCGAACCATCGACCTTTGCCCTCACCCATCAGTCTGTGCACCCTAAAGACAAGAGTCCAAGGGTCAGCAAACCTTCATTATCATGGAGCAACTCCAAGCTCCTTATTCAAGAGAAGGAGAGAGAGGGATCAACCATCTTCACCACCATCATTGGATTCTAAGAGGAGAAGGTCTCCATTGACCCGGACCAGTTTGGGGTTGTTATTGGTGTATGTTTCTTCTTCTTTGATTCAATTAATCCCCTTTCATCTCCATCTCATTTTCCATCTCTGTGTCTCACACGTGTAATACATCCATGCAATTCACCACCATGAGAGGCTAGTCGATTAACTTGGGTTGGGAGTAACTACTAAGGCTCTCCCAACATGTAAGTACTCATATCGACTGAATATATGCTCTTAGTAATGTTTAGATGGTGAAACTCAATCTAAGTTTCCTTCCATACTTGTTATCTCATACTCTATCATTTAAGTTCTTTGTTTTATCTTTCTTTACTTGTTTGTTACTTATTTGTTGGTTGTTTATTGAAGAATCATTGTTCCTTAAGGAACACGTACATTATCTAGCCCTTTGTTTGGTGTAACTAAGCCAAGGGCTAAGGATCTTAATGCTTACCACCATTGCCCATGTGTTCGACCACAATCTACTACATTGGACTTCATTATTATCATTACAGGGGCTTAAGTGTCAAATTATAAATATGAAGATCTTATTATTCTGGATCTGCTTCTTTTTTGACGCGCGATTTGGGCCAATTAGTCTCCCAAAAAGATAATCATAAGATTTTTGTCAACGTAGTCTATTATTTTTTAGCAATTCATTTCAATTTAGGTGAAAACAATCTACCCAACTATTTTTACACATTAGAGTTTCTGTTGTAGGTGACAAATAGTGGTCCACAAGTATAATTTGTGCATAGGGGAACCAAAAAACGTAACATACCAATTTGTACCAAAATCAAATTTTAATGCGCAAAACAAGTTAATCAGCTAAATACATCTCTTAGCATATAAAAATGTAAAGTGTTCCCTGTGTCCGCAACTTGCAAGATGGGGATGGAACATGTTGGGTCGCCAAACAAAATTCAAATGAAAAGACACTAGAATATAACAACTTGGTTGGTTGAGCAACAGGCGCCCCAACAACAAGCACAGCAGATCATCAGGAAATTAACATGTGCACCAAATATGTCAAGAACGGCGCAATTACAAGTGGTTAGCCAATTGCATTATTTGAGAGAAGGGCAACTGGGTTGGACTATTATAACAGTTGGAATAGTCAAGGAGCCATTACATCAACCCATATTCCCTTTTGCGTCTTATTTCATGTTGCTGTTGCCGTGTAACCACCATGCCACTTGCCCAGCAACAGTCGTTGTGGTTGTCTGGTACTTTGTAACTACCACTGCCAACTATCCAGCAACAGTAAAGCTCATTCTTAGATGAAATCGGACACCTGTGTCGAGCTTAGTAGACAAGTTGCGGTTGAAATAACTACTGTACATTGAATCTAGAGAGGGTCAATCTGCCAACAGGCAGACCCATTGTACCAGATTCCGCGTAACGTCGACAACAAAATATAACTCAACAAGTTGGCAGACCATAAAAGTAAAGAACAAAAAACTCAATTACGTAATCCCACTTGAACCCAGATGATTACTTTTAAAAGCATAAACATGGTACAATCAACCAGAGTCAGAGTTCAAGGCAACCATTTGGTATCAGATACAACCGCATCTTCATAATGAACATAACACTCAGCATAGATGCTGCAAATGACACGGCTAGTATTATACAAGATCAAAGATCTACTATAGCCCATGTGCTGTCTTGCCCATTGCTGGAATGAATGTATACACCAAAAGAAATCAAAGCCCACACTGTGGGGAAAAAATGATGGGGGCTTAGCTATGTATTCGCGTCGGATAAACCCATAAGAATAGTGAACTAATCTTAGGTCTACATCACGTTTCTTTTATTATGTTCTTCATACTACTTGACTATCATGGTTAACCTTACTTCTAACCTTCCTCTGGGCTTTTAGGTCAATCACGATGACGGAGATGTCATCGTTGCTACCCTTTTGTAATGCAAGCCTGGATAAGTACTCCGCAGCAGCTTGTGCTGCCGGGTCTGCAGTTTCGCCCCTTTCCGCTGTTGGAGATGAGGGGCCGTTCTTTTTGTGCCACAGTAGGATCCTTCGGCGTGCAGCGTCACATGCCTCTCCATTTGTCATCACATCCCAGAGGCCATCGGTGGCAAGGATTAGACAGTCGTCCTCTTTCACCCTAGGGATGACTTTTACCTCTGGATCAGGGATGATCCATGGTTTTAGGTACCCATCACCTGCACAGACAAAAAGTATGGCATGATTATTATACTCACTCTTTTTGTAGTTTAAAGGAAGACAACGTGGCACTTGCGAAATTTTTCCAACATGAACAGGTAGCAAAACATTTCTAAGGAGTGTTAATGCGTTAATAAATTCAATTTGCAGTAGGCAGAAATCTCAGCTGTAGCCAGATTACGCAAGGTTGGCCTTTTATGATTTAAGGCATGGCATGTATTACTAATAAATCTCCACCCTATTCGTCTACCTACCAAAGCTGTCATATGTGGGTATTAGGACCCATGTAGGTTGTTCCATAGTGCTTGGCACAGAGGCCGAGTTGTTGATTGCGGTTGTGAGCATGTGTGAGTAGGGTGGTTCGAGGCACAGAAGTATTATACAAACCAGCTTCAAGACTTAGAACGTACTTTCATATAGAATAGAGGTGCAAAGCAAGAAAGATAAACAGACACGAAGTAGAGCCAGAGAAACTGCAGATAAGAGTTCCAACTTGTTCTTCTAGCCATAGTAACTAAAAGAACAGCACTTGCGTTAAGGAGTGCCATGTTGGACTACGCACATAGAAGTATAGATCAAAGCCCTCTCCACTCCTAACTCCTCAGGACGCTTTCTTCTCATGTTTAAGCCGTGTGGAAATAGATCCCCAGTAATCTAGGATGATCTGTAATGTATTACATGGCACATTGAACACTACAGATTACACGACCACTCCTAATTACTGGTTCTGATAACGGCTGGACAGATGCAACTCTTGGCGCTCGGGTTTGCATTTTTTGTTTTAGACGAACGTCCATGTGCACAGATTTGTTCAAAACTGGCTTGTTACTGTATTGTGTTGTCTGATTCAGTTCAATTCAGCAAGTCCCAGGGCACACCGGTAGCCAGGGAGGTTGTGTCCGTGTTAAAAGAAATGTGGAAGTGTTAAAACGTACTCTTCCATATTCTCAAATATTTTCTGAATTATACTTCTGTCTTGATCAACAAACAATTTTCTTTTCTTGATTCACAAATGGTTCCGCCCAAAAAATGATTGAGACCTCAAATTGAATTTGCTTTGTGCATCGTTACTGTCAGAGGCAATGTTTATAGAAAGGGGGAGTCTTGCAGCTGCCAAAAAGAGGGTCTCTTCAATTAAGCTGTTTGAAACTTTTTAATCTCCTTTAATGACATGACGCAGTTATTCCAGTTTTTTCTTTCACTGATGCTCAGAAATAAGCAGGTGCATCAACCACATTCATAGTTGAAGGACATCTATTTCTGTTTAGTTATCCAATAATTTCATTTCATATTATTGGCATTTGCTTTGTAGATTAGTGTTTTACAAGCTCAGAAGTGTACTATTTCCCATTTGAGAGCATTCCAATATATGACGCATGCTAACTTTTCATTTCTGCAGTGGAAGTGGTTTATTTAGAGAAATAGATATACCAGGCGCTTAACAGTTCCATCGGACCTTGTTAGGATCTATCCTACAGAGGGCTGTCCTGAGTGTCCCAATTACAGATTGATGCCATCTTATAAGAAGCAGGGTAAGCAATTGCATATCTGGATTTTATGTCAAAAGTATTCCAAGGCACCTCTTACAGTAAAGTTACAGGGACACACCCTGACTCAGTGACCCAGCTAAGTGAAACCCAAGTCCTTAGAACTAGATACCAGACAGGATTGCCATTATTAAAGGTCTACCTCTTCAATTTATTTTGTAATTAGAATAGTCTAACTCGTATGAAGATCCGGCAGCAAGAAGAATATCTTACAGGATTTTGTCCTTCGCGGGACAACACTTATTATATTCCAAACTATGTTAACTTGTGGTCAAATATCAGGTCTGTCTTACTTTCACCTATTCCTTTAGGTCAGGAACATAAACGATAGGTGGCAAATAATTTAAAGAACGGTTTTGTACCATAAGATTCCCTGAAAAAGTTGAAACAGACAGGAATATATTCTGGAGACAACCATGGAATTGGATCTGGATGGATGTTGGTTCTATCCCCTCATCTGATTGTTCTAACAGTCATTGGACCAACCTTTTGGTCTGGTTTTGAGCCTTGTGAGGCATAAGAAGCATATGCGATGTGTAATTCAAGTTGACCACTTGCATTGGCAAACTACTACAGAAAAGGAAATCATAGAAACACTAAAGTCTTGGAATAAATAAGAATGGACAATGTGACTCCTACTGGAGAATAGCGTTTCCTTTCTGGCCCTATAAAGAGTGGATTGGTCAATATAATTTTCCTAGAACGAACTGCCAGTATCAGGAAAACAGCTGCAACTATTTTAGTCTACAATAATACATGTGAAGTCCCCATGTACATTGCTTATTGAACAGAAGAACATTTTTGATGTGACTCAAAATCCATATCAGGTTCATGGCATGGAAAAAGTTACTAGCCAGAGTTTGTGTAGAACTTGAAACAATAAAATCTCCAAACAGCCTAAACTGATACAAAGGCAGAATGATGAAACTGACCTATCAATAAATGAACATCCTAAGTTCCTAACTCTAACGGCCTTGCTATCTGAAATATGGCGAGTCATGTTATCAAGCAGATATATGCAACATTAAACAGTCCCAATCTCAGTGAACTGATCGTTGCATCATGTAAAAATGAATTCAGATATAATTATGTTTCCCATCTATAAGTGCAAATTGATTCATTAAACAAATGGTGTTATGGGCAACCAAATTTATCGGCACAAATCATACAAGTTGCAGAAAACATATAGCCACATACCTATTGACCTGGACATTGCAAGAACACCAAATACACGATATCCGTTCCAATGAATAACTTTCCCTCCAGCAGCTTCAATCCTTGCTTGCTCATCTTCTCGGTTTGGCTAAAGAAGTAAAGTTATGTTAGATTCCGTGTAGGGGTTACCCACCCCAAAACCGAATTTATTGAGAAAGTTATCTAACCTTGTGATCCACGGAGAGAGGAATGGCTTGTTTTCCCCGACAAAGAACAGCCCTTGAATCCCCACAATTGGAGACAATAATATGTGAGGAACTAAGAACAGCAACCACAGCAGTAGATCCAACAGTGTCTGGAGCAATGGGACCCCTTTGTGAGGTGTTGCCTGAGGATCCTGCAACCTCTCTATCAACCTTCTGGAAACAATTCACGAACACCCTCTCCCATTGTTTCTCCAGATCATCCTCGCTGCCACCACGCGTCACTGCTTGAGAATTTCTGATCTCCTCTGCCAATGCATGGTGGACTCTATCCCGACAGTAGACTGAGACCTGCATAGGGAAAAGACAATTTGAAGCAATTGAGTAACGTGCAATCAAAATTGTCATATTGGCGAAAATAAATATCTGGTGCAAGATTCAGTTTCCTTTACGTAGTATGGAGGTCAGGAAACTTATATACCGAACAAACCATAATTACATGCTGGTATAAGAATCAACACGCCATGATGATCAATAAAATTCGAGAAGTGCAGAAGAGAAATTTGATTACCTGAGGACCACCATGGCCATCATAGACTCCAAAGAAATGGGCGGGCAAGTTAGCTGGGATCAAATCACCACTAGCGACATCTGAGCCCGACGATCTATTCAACATTCCAGCGGGAATTTCAGAAAACCGAACAGCAGCAGCCAACGCGTCTTCCATATCCTCTGATCTTCTCCCACGAATTGATGTGGAACCCCAAAGGGGCAAGTAATCAGGAACAAGCCCAAGCCGCTTGCTTGGGCCCCCAGCCGACGGCCTAGGATCAAGATCAACAACACCAGGCGTCCCTTCCGCCATCATGGTCACAGGCCCAGACTCCTCCAGACCTCCACCACCGCTGCAACCTTCCCCATCGAAATCAGCCACGGCTACAGCAGCTGCGGCCGCCGCCGGATCAGAAAGTAAGGTTACAGTCTCAGCTATCAGCTTGGCGCGAGCCACTCCCACAGCTGAACCGTCGCATAGGGGGCTTGTTATCATAAAAGGTAACGCAACCGCCGGGGCCATCTCCTCCATGTGTTCCCCTCCTCTTCCTTCCTCCAGAGCTTTAGAAAACAGTACCGGTAACCGAGTGGAAAGTGACTGCCGCGGCGAGCTTCCCGACGAGGACCACCCAGTCCCTGAAAGCTACCGAACAAAAAATTCACACACACAACTGCGTGGCCGCCCCCCGCTCCTCGGCCTCCATCTCATATGAAAACAACCTTCCTCCCTCCAAAGTGACCCTGACGGGCTCAATGGTCGGCGTCTGCAGGTTAGAGGGCAGATCTGGAAAGGAATTCTAGTTTCTGCAAATTGCAGTAGAGGGTAACCGAGGATCCGTACCTGGAAGGTACCCTATTCAATTTGCTCCCTCCCAGGATTTCCCCGTTGCCCAGGAAAACCCGAGTTGGCCAAATGGAGAAAGGCGGCAGGGATCCGCGCAAGTTGTCACCTTGCAGCCAAAAACTGAAGGGTGGGGATATATAAAATGAAAGGCAGCTGTTTTAGGGGAAGGGAAATAACAGGAACTGTAGAGAAACCGCTTTCCCCCTCAAGAGCACAGGAAAGGTAGGGAGGAAGCAGCCAACTTTTTCCCTACACCGGAAGGTGGATGAATGGATGGATAGGGGAGAAGAACCAGGAAAAAGGGCAGGCAGGCAGGCCGGTGAGGAAAAGGGACAAGTCACGGGCAAACCACACTGGAAGGAAGAAATGAATTTTTCGCCCACCAACTAAAATTACGGTTCCCTGGATCTGAAGGAACCCATGTCAACCTCTACTGAAGACTTCACAGGGAAAAAGAAAGGGAGAAAGAAGAAGAACAGCAGCAGGAGGAGCTGTTTGGAAGGGAAAACAAATCTTCAGTCACTCAAATGTAACTGCGACACCCGAAGCACCAACAAGCAGCAGAGAAGCAACTCCTCCAGAGTGCAAACCCCGCTGGCAAAGAAAAGAGCAGCAGTAAACCTCAAAGGCAAGCAAGCAGCTTGACGAGGAGAACCAATAGCAACGAGGTGCCAGTTGGGAGAAGGAGGCAGAAGAGATATCGAGATGTGGTTGAGGGAGGTACGACCAACCACTCTTCCCCTCCCGCTCAGCAGCATCCCATTATTCGATGTCTTCCGATTTGCCGAGGTACCGTGGAACTCTCACAGCCTACAACTTTATTTAGTTTTTTCGTATAGCCAACTATTATTTGGGCTTTGTATTCGCATTCACATGTGCTTTGTCATCACACGCCTTTTCCCCTAATTTTTTAAAAAGATGTCAAATATTGGTTGTGTGTGACTCGTGTATCTTCCTTATTGGCTGGGCTGCGGAGGGTGAGGGTGAGTGGGATGAGATAGATCATCATTGAAAAAGTAGGTAAAATACCGAAGACTGTCTTCCCCTCCATAAAATTCCAGATGCAAAAAAAAAAAGAACACTAAGCAGTTATCTAACCCCATAGGAAGATGCTCTCAAGTAATTAGACTGACTCCCAAACTAATCTAAACATCAGAATCAAGGTGTAGGCCTTCGGTTTATCAACCCGCCCTATGGGGCTCCACGAAGTTAGCGCCTATCACCCCACCAGCAGTAGCTTATTTAAACTCTTCCTAGACACGTGCCAAAGTGGACTTTAAACCTATCCCAAACTTAAGTGCAAATGCTTTTTTATGGTAATGCCCTATACTTGAGTAGTATCGCCTTGAATATAATTGTCACTTCTTTTGTCATTTTTATTTGACCAAGTTGTATATAAAGTACTAAAAGCAACCACGTCAAAAGACAAGCATATCTTCCTATATCACATTAACATTTTTATATTACACATCCACATCGTGTTTTGCACGTGTATGATTTCACATAGTATGTGTCAATGTAGGTGATGTTGAACATTTCGACTTTTTTGATACGTTTTTTGTTCAAAAACGGCTCATGGATGGCGTCAACTTCACAATATGGATTTGTGCGTAGGAAGAAAACACCATGCTTGGAAGTAAGTGAATTGCATATCATCCCTTGACATGGAAGTAAACTCCCTTCAAAGAAAACTTTGATTTTTCCAATTGTTGGGAATATCAATTTCAAAAGCCTTAGAAAGGGACTTTAACCAGGAAAGCACAATAACTTTAAAGAAGGTATGTGAGAAGAATTGGTGAAACTTCCAAAACAATAAAGTTTGACCAAACCAAGAATCTAGATATGGTTTTGCGAAACTCTACGTATGTACCCACATATACTTGGTCATCAATATATTTTTTAGCCTTCTACGGGCAAGACAAGTCTTTCTATCAAAACAATTCACTAACTCTTGCGGAAGAAAATTTGGATCTAGTTCAATAATGAGTGATTCCTAAGGAGAAAAGTAACCAACTACACATGTTAACTAAATATTATTTTATTAGAGAGGTTTTTTCGTATTGCAAATTGATTGGTGTAATTAAAATAAATATTTGAAACAGAAAACAAATTGCACATTTACACATGAAACAAAACATCAATCCTAGAAGTTGTCAATTCAATAGGAGATCAAATTCATTCAACAAATGAGTAGAAGAATTAGAAGTAATGAAGGCACGAAACGACGCTCAGTACAAGTTTTCAAGAACATTAACATAACAACGAAGGTGGCGACATGACACGTATCTATAGAAGGTGAAATCTAACTTTGGGAGTCAAAAAGCTACTTAACATAAGCAAAATATATAAAATCGAGAAGGGAATGCATATAGTCACATGAGCACTAAATTTGTTGGACTAACCAAACAAATCAGGTTTTGATGAAATCTAATTATTAAATAAATACAACTAAGGTGGGAATGAGTGCATATTCCGGTATATCTTTGTTTATATGCTTTCATTCTAAGATATATGCACTTCAAGTAATAACTAAATTTGAAGTTTCTCAATTTGTGGATATAAAGTTTTAAAGTCGGGTTGGCCTAGGTCAATGGAAGTATCACTTCATCTATATACATTTTTGAAAAATATGTGTACAACCACGCAACAAAAGAAATTTGTGTCAGTGTTACATGCATACAACTAGAAGTAAGTGTGTTATCTTTTGAGTGATTATTTAATAAACTGGGATTTTGACTATTGGGGCTTGAAATCTCATTCATTACACAAAGAATAAGATGAAACATTCTAAAAGGGACAAACACCATAGTAAATTTTCTCAAAGAGACTTGATTCCAACATTTCAGTATAATATATAGCATAAACCATAGTGTAGAGTATAAATAGTTAATCCAAAACCATAACAAACTAACAAAGTTAAATATAAGTCTGACCCATTTGGGTGGATATATAAAGAAAAGAAAACTTACCAAGATAATCATAATGATTGCATAGGGAAACATGGACATTCCACATGTATCTCCACAAGCAAATCAATTAATCCAAAGTTGGCTTCTAAATCAAGTCTCATATTAGTTTCCCACCTCCTGAAAGGAGTTGGGAATAATAGTTTAAAAAAGAGTGGTAGAGCAAGGTAAGAAAATCTAGTATGTGAATATAATAATTAAATATCTTGGGAAAATATAGGATGAGAAAAGGGACGACAAAGCAAAATATGATATTCTCATCTAAGAAAAAGGGAAAGGGTAAGGTAAACAGAATGTCAATAAGAGATTCACAGAGAGGACTAGACATGTATGATAAAGTATAATATATTTATTGACTTTATTCACAATTCAAACTAAATACACACATGTGATTTATATTGAAAACTAGGATGAAATAAACAAGTACAGTGGACAAATCTTCACATCAACCACTAAGTAAGGCAACACTGTCTCTACCTCAAGTGTATATCTCTCTCTCTCTCTGCACATATATATATATATATATATATATATTGGAATTTGATACGTTTTATTATGAACCCCATTCTATGAAAAAAGAGGACAAAAGACCGATCATTCAACACTACAAGACTCACACACTCATAAGAAATATAATTACATTGCAACCTACCTTTTATTCTGTAATATCCTCAAATTTGGTGAATTTGATTTATGTGAGTTTAAAGATCTGTTTTGATAAATAAATTTTCTAATTCTAATTAATAGAATAATAAAGTTATCTACTTAGTGGCATGAGCTCAACCGATGGTCCAAGTGAGGCCCATGTAACTATTTTCTTTGCAAATAGGTCCTTGTGGAACAAGATTAAGAAATAAGAGATTTCATGCATAAATAAAAGATAGTGATTTTATGAATTATTAGATAGCTGAAATATGAAATAATATGCAAGTTTCCAAAGAAAAATAGGATATGTGATGCTTTGGATAATTAAGGGGGTAATTGCTAACCATGAATGGCAACACAAGATTTAGGACATCAAATAGTATATCCCAGTCTGACTTTTGTATACTTGGATATCATAAAAAAAGGAAGAGAATTCTAGAATTTGAGAGAAAAAGGACTTCCATGTGGAGTGGGTAGCTAATTTAAGGATATACTAAAATATAGAGTTTTTATATGAAATATATCCCAATAAATCCCACAAATTAGATATAGGTTGGGAAAGGCATTAATAGGTTTCCCTCCAAATTTCATAGCCATAGGATATTCCTAGTGGCCTCTAGAAAATCGAGAAGAAAGAGGGAGTTTATTGCAATAAATACATGTTGTTTTTATTTTTTGAAAATGAATGAGTGTGACAAGCTGTGTCTCCTTTAATGTGTCACATTCCCTAGCGACTGTAGGATCAATGATCCAATGACAATCTCATTGTCATCTACCTTCAGTTCGATTAGGAAACCATGCAACAACACTACTCCTTTTTTATTCTCTCCCTCTTTGACCCATATGCACACCTAGAAGCTCTCTCAACGAGTTTGGGAGGTGGTCTGGAGACTGACTAACCTTGGTTTTTGTAGAGAAATATGGCTATATAATAGGCAGTAGAAACAAAAATTTTAACTATCATATTCCCCATAAACCAGCAGATTGCGTCAATAACTATAAGATGGGTAGGATGGTTTCGAGAATATACCTAGTCCTGGAGCAAGTCCAGCAACATCTCCTTATTATTGTATATGCACAACTGTATTCTAGTTGCACTGGGACAAGTCTGACTACTACGTCTCTTGGTCTACACCATGGAATGTAGGTTGACGTTGTCCTCCTAGTGACAAACAACAACCTCTAAGCCTCTATGAAAGTCCACACAGACCACCTAGAACTCATGTCATCCTTGTAGAATGAACAAGAAGGAGTTGTCCCTTCCATTGGTGTATTAGTCACCAACTTACTCTCCCATAATTGTTTCTCTCTTGTTATCCCTCCCTTTAGTGGGTAGGACTTTCTTAGGCTCTCCATTAGTTACCACAACCAGAGAGGACAACAATTATCAGAGGCAATTGAGTTGTGTTCTGGGAAACCCCCAATACCCCTCTATTTATAGAAGGGGTTAGGATCTGGGTTCCCGGTCTGTGTGGGAGTGGAAGGGACTGAAAGATCTTAATTTTCGCAACCTGCGAGTATCAAATTGGTCAGCTAGAAGGAAAGACGGTTGTCTTGCAGCGAGCTGATCGTTTCACTTAGCGAGAGCGTTGTTTTGTAGTTTCTCAATCGCACATGAATTTGGCAATTCATTCCAATTAATGATAAACATTAATTCCTTACATCAATAGTTGAGCAATCAAAATGATCAAACTTTCTCACAAATTTAGGAAGTTACTATAACCTTCCTCCAGCCCAACCAAGCTGATCGATTCAGCAAGTGAACTTGCTATCTCGCTCTACCTGATACGATTGGTTCACCTAGTGAGTCGATCAGTTGGTTCTTGTTTCGAGCAGAACCTATGCCAAATTTTAGTTCTAATCAACATGACACTCAAAACGGTTGTCTCACTGGGTGAGACGGTCAGTTGGAAGTCCAGTCAGTTGATCTATTGCATGAATTTAATATCTAAACACTTTAGAAATCAATTCAATCATCATTCAAGATTAAACTCCTCTTATAGGTCAAGACCTATGTGTGTGGCCCCATAGGTCCCATATTACATTGGCAGTGAATGTCCATAAAAACTTATGACATCACAAGCAATGAGCGGTGCCTAGTTGCACATCAATACTACCCAAGTAAATGAAAAGTTAGAGAACAACTTCAACCTACAATCTGGGTATGGTGTTACAGTGTTTGTATAGTTCCTTTGTCATTGATATATAGATTTAACTCGAGGCATGGATTAGTCATCCTCTTCAACATTCAATCTTGTTTCTTGAACCAGAGCAGATTGTCTGAAATATATGTAAGTTCAATATAAATATTGACTCACAATTGCTTGGCCATGCATTTCTCAATCTCGCTAATCAAGAGGCCTATGATATCATGCTCCTATAGGAGGGGAAAATCCCATATGTACCACTCACAATCTATCCCCATGTGTCACAGTCACCCAATCATCACCTTTATAATAACCCTTATTTTAGGATTATGTTTGATGAAAGACTACTGAACGACATGTGATGAGTGTTGTGACTTCAGGTCTAAGAATCACAATCACCACCATCACTATGAGAGTTGACTATGAATACCATGGTAATGGCTTCCATGAGTCAGTCTCATGGTGGGTCTGTCTGATACATTGTTCTCTAACATTTATCTGTGTGCTTGGTTTGATATTTCCATATCTTAGACTAATGAGATTTTATCATCAACCAACTCACACTCTGATCTTATGTGCTACTGTCGTCTATCAACCTTCCACAATTACAACCAATTAGGGACATAATGAGAATGTATATGTATACTCTTAACATTTGTATGATCTCATTGTTCAAGTCATGTACTTAAAAACATATGTCATTGCGTAAACATCATTCTCTAGACATTCATAATGTTACATCATTATCTCATAACTGAATTAAACAAAATAAATTGGGAGTTTTCCTTTAGTTATTAATCAAATCATTTACATATTATGTCATTACAATCATCATATGATTGGATATCTGGGCATACATACCAACAGACTTCCACTTGCACTTAAAGCCAATCACCCATGAATTGTATTCCTAGTGATCTAACATGTCCATCATGCTTCTGTTGTGAAAGTGCCTTTGTTAAGGGGTCATCAATATTGTCCTTGGTTGGTACTCTACAAATCTTTGTCTCCTCACTGCACGATATCTCATATGAGATGGAATTACCTTTGTACATGCTTTGAGTGCTGATGCGATCTGAGTCCCTTATCTTATGCAATAGCTCCATCGTTGTCACAATATAGCTCGATTGTGTCACAAATGCTTGGAACGACCCCATGTTCTAAAATGAACTCCTTGATCCATACAACCTCCTTTGCTGCATTTGATGTAGCAATATACTCAACCTCTATTGTAGAATTGGCAACTGTCTCTTACTTGGAACTCTTTCATCTTACAACTTTGTTGTTTAGGCAAAATATGAATCCTGGTTGCGTTTTGTAATTATCTTTTTCAATCTGGAAGCTTGCATCGGTGTAATCTCTTACCACCAACTCTTCCTCTCCGTCGTAGGCCAAGAATTGATTCTTAGTTCTTCTCAAATACTTGAGGATGTTATTTACGGTTGTCGAGTGAGCATTACCTAAATCTGATTGATATTTGCTCGTCATGCTTAAGGTATACAAGATGTCTGGACATGTACATAACATTGCATACATGATTGATCCGATTGTAGAGGCATATGGAATCAAACTCATGTGTTTCCTTTCTTCACAAGAACTGGGACTTTGAACTTTAGAGATGGAAACTCCGTGTAACATGGGTACGTTTCCTCTCTTTGAGTTCTCCATGTTGAACTGCTTCAACACTTTATCAATGTATGTACTTTGACTTAGTCCAAGAAGACTTTTGGATCTATTGTTGACTTGAGAGCTATACATTGTCCATATTTTGATAATGACTTAACCATTACATTCAGATGTATCTAATATGTTTGTTTAATATTGATTTCAAGCATTAGGTACATGCAAAGTATCAAATTAATCAAGCCCTAGCTTGTCCAAGTTTGTAAATGTGCAATTTGGGAAAACACTCCAAACCACCTTAGAATATTTTTATAATCATTTGTATTGATTATATGACTTGTAACTAAGATGAGAAAAAATCAGGGACACTTAATTCCATCATTTGATCACTTAAAAATCATTTTTGGAAAATTTGTCACAAAACTTTAATCGATCGAGTTTGAATCTTGACCGATCTGTGATGGATTTTTAGAAATAGTTGTATCAGTCGAATTGTACACTCAAAGAACTCGACCGACCATCTTTCTGAACAAAGTTAATTTTGACTTATCGGTCGAGTTACCCCAAGACAAACTCGACCGATAGTTTGAAAATTAGCTTTGTCCGATAGTGGATTGGTCGAGTTATCTTTATTGAAACTTGACCGAATGCACTATATAGCAAATGTAAAAAAAAAATGATTCCAACCATTGGAGATTTGTTAGAAATAAAAATAGATTCGTTGCAAGTTGCAAAATGACTATTTTTCATTCTTAAGTGATCCTGCACTCAAAGGAACACCCCATCTATAAATAGGACCTCTTAGAGTTCATTCTAAGGTAGCTCATTCATGCTATCCTTGGTCCTTGTTGTAGTTGAGTGTGTTAAACCTTTGAGCCCCTTTCTCTCTCTCCCAATTACAAATAATTTTTTGATTAAGAGTGAGTTAGGCATGTTATAAGAGATCTACCTCATTGTTACCTTGTAAAGCTCTCCATCTTTCCATCTTCCCAATCCCCTTTCTCAAAGAGCAAAGGCTGAAGTGATCTTATCTAAGTGAAGGAGTTGTTGTTCTTCTTCAAGGATGAAGAAGGTATGAAGATATTCTCCCAGTGAAGGAGAAAGACAAGGCGGAAGATCTAAGGAGCTTGGTGGGTAAATCCTCAAGGCTTAAGACTTGTTGCAAGGAGGAGATGTCCTAGGTGAAGGAATCAAGCTGCTTGCAAGAGTGGGTAAGACCTGTTGTGAGGTAGAAGACTAGGTCTTGGGTAGGTAAGCCCTTGGAAGTAAGGTGGTCTTCTTGTATGTCTTATAATGGAAGATAAGTATACATGGGTTGCAAAGTCCTAGAGGTTGACCTCTCTAGGTAGTGGACTAACAACCTCCTATTTTGGAGATTGGAACCACTCTAAACACCTTATCCAAGTGGTTTTTTAGTTTCTCTCATTCTTGATATTCTTGTTTAGATAGGACCTCAAATTCAGTTTTAGCATTTGGTTTCAATTGAAAAATTTGAAGGTCTAACTATTCTTGTACAAGTTTTGAAGCTCTATTCAGCCCCCCCCTCTAGAGCCCTAGATCTAACAAGTGGTATTAGAGCAAGGATCTTCTCCAACAAATCTCCTACGAGATGAGAAGATGGGTGAGAACCTACTTGGTTCCCTCCACCTTGAGGGAGGCTTTTTCATTCCCCCCGATCTTCGATGGAACCAACTTCCTCTAGTGGAAGCGACAGATGCAATTTTACATTCAAGGAATGAACTTTGATATGTAGAAAGTGATGATTGCACCCCAAAAGGATCCGACCGAAGCTATATCAACTTAGGATGAAGCAACTCTAAAGAATACATAGCTCAACGCCAAAGCAATTAGCATCCTCTATGCAGCTCTTACTCCATCTGAGTTCAACCGCATCTCCTCATGGGATACAACCTATGAGATATGGGACAAGTTGTACATCACTCATGAAGGCACAAAGCATGTGAAGGAGGCAAAGATCTACATGTTGAATAGCCTCCTAGAAAAATTCAATATGGGGAAGAAATAAGGCTGTTACAACCCCAATTTTTGGGTTCATTTGGTGAGAAATGTAATTTCTCATATTAAAGATATTTGAACAAATAATGATATAACTTGTTTTAAATAAATGGATTTCATTTACAATAGCCTTGATGGTTGCTTTGAGGGCTTTATTGGCTATTGGGCCCAATAACAAGGAAATGGGTAAGGAAATTCAATTACTAAATAAGTAAATGAGAAAATAGAGAAAAGAATGAGGTAGAAACCTCTAGAAGGCAAAAGAATGTAATCCAAAGATGAATTTCATGCCTTTTGGGTTCCTTGGGTTCTAAGGAGTCCAAAGTGCAAAGAAAAGGTAATAAGAAAAGAAAAGTTAATTAAGTATTTCTTTATTAAGAAAGAAATTGAAAACAATGGAAAAATGTGGAAAATAAGTGGAAAGAGGTGTAATTAAGTTATCCTTGATGGATTTTCGTATCCATAATGTTTCTAATGGTAAAAGGAATATCTTGGTAATACTTTTGGAAAGAGATAATAAAATGTACCGTAATGTACCTTACCTTTTTGACAACTTGTTCGTATAATAAAGAGAAGATAAAGGAAACAAAGAGAGGCTAGGAAGGGTGTATATAATTGGTGTTCATTGTGAAAGGAAACACCTTTCTATATCTGTAGATTGGGGCTTGTGTGTATCTCTCACGCAAGATGTACTCAGAAAAGGAAACCCAGTTTCCATTGGGTTGGAATACTTCTCGACACACCCCCTTCCGTGTTGACCTCCCGCCCGTAAGAATTAGGGTTTCTTATAGAACCTATATAAGGGATCGTAAGATCCCTCATACTCCACAGATGCTATAGCCTCCAGTCTCTGTAACCTCAAATAGGCATGGTCATCCAACTCTTCCATCCCCCTCGGCTGCACTGCTTTGCCTCTATCATTAATGCCTTTAAAAGGTAGTCAATAGGAGTGTTGTTACCGTAGACTCTAGCCAAGCATCACGACGAGGATGAAACAGTTCTTCTTTAGTTTAGCCGTGCACCATCATCACCATCCGACAAAGCACCACACACCTTCTCATGCCCCGTTGCACTTCGCCAAGGCATCTCGAGCGAACTCCTTCGTCCTCTCCTGACCAAGGCCTCCTAGAGTCGTGAAGGCGGCCAACGATCGATGGCCAAGGTTTTGGCACCCCTCAACTAGCGGTCGTAGGGGTAGTAGTTTCAGGATATGGGCAGACACAGATCGGACTCCATGGTCATCTGGGTTACTGCAACAAGCACTGAGCAAGGGGCTGGGTGGACTGAGGACCTGCAGTGGCAAAGGAGGGAGGAGGCGGAGCACTGGCAGGCGGTGTAGCGAGGAGTTGTCGTTAGATCTGGCGGGCGGACCGTCTGCACGTCCGCGAGGACGCACCTGTACAGGAGGTGGTCGCGCCAAACACAAGGTAGATCCAGGAGGTGGAGATCTCTCCCAGGCTTGGTCACCTTGTCTCAATCGGGCGGCCTGCCAACTCCAGTGAGGAGGCACTGACCGGCCTGGGGCACCCGTCTGTGATGCTGGCCGAACTCCCGTCGCGGCAGCGGCAACCGTAGGCATGCACAAAACCAGCGAGCATCACGTATGCGTTAGAGAACGATGAATCAAAGAAAAGGACAAGTATGCCCCTACTCACAAGTTCAAGACCCAAGGGCCGTTCAGTCTTTTTCACCGATTTTGAGTCAATTTGCTGGTATGTCTATAATACTTAATAAAGCTGACGTGGCCCTGCCCTATTGGCCCAATTGCCTCTTTTTTTGCTTAAATCATAACTAGTGATTGGTAACACTAATCAAGGCATATTATATATGAAAGTTGATCTAAACAATACATAAAATTCAATAAAAATATAATGGAAGCCTAATTTCCCTTTTAATTCGAAAAAGTAGATAACGTTGTCATCTTTAATGGTGTAATTAATGAAAAACCCTAGATTTTGAGGATTAATGAATTGGGAAGGGTTATATGGATATTTAAAGTGGAAATTAACTTGTCATTAATAAAGGGATGATTAGATCTAAAGAGAATGATCTTTGTTCATAATTGGCTCAATTTGGAGTTCCATGTACATGATTATGCATTAACGGGCTTAGAAACCCTAATCTAGGTTTTAATGGGTTTTAATGAGATATAATTCGAGATCCTTTGTATAAAACCGTTGTTAGGTTAATATTAAGCCTAGTAGATGATAAAAAGACTCTAATGTGAATACGTGAGTAATTAGAGTTTTACACCTAAGACTGATGTTTTATGGTTTTATGGGCATAAAAGAGAAAAGTTGTGAATAGATCTAAAGGAATCCTAATGAAACCCTAATTTGGATTAGAAACCCTAGAAAGTGGATCCAAGTTAATAAAGTAGATTCTTGATCAGTATGTATTAAATCGGTTATGTATGCTTTTCAGGATTCTGTGATTGTATGGTGAAATTGCTTGCTTGGATTGGATTTCTTTCTTGGTTGGAATTGCTTAATGGTTGTGAAATCATCAAATCAGGTATGTGGTTATGCTTATGAATATCTCGAGTTAGTTTTTTGAGATTTACCAAAGTTTTCATCGATGTCATGAATTAATTGTTGGATGATTTTAATTCATGCAAACTATAATGTGGCTATGACTATCACATAAGATATGTGCCTACTAGCTCTGATCATGGTCCCCTCTGTGGCTTAATAATTGACCTAGTAAATGGCTACCAATGGAGTAGGTCCATCATGTCATTAGATGACTTAGTAAATGGCTACCAATGGGGTAGGACCATCAAGTCATCCTGAGTTAGATATTGGGTACCTGTGGGTAGTGCCATGCGACTCTATTACCCTAGGTATTGTCTACCTGCAAGGTAGGTACATGGGGGTAAGAAGCTACCTAAAGAGAGGTAGCATACACGGGATAGCACAAAGTTAGGGGATAGGTAAGGATTGAGTAGTATGACTTAAAATGTAATCTTGGTTGTTAAATGATTAATTGAATGATTATGTTGTTAACATATTTGCATGATTATTGTTTCCCCCACATACCAGCTTTCGGCTGACCGACGTTTTGTTTGTCAGCGTTTTAGGTACAAAGAAAAGAACAAACAGTAAAGTGGCATATGTGGTATTAAATGAGAATTAAAGTGCAAAGGAGGATTAGATAGATTAGTATCTGTGTGGATAGAAGTTTTGAAATCATAGTTTTAAAAGGTATGCAAAGTTTTTTTTTACCATATTTCAGTATAGTTGGTAGAATTTAATAATTTTTCATGATTATTTGTCGAACCTTTTATCCGGGTTATTGGTTAACGGCTCTGTCCTTTCGGTCTTCCTTAATTGGGGGTTATCGGGAGGAGGGATCGTAATAATTGGTATCAGAGCTTAGGTTCCTCATTTAACCATTAATAATTATTAAATTGTATAAACTCCATCGAACCCAAGGGAGTTATTAGAGGATTATCCGAAAGACGGAGGTGTCTAGAAAAGGATCACGACCGGGGGCTGGAAATATTTTCCTCCGCACCGCTAGTCGGAATACGAGGACTCCCGGATCCGTGTGACTGCCTGGCCAAAGTCTTAGGGTATGAATCGAAATAAGATACCTTTAGGACTTTCTCATCTTATTCATCCCTTCTCATCACAAAAGTCTGTTAAGGACCTAAAGGATTAGGGTTTTCTTTCTTCTCCTCACCCTCTTGAGGTATGGGTAAGGTTAATAAGGTTTAAGGAATCCTCCACCAAATTAATGAAAAGCATGTAAATAAGATGTCATGGACATAAGCTTAATAAATTAAGCGCAAATTAAAGAATAGATACATGCTTAGGTCGTATGACATAAGTTGTCATGTCCTCAGAAGAGACCTAAGGCTAGACCTTCTTCTCGGGAGGATAAGTCAGTCTTAGAGATAGATATCTCCATTGCAAGTAGAGACATGGCACATCCTCTGAGGATGATGCTAACCCTAACCCTAAGTGAAGGTTAGAGAGAGATGAGTTGGACCAGGACATGCCTTTGGGATGCCATATGATCCATGGGTGACCTAACACCTTTGGCAACCCAACCCTGGGAAGGGTCGTGAATGTTAGGGTAAAGGATAGCTCCTTAGATGATGATGTTAGTGAAGGACCTTAGAAACCCTATGGGCTTATGCGAGTAGGGCATAGCATGCACCCAGGGTACGTTAGTAGTGTGAGCAAAGGGTTGAAACCCTGACCAGGAGAGTATGAAGTATGGCTTATGAAATAAGCATAAAGAACTATGGATAACCTTGAGCAAAACATAAGTTGAACATAGGCTTCATCCAGGTAGGGGCATGCTTTTTGTGGGCTCTGATCTCCAAAGTCCGAGATGAACACATGACTTCGAAGTAAACATAGCGGAAGCGATTCGTTTAGCAGTGGAATACCAAAAATCGGCAGAAAATGAAACTTTTTGAGATAAGACATTGAAACCATAAAAACTCCTTTCACAGATTCAAGATAAACTGTTTACATCTCTGTTAATTACTTCTTGAGTAATTATACACAACATGCTACAAAATCTCAAGAGACGAATCAAAACTCAGACCATGACTCCAAGGACCTGAGAGTACAGAGGACGCATAGGACTGACTATCTATCTATATAACTCAGCAGTCTGAATCTCCACCTGAGATTTTCTGCTGCTCCGGGTGCTGCTGCTGCTGATACTGGTCACCTGGAGATTGGTCCCTTCGTCCTTGGCGACCACCTAAAAAGTTGAAATCTACGGGGTGAGACAATTTTAAATAATTGTCCCAGCGGGAGTTATAACCCTTCGCCAGAAACATGATTATTACAGAATAAGAGAATAACAGTACACAAAGAAGTCATATATATTTTAGGAGTAGTTAGAACAATGTTTCACAGATTGTAATCTATTCCTCCTACTAGAAGTAAAGCATCTCTAAGATAAACCCACATATCACTTTTCTTTTAGAAATAAAAGGACATGTATAACATCTATTTATTATAAACCCATCATCACCACACTGGCTCTCTTCAGGCTTATATCATATATCCATCACCTGGCATTATAATAAGGGATATCATGGCCTGTAGCCATACCCTTTCCTACAAGGTGTTAGGATTCCAAATCCACAACATAACTGTATGAAATCATACTTAACCATACTCAAGTGACACAAGGGTTATTTACATTCATCACCCATAAGTCTGCAGTTAAGCCTTTCATAGGATTATCTTGTAATAGAACTTCACATAGTAACACTCTATATCAGGATCACATTTCATAATTTAACATAGGGATATCAATCCCTAAACATCTTATCACTAAGAATCCGAAAAGTGAGAGTCCAAACCCCTGGACTAATTATAACATTTATTACCAACAACATATTATTTTATCTGGTCATCTAAATAATATGACCCTTGATGAACATCAACGCATATTACTCATGACTCATTCAACCTATCAAACTCATAAGTTATCACTTATCAGATAACATACATGTTCTTGAATATTAAACATTAGCATAGCAGCTAAGAAAGAAGGATACTAAATGTAACAAGTCTAACTTACATCAATTATCATTTCTCAATTCTCTCATCACAAGTCATCTGTTAAGCATGACCTTGATGGTACTCATGGCTCTCACAGCCCATCAATCTCATAAGATGCCACTAACAAGGCACCAGGATATATCACTATTCATAAAGCTAACAACATGCTTTCAATGAATATAGCATCATCATCCATACCTGGATATGATCATCCTCATATAAGAACCTACATGGTCAATTCAACTGATAATAATAAATAACTCATTTAAAGAAGTTGTATCTCCCTACTCTTACAAGAGCTAGGTTTCCCTGGTTTTCATCAAATAGTGTTTTAAGGCACACATTAAATGCCCTCACCCTAGAATCAGGGTTTACTATTCACATTACATGTCATCACCCTTGAATTAGGGTTTACTATTCACATTACATGTCATCACCCTTGAATTAGGGTTTACTATTCACATTACATGTCATCACCCTTGAATTAGGGTTTACTATTCTCATTACATGTCATCACCCTTGAATTAGGGTTTACTATTCTCATTACATGTCGTCACCCTTGAATTAGGGTTTACTACTCACATTACATGAATTGAACTCATATCATCATCATGTATGAGAAAACATCACCTTTGGTGCTCTCAGGTTAGGTTAAGATTCATCAATTATCATAGTTAGGGTTTCCATGATTTCACATAGTGGATCATACCCTATTCATGCACATTCATGTATATTGAAGGTATTTTACTTGAGTTTCCACCATAATTGGTACCTTCTCTCTCCTCTAACTAGTAGAGGGTGATTACACCACTCTAGATTAGGTTGGGTTAAGTACTCATTGACTAACACAAGTCAACACATCACCATCATGTGATTAGGGTTTGATTAAAACAAGGTATCACTCAATTGAACCCATTTAAGTTGAAACGAGTGTGAACCCATTTGAATTGAAACGAGTGTGAACCCATTTGAGTTGAAACGGGTGTGGACTCGTTTGAGTTGAAACGGGTGTGAACCCATTTGGATTGAAACGGGTGTGGACTCGTTTGAGTTGAAATGGGTGTGAACCCATTTGGATTGAAACGGGTGTGGACTCGTTTGAGTTGAAACGGGTGTGAACCCATTTGGATTGAAACGGGTGTGGACTCGTTTGAGTTGAAACGGGTGTGAACCCATTTGGATTGAAACGGGTGTGGACCCGTTTGAGCCTAAACGAGTGTGGACCCGTTTGAGCCTAAACGAGTGTCAACCCATTTGAGCCTAAACGAGTGTCAACCCATTTGAGCCTAAACGAGTGTGGACCCGTTTGAGCCTAAACGAGTCTCAACCCATTTGAGCCTAAACGAGTGTGGTCATGAAAGGTGACATAAAGGTTATGATAGAATAGGATATCCTTTGTTGAAGCCTTCAATTGGCCCAAGCCATGTTAACCACTTACAGATTGAGTCAATTAAGATGAGCCTCAAACAATTGGACACCAATTTGTCCTTCAATTGGAAGCCAATTAGAGTTAAGTCTAACTCAATTAAGGTTTCCAATCGGCTAATCATCAATTTTCAACAATGTGAATCAAATCAAGGTTGAACCTATCAATTGAACTCCAATTGGGCCCAAACTTGGCCCAAACGGTCTTGAGATCGTTTGGATGACCTTCAAACGATCTTGAGACCGTTTGCCCAAAGTTTGACCAAAAACCAAGTCGGTTGGATTAGGGTTGAACTTGAATTAGGTCTAAAATCAGCATTTTTATCGATTCAACAACTTATTACAATTGGACCCTCAACCCATCAAATTACCTCAACTTTAGACCTTCAAACGGTCTTGAGTTGTTCCCAAATGGTCTTGAGACCGTTTGGAGGAACCCACAAACGATCTTTAGACCGTTTGGGTCCTTCAACCCAAAACTCAACAAAATCTATATATGAAAACAGCAATTTCAGCCCGATTAGGGTTAGGATGTTGAAGTGCCTTCAACTCTCAATTGGTTAAGAATTTAACTTTGATTCTTTGCAGGAATGAAACTAAACATATTATGAACAGGAATCTCAAATGGTCAACGCTTGGTCAACTCACTCAAATGGGTTGAACCCGTTTGCCCAAAAAGTTCAAGTTAATCAGCTTGGAAAAATCAGCACTTAATTCAATTCGATTGCCTAATTGATTGGCCTTTAACCTACGATTCCTTTGGAGTTAACCCCTCAAATTTGGTGGGTCATTATCCTACATGATTATGAATAGGAATCCCAAACGGTCAACTCTTGGTCAATGTCCTCAAATGGGTTGAACCCGTTTGCTCCAACCGACCATGTGAACCCGTTTGCCCTTCAAACGGTCTGGTCAGAGGGGGGGGGGAACAGGACCGTTTGATAAAGTAACTTTGGTAATCACACCCACCTTCTTCAACCTCTGTCAAGGTCGGTTATTCCACCGTTTTACTTGCAAAGTGCAAGGAAGAAAGGAGGTAGAAGAAGAACTAAGTACTAGAATTGCAAGAACAAAACATGCATATAAAGTGTAGAGTTTAGAATTATAAAACCCGCCTTAAACGATGTTCTTGGAGCTCCAAGCTTCCAGGATTCAAGCCTCTAATGGCATCTTGAACTCCACAACTTGGTCAAGTGTGATTCCTCCAAAGAAAGGTAGAAATGGATGGCTAGAACAAGAAAACTAAGTGAGTTATCCACAAAACCAAGCTTGCATGATGAATTCACCCAAGAATCCGAGTTTGAAGATGGTTCTTCTCACCTTAGAACTACTTGGTCGCCTCCCTGAGCTCCAGAGCTTGCCTTAGACGTTTTGAGAAAGAAGAGAAGTGAAGATAAATGAAGGATCGTTCACTTGGTTTACAAGGAAAAGGGCTTATATACTTTAGGCCATTTTACACCATAAGGACCTCTAAAGCATGGGATTTTCATCTAAATCCCTCCTTGCTTATTAGGCACGTCCAAGCCATCTAAACTTAAACCAAGTTCATCAAAGCTCAATATTTAAGGGTAGAAAAGATCAACTTTCAACTAGGGTACACATATGAAGGTCTTCATACACATACATGGTGAATTTTATGCACAAAGATTACTTTTCTTATCTGATTATTTATTGGTGCATCTCTTTAATCATTTCTAATCTAAATGATGCCAAGAGTCATATAAGATGCTCTAGAAGTTGTACTTTACAAGTTTCACCCATAATTTGGGTAAATTGCACTTTACTCCAAATTAGGGTTTTTAAGCACCAGGATCATTCCACAAGCTGCATCTGAATGCCCAAGCTTGAAAAATCCATCATGCCTCATCAGATTCACTCTTATGATGTTTCATCATCAAGGGTACATCTTAACCTGTGAACTCTGCAAGTTAAACCTCTTAATTGGATAATTGCACATAGGTCCCTACATTGCAAAACAATACTACAACATTGTTCCTAGGGGACAGGAATGGAAACATATGTTCCTTAGGAGCTTTTATTACCTGCTAAAAGATAATTACAAGTGTTTAATTACATATTTAGGAAAAACTTATAGGGTTAGATTATAACTCAGGTCAGGGATGTTACACTTTTGAAGTCGACCCTTCATGAAGAAAGGACCTACCTCTAATGTTGAAGTTGGTTGTAGGGTTAGAGAGAGATCGAGACACCAAGCAAGAAGGTCATAAACCTAGATCCTGAGATATGAGGAACAGTGAGGAGTCGAGGATGATGCGACCTAAGTGGATGATAGTGGTCACCACATGCTTGATCCCTAGGGTTTGCTGATGTCTTGGTTACCATGAGAAGAACCAAACCCTAGAGAGAGGATGAGCCTGCTGGTATCTCTATACATATGGTATAGATGAGAAGGAGAGTTCCTTAGACCCAGAGAGGTATAGTATCAGGTTATGAGGCCTTGTACCTTGTTGATTGTCCTTGAGGAGGACTCAACTTTAAAGTGTTGATCAAGGAAAAAGATGACAGGAAGTGTATGTCATACCCGTTACATGTTTGGTTTGTGGTTAAGAGATAGAGTATGCAATTGGACACCTACAAGTGAACCTAGGATCCCTAGGCCTAAGAGGGGAAGTGGTGTACCTAATGCTCATGATGAGAGTTGAGTTCCTATAGAAGCGAGCATGATACTCCTCATGTATAGAGGAAAAGGGAAGCCCCTTAAGTTTAAGGTATGTTTGAAGAACCCCTCATAACTAGGTTGATGATAAAGGAAAGTATGATCTCGATTTAGCATCGATGAAAGAGGACACGTATGAATTAGCATGATTCAGTAGGTGATCTGCTTGTGCCTTAATAGATTTCTAGGGTTAAGTAGGCTCATGTGGATGTAAACCCTAGACCTAAGAGCTTTTGTGACCTTGTTGTCAAGAGATAGTTTTCCTCCCATCCTGGGAGAGGGACCCCTTTGGTAGGGTGTATATCAGTTTTGTTGGTTTAAGGTAACTGTAAAGAGGTCTCAAAGGATCTTGAGAAGCTAAGTGAAAAGTACATGGTAGGAGAATGAACCTGTAGACCCATAAATATCCATCTCTAAGTGCATACGGATGAGTTACCATGGAGGTAACCGGTAAGGGGCCTGACCAAAGTGGACAGGTCACCATGACCCCTATGAAAGGAGGAAAGTCAGCCCATGAATGCAGAGAGAGAGATGATGAAGGCTTGGGTAAGGTTCTAAGTTGGACATGTACTATAAATGGAGAATCCTAAGTCTATCCTAGGGTTAGGTAGGGATAAGACCGATGAAAGTAGGAGTTACCTAATTCCCCAGTTGCACATGACCATAGGGTCGGGAGGTAACAACTATCATTGTCTGAGGGCCATGGGTTAGGAGATTGATCACCTTCATGAACTCATGGGACCTAAAAGGCAGATGAGTAGGGCACTCTCTTGATGCATGAGGGAAGAGGGATGACCCCAAAAGTGCCGACACCCTATAGACCTAGAGGAGATGACCAAGGATTGTGAGGTGACCCAAGTGGGTTCAAAACCAGTTTTCCATGGAGGTAACTTGAATATCAAGATGATTGTAATATAGAAGCATAAACAACACGTTTCAACTTAGATTTAAAGGTGTACTGGCAAGGTGGGATGTACCATCTCTACTCTTGGAATAGGAAGAACTCTGTATTTGGACTGCAACCAAATTCTTATTTCCTCTTGTTATGGGAGTGAGAGATAGGACAATACGCATGCCATACACTAAGGATAAAAGATGATGTGAGTTGGAACGTTGCTATGAGGTATGAGGACAGAGAAGATAACATACCCTGGTAAAGTGAATGATACATGGATCATTGGCAAACACTAAAGAGAAATAAGGTAGTCATCTTATAAGGATGTTTTTAGCATGAGCGATGAGTTATACCAGCTTGAATACAAAACCAAGAGGTGAGTCTTACAAGGTTGAGTTTGATCACTATGTTGATGAGATCAGAGAGTGTACTTGATGAATACAGACCTAGAGTTGATATGGGATGATAAGTGGAATACATAGAGGTGTATGTTACCTTATACCTAAGGATGTGAAGTGGTAATGGATGCTCTGGTTGAGTTATAGCTGCCTAGTTGGCTAGAAGAGGTTGTTTGGCTAACCCTAAGTTTGGAAAAGGAGATATGTGTGGCTAACACTAATGTAATGAGATTAGTTAATGGATGTTTGGTTAGCCAGTCTAGTCCTTGATGCAATAAAAGGATGGTGGTAGAACCTCAGATGCACTTCTTTGGAAAAGAAGGTGATCAAACCCCGACAAGAGTGGTTTAGGGTTTCAGAGGAATCGATCTTGAGGAATCACGACATATAGGAAATCATGATTGAAGATCATCATACACTGTGGTTCTACCAAGATAGTAAATGGCAATAGCACTTTTGATGCTTAAGATGAAGTTGCATGTGGTATATGTCCATGCAAGCTAGGAGGTAAAGGACGAACCCCAGTAACCCAATGTATCGATATAGAGGACAAAAGAGTCCATGAGAGGGAATGGGAGTTCATCACTATGGATGTTGTGATAGGTCTCCCCTAGACCTAGTAAGGTCGATATGCAATATGGGTTATGGTAGATCGCCTTACCTAGATGACATGAGAAAGAAAGAGTTCTGTCAAGGGACAGATCTGGTTGAACTGCCCATGAGAGAGATGGTTCAACTAAGCCATGAAGCGAGTCCAAAGGTTCTTGAGTTTGACCTAAAGGTTCCCTTCCAAAAGGTGGAAGTAGGTACATGAAGAACTTGATGTTAGTATAGTTCATCACCCATAACTAATGGTTAGTATGATCCAGACTAAAGGGTCTGATGAGAGCATATGTGCTCGTTCAGAGTGATGGCTAGAGACAGTTCTTTTTCTATGAAAGATGTGAAGATAACCACCATAGCCAGTATTGGGATTTAAAGAAGCTCTGTAAGGGAGGTTGTGTCGGTCACCACTTCAGTAAGGTGATGTTGGTGAAAGGACCACAGTGTGTGTAGATGAAGTCACTTTGATCGTGCAATGGCTGAAAGGAGCCTAGAGACGACAAGAGTCGTGAGCGGATGCAAAGTAGTCTGACATACAGTTCACTGTGGGAAATATGTGACATGAAAAATCCGACCCCTCTGAGCTACAGCTAAGGAAGCTGGGTCCCCGATACATGGGTCCATTTGAGATGGATTGGTGGAGAAGATTATGGTTGACTTTACCCCTTAGGATGAAGTAATGTGTGATGAGTTCCAGGTGTCCGATTTAGAGCACTATGTGAGGTACCCCAACCATGTGCTGAGCAATGAACCTAGTGGGCCCCAAGGGAGGCTGAAATGGCCTGAGTCACCTGTGCCGTTTATAGACAACAGGATGAAAGAACTCAGAGAAAAGAATATGTGATGATAAAGGTTCTTTGGAAGCGCCATGAGTACGATAAAGCCACATAGGGGCCAATGATGGACATGGAAAAGTCTTATCCTAAATTGTTTGTTTGCTTGGTAGAATTTTGAGGACAAAATTCCTATAAGAGGGGAAGGATGTTACAACCCCAATTTTTGGGTTCATTTGGTGAGAAATGTAATTTCTCATATTAAAGATATTTGAACAAATAATGATATAACTTGTTTTAAATAAATGGATTTTGTTTACAATAGCCTTGATGGTTGCTTTGAGGGATTTATTGGCTATTGGGCCCAATAACAAGGAAATGGGTAAGGAAATTCAATTATTAAATAAGTAAATGAGAAAATAGAGAAAAGAATGAGGTAGAAACCTCTAGAAGGCAAAAGAATGTAATCCAAAGATGAATTTCATGCCTTTTGGGTTCCTTGGGTTCTAAGGAGTCCAAAGTACAAAGAAAAGGTAATAAGAAAAGAAAAGTTAATTAAGTATTTCTTTATTAAGAAAGAAATTGAAAATAATGGAAAAATGTGGAAAACAAGTGGAAAGAGGTGTAATTAAGTTATCATTGATGGATTTTCGTATCCATAATGTTTCTAATGGTAAAAGGAATATCTTGGTAATACTTTTGGAAAGAGATAATAAAATGTACCTTAATGTACCTTACCTTTTTGACAACTTGGTCGTATAATAAAGAGAAGATAAAGGAAACAAAGAGAGGCTAGGAAGGGTGTATATAATTGGTGTTCATTGTGAAAGGAAACACCTTTCTATATCCTGTAGATTGGGGCTTGTGCGTATCTCTCACGCAAGATGTACTCAGAAAAGGAAACCCAGTTTCCATTGGGTTGGAATACCTCTCGACACACCCCATTCTGTGTCGACCTCCCGCCCGTAAGCATTAGGGTTTCTTATAAAACATATATAAGGGATCATAAGATCCCTCATACTCCACATATGCTATAGCCTCCAGTCTCCGTAACCTCAAATAGGCATGGTCGTCCAACTCTTCCACCCCCCTCGGCTGCACTACTTTGCCTCTATCATTAATGCCTTCAAAAGGTAGTCAATAGGAGCGTTGTTACCATAGATTCTAGCCAAGCATCACGACGAGGATGAAACAATTCTTCTTTAGTTTAGCCGTGCACCATCATCACCATCCGACAAAGCACCGCACACCTTCTCATGCCCTGCTGCACTTCGCCAAGGCATCTCGAGCAAACTCCTTCGTCCTCTCCTGACCAAGGCCTCCTAGAGTCGTGAAGGCGGCCAATGATCGGTGGCCAAGGTTTTGGCGCCCCTCAACTAGAGGCCGTAGGGGTAGAAGTGTCAGGATATGGGCAGACACAGATCGGACTCCATGGTCATTCGGGTTGGTGCAACAAGCGCTGAGCAAGGGGCTGGGTGGACTGAGGACCTGTAGTGGCAAAGGAGGGAGGAGGCGGAGCACTGGCAGGCGGCGTAGCGAGGAGTTGTCGTTAGATCTGGCGGGCGGACCGTCTGCACGTCCGCAAGGACGCGCCTGTACAGGAGGTGGTCGCGCCAGACATAAGGTAGATCCAGGAGGTGGAGATCTCTCCCAGGCTCGGTCACCTTGTCTCAACCGGGCGGCCTGCCAACTCCAGTGAGGAGGCACTGACCGGCCTGGGGCGCCCGTCTGTGATGCTGGCCGAACTCCCATCGCGGCAGCGGCAACCGCAGGCATGCACAAAACCAGCGAGCATCACATATGTGTTAGAGAGCGATGAATCAGAGCAAAGGACAAGTATGCCCCTACTCGCAAGTTCAAGACCCAAGGGTCGTTCAGTCTTTTTCACCGATTTTGAGTCAATTTGCTGGTATGTCTTTAATACTTAATAAAGCTAACGTGGCCCTGTCCTATTGGCCCAATTGCCTCTTTTTTTGCTTAAATCATAACTAGTGATTGGTAACACTAATCAAGACATATTATATATGAAAGTTGATCAGAACAATACATAGAATTCAATAAAAATATAATGGAAGCCTAATTCCCCTTGTAATTCAAAAAAGTAGATAAGGTTTCACGTTTAATGGTGTAATTAATGAAAAACCCTATATTTTGAGGATTAATGAATTGGGAAGGGTTATATGGATATTTAAAGTGGAAATTAACTTGCCATTAATAAAGGGATGATTAGATCTAAAGAGAATGATCTTTGTTCATAATTGGCTCAATTTGGAGTTCCATGTACATGATTATTCATTAACGAGCTTAGATATCCTAATCTAGGTTTTAATGGGTTTTAATGAGATATAATTCGAGATCGTTTGTATAAAACCGATGTTAGGTTAATATTACGCCTAGTATATGATAAAAAGACTCTAATGTGTATACATGAGTAATTAGAGTTTTAAACCTAAGACAGATGTTTTAGGGTTTTATGGGCATAAAAGGAAAAGTTCTAAATAGATCTAAAGGAATCCTAATGAAACCCTAATTTGGATTAAAAACCCATAAAGTGGATCCAAGTCAATAAAGTAGATTCTTGATCAATATGTATTAAATAGGTTATGTATGCTTTTCAGGATTCTGTGATTGTATGGTGAAATTGCTTGCTTGGATTGGATTTCTTTCTTGGTAGGAATTGCTTAATGCTTGTGAAATCATCAAATTAGGTATGTGGTTACACTTATGAATATCTCGAGTTAGTTTTCTGAGATTTACCGAAGTTTTCATCGATGTCATGAATTAATTGTTGGATGATTTTAATTCATGAAAACTATAATGTGGCTATGACTATCACATAAGATATGTGCCTACTAGCTCCGATCATGGTCCCCTCTGTGGCTTAATAATTGACCTAGTAAATGGCTACCAATGGAGTAGGTCCATCAGGTCATTAGATGACTTAGTAAATGGCTACCAATGGGGTAGGACCATCAAGTCATCCTGAGTTAGATATTGGGCTACCTGTGGGTAGTGCCATGCGACTCTATTACCCTAGGTATTGGCTACCTGCAAGGTAGGTCCATGGGGGTAAGAAGCTACCTAAAGAGAGGTAGCATACACGGGATAACACAAAGTTAGGGGATAGGTAAGGATTGAGTTGTATGACTTAAAATGTAATATTGGTTGTTAAATGATTAATTGAATGATTACGTTGTTAACATATTTGCATGATTATTGTTTCCCCCACATACCAGCTTTCGGCTGACCGACGTTTTGTTTGTCGGCGTTTTAGGTACAAAGAAAAGAACAAACAGTAAAGTGGCATATGTGGTATTAAATGAGAATTAAAGTGCAAAGGAGGATTAGATAGATTAGTATCTGTGTGGATAGAAGTTTTGAAATCATAGTTTTAAAAGGTATGCAAAGTGTTTTTTACCATATTTCAGTATAATTGGTAGAATTTAATAATTGTTCATGATTATTTGTCGAACCTTTGATCTGGGTTATTGGTTAACAACTCTGTCCTTTTGGTCTCCCTTAATTGGGGGTTATCGGGAGGAGGGGTCGTAATAAAGGCATTACCAAGATGTACTCAAGACGCAACATCAATATCAATGGCCTAGCTGCTTTGGGACATACTTTGGATAGAGGAGCAATCAACTCAAAGATCTTGAGGTCTCTTACAAAGAAATTGGAGTCAAAGTTGACCTTAATTGAAGAAGTAAAAAGTCTTGGTGATCTTCCAACCAAGGAGCTTATTGGCAATCTACAAGCTCATGAGCCAAGACTTGACAAGACAAGAAAAAGAAGCAAAGCAAGAAGAAAAAGAATCAAGGAATATCAAAGATAGTGCCTTCAAAGAATAAGTGGAGGCTCTCATCCTTTAGCAACAACTTGCTTGTCGAACCTCTCCCTCCTCCTCTAGTGAAGATGATGGCCCTAGTAAGCATTAAGCCAACTTCTCCAAGGGAAATCACTTCAAAGGAAAGTGATCTTCTTCATCTACTCCAAGGTGCTACAAGTGTGGTAAAAAAGGACACTATAAGAGTGAATGTCCTAAGGCTAGAAAGTCACACCACAAGAGTAGCTCTAAGAAGGTGGAAGAGTACAAGAAAGATAGCAAATACAAGAGGAACGACAATAAGGAGAGGAAGGCACAAAGATGCATCTCATGCGGCTTGGGAAGGATCATCCTCTAGTGGCTCAACCTCTGATGACGATGGAGAGTGCCACATTGCACTCATGGCCTCTACAAGTGAAGATATTGGTGAGGTAAGTTTGCATGTGCTAGCTAAAGAAACTCTTATTGACATGTTTTTTACTAATTGTTCTCTTATTCTGAATGTAAATATAAAAAGAAGAGGTTGGGTAAGATCATTGATGACTTGTATGCTAAACTTGATATTCTTGAGCAAAATGAGAAAACTCATCTTGAGAGCATTGATTCCTTGAAAGTTCATTTGCTTGATCTTGAGCTCTAATACAATGGAGTTGAAGTATAGAATGGTGTCTATCTTAAGAATATTGCATCTCTTAAGGAAGACAACCAAAAGTGCCTTAATGAGCTTGAGTAACTTAAAATTGAAAATGATGAAATTAAGCTTATAAGTGATGCTCGTAGGATGAGAGATATGTTTATCTCAAAGAAATTCAGTTGCTTAAATCTAAAAATGCTAGGTTACTTGGTCAAGTTAATGATTTATCTTCTAGACCTATTTTGCCTAGTAATGATGTTTCTTCTATCTCTCTTGAAAAGGATTCTTACTTGACTAAAGCCCTCTATTTAGAGGCCGACCTTGTTCATGCTAGAGATGATCTTGATAGCTTGTCTTCTACTATTATATCCCTTACTGATGACAATAATAGACTTAGAGCCTCTCTGTAGAAATTCCTCAGAGGAAAAAACTCCCTAAATGAAATCTTTGACCATTCTACCACACAAAGTGGTACTAGTGGTTTGGGATTTGTAGGGGGAGCTCCTAAGGGCAAGAGTAAGACCAAAGGTAAGAAAAAGAGTAAGGAAATTCCTCTTTTCATTAGAGAGTCTTCTAGCTCTAAGAACCCTATGATTTTCTCTCATTGCAAAAGTGACGATCATTATTCTACTTATTGTCCTTACAAGCCTAAGGGGACCAACCCAAAGATGAAATGGGCCCCCAAGATAACACCGAATCCCAAATTTTGAGTTGGGAACCAACACTCTCCTTTCTTGCAGGAAAAAGGAAAGTGGACTATTGATAGTGGTTGCACAAAGCATATGATAGGTGATACAAGCCATTTCAACAATTCTAGAAAGAAGAAAGGAGGTTCAGTTACTTTTGGAGACAACAAGAAAGGTAAGGTAAAAGGTGAGGGTGATTTAGGAAAATCCTTGTGTATCAATAATGTTCTCTTTGTAGATGGACTACATCACAATTTAATAAGTCCTAGTCGATTATGTGATAATGATTACCTTGTGCTATTTACTTCTTTTGAATGCTTGCTCCTAGATTCCCTCACTTACAATGCCATATATAAGGGAACTAGGAATGGTAATCTTTATGTAATTGTGCTTGACTCTATTAAGCTTGATGTTGGTAGATGTCTTGTAGTCAATTTGAATGATATTTCTCTTTTGTATCATTGGCTAGGTATTGTAAATATGGATCAATTGAAGAAGTTGAGCAAAAAGGACTTGGTCAAGGGACTTCCCAAATTAGATTTTGAAAAGGATGAGGAATGCCAACCTTATACCCAAGGAAAGCAAACCAAGTCCTCTTTCAAATCAATAGGAGTCCTTAGTACCAAGAGAGCTCTTAAACTTATCCATATTGATCTATTTAGACCTATGAGAACTCCATCGATTTGTGGTTCCAAGTATTGTCTTGTTATTGCTGATGATTTCTCTTGATATACTTGGACATTCTTTCTCATTTCTAAGAGCGATACTCTTGATGTTTTCTCTAGCTTTTGCAAACGAGTTGAAAATGAAGCTTCTTGCCAGATTGTTTCCATTTACAGTGATCATGGAGGGGAATTGGAAAATGATCTTTTTGAACCTTTTTGTGAAGAGTCGAACTATGCACATAACTTTTCTTCACCTCAAACACCTCAACAAAATGGGGTTGTAGAGAGGAAGAATATGTCACTACAAGAAATGGCTAGGTCCATGCTTTTAGAGTATGATACTCCAAAGAAGTTTTGGGCCGAATCTGTTAGTACCTCATGTTTTGTACAAAATTGGGTTTTCACACATCCATCTTTGAAGAGAACCCCCTATGAGATATGGTGTGGCAGGAAGCCTTCTATTGAGTATTTTCACATTTTCGGGTGTCCTTGTTTTGTTTAATTTGAACACGAAAGATTCTCTTGACAAGTTTGATCTGAAATCGTGCAAGGCTTTCTTTCTTGGATATAACACTACTAGCAAGGCTTATAGAGTGTATAATGTTGATATATCTAAAGTAGAAGAATCTATCAAATTTATTGAGACTAACCCCTCTATTTCCAAGGACATTTTTAATGATGATGTTGCAGATGAAGTAATTCCTATCATGAAAGAACTCATCATCACCCAAAAAGGAAAAGAGGTGGCCACTCAAGAAGAAGAGATAGATGAAGAAAAGAAGGATCCAACTCCCCTCTTTGCAAAGTATCATCCTAAAGAGTTAATCATAGGTGACCTCTTTGAAAGAGTAAAGAACCTGGGTTGCCTACAACAAGGAACAAGCCAACAATGCCTTCATCTCACAACTCGAGCCAAAGAACATCAAAGAAGCTCTTGAGGATGATGAATGGATCCTAGCCATGCAGGAAGAACTAGAGCAATTTGAGAAGAACAATGTGTGGACATTAGTGCCAAGACCATGTGATAGGAAGATCATTGGCACCAAGTGGGTCTACCACAACAAGATATATAAAAGTGGCAATATGGTAAGAAACAAAGCAAGGTTAGTGGATCAAGGCTACAATCAATAGGAAAGTATAGATTTTGATGAAACATATGCACTTGTAGTTAGACTTGAGTCCATTCCTATGTTGCATGCTTTTGCTAGTTATAAGAATTTCCTTATATATCAAATGGATGTTAAAAGTACATTTTTGAATGGTACAATTGAGGAGGAAGTGTATGTTGCACAACCTCTGGGCTTTGAACGTGATAGTTTACCTGATCATGTTTATCTATTGCAAAAAGCTCTCTATATCCTCAAACAAGAACCTCAAGATTGGCATGAGAAATTAAAGAGTTTTTTGTTAGATCATGGATATATCATGGGCAAAGTAGATTCTACCTTGTTTCTCAAACATACTTCTAACAATTTTCTTATCATTCAAATTTGTGTTGATGATATCATTTTTGGTGCAACTAATCTTGATATTTGCAAGGAGTTTAGTGAGCTTATGCATAGTGAATTGGAGATGATCAGGAGGGTGACCTTACTTTCTTCCTCAGCTTTCAAATCAAGCAAACTAAAGATGGGAACTTCATCAACCAAGGCAAGTACACAAGTGAGCTACTCAAGCACTTTGGGATGGAGAACACTAAGCTGATGGACACCCCCATGTCAAACACCACCAAACTTGATAGAGATGAAGAAGGTGAGAAAGTGGATGAGAAGCTCTAAAGAGGTATGATTGGAAGTTTACTTTATTTAACTGCCTCTAGACCTGACATAATTTTTAGTGTTGACTTGTGTGCTCATTTTCAATCAAATCCCAAGAAATCACATCTTATAGATGTTAACATGACTTTAAGGTACTTATCGAAGACCCAAAATTTGGACTATGGTATACTAAGTCAATGGACTTTACTCTTACTGCTTATAGTGATGTTGATTATGCAGGATGTCTGATTGATAGAAAGTGCATAATTAGCACTTACTTCCTTCTAGGACCATGCTTGGTGTCTTGGTTTACTAAGAAACAGAGCACAATGGCTCTATCAACTACCAAGGCTGAATACATTACAGTCAGGAGTTGTTGTGCCCAAGTTATATATGGATGAAGTAAATGCTCCAATACTCTAACATTTACTTTGATGCTTCTCCTATCGTTTGTGACAATACTAGTGCAATAAATTTCTCTTACAATCCTATATTGCATAGTACAGACAAGCATATAGAGGTTTGTCATCATTTTCATCATGATCACATTGCCAAAAAGAATATTTATATCACACATGTGAACACAAAAAATCAGTTGGTAGACATTTTTACTAAACCTCTAGCTAGAGAGCAATTTAATTTTATTAGATCTAAACTACTCATAACTACTTTGGATGTATCTAATCTACCTTATAGTTAGTTGTCATCTATCCTATATGCTTTGCTCATGTCTTGATCACCCTTGCTTGCTAAAATGCTAAAATTTCATGTTCTTTTGCCTTGTTCTTTTCGCTTGTTTTGGGTATTTTTCGCAAATGCTTGTTTTATCACTAAATAGTACCCAATGATGAGTGATATTGACACGACCCAACACCAAACATCAGATAATGATTAATGCAGAAGAAAACATTAGCAACGGATTAACAAAATCACTAAAAATTAAAACCTTTTGCAAAGAGATCCATTTCTAGGAAACTCTTATAAAGAGTACCAAGGTACTATATATATATTCAGGTCCACAAAGTACATACCATGTACCATCTCTTCTCGAGGATTACATACAACAGTTGCTTTGCCAAAATTATACATAAGCAACATAAAACCTCGAGGCTTTCAAGCCAAAATCCCAGATCAATCATAAAAGCACTAACTACTGACTCCAAGGACCTGAGAGTACAGAGACGACACATAGGACTCTTATCTACAAGACACGACATTCAGTATCTCCACCTGAGATGTTACTGTCGTCCCTGATGCTGCTATCCTTCCCCTACTATATGGTTCTTGCCTCCTCGTCCGCGTCTACCTAAAAATGTTGGATCCCACAGGGGTGAGACAATTGAAATTGTCCCAGCGAGAGATATAACTTTCCGTCAGAAACATTATTATTGCAGATAAACATGATAAAACTGAGCAAGGGTTCTTTTATATTAACAAGCAGTATTAATCATTGTACGTACAAAATAAGATAATCTCCTTTCTTAAGGAGAACATTGCATCTACCCATGGTAGAATTATACATCATCTATCTACCTTGCAAGGAATGTAAGAAAACATAAATATATCATCTATCAACTAAAGATGCATAAAAGAAATGTAACATCAGCCAATGATTTTCGTATTCAATCCTTAAGCAAACATGCTATATGGCTGATTACATTTTACAATCACACTTATGCCCTGAGG
This sequence comes from Alisma plantago-aquatica, assembly GCA_963693085.1. Classification (NCBI taxonomy): domain Eukaryota; kingdom Viridiplantae; phylum Streptophyta; class Magnoliopsida; order Alismatales; family Alismataceae; genus Alisma; species Alisma plantago-aquatica. Next base: position 931,750,145 of record OY856413.1, on the reverse strand, counting down.
AGATGAGATACACCACTCATACTCCAACCTTCGATTGCGAAACCCAAAGCCGATGCCATACAAGGTCAATGGAAGAGTCGGCTACCATGACCTCCCTTATCTCGATCAGTACGAGATCTCATGCAGGACATCTTGTGTCTCTGCTAAATAGCTTTCCAGGGTATACTGGCAACTTTGCTATAGAGCTACAACAACGACTGCTCTCTCTTCACAATTGAGAGATCTCGTGTTTATCTCACATCATTCTGGCATTAAACATCATCGGGATATTCATGATACATCCATCATGACATCGGGGGATTCATGATACATCCATCCTGACACATACAATGAAGGATTGCGAGATTTAATGTTTATCTCACACCAATTCCTCCATTAGGGCGTACGAATATTTTCACCCATCACCCCCGCATATTCAAAAATATGCCTTCCAGGTTATGCCACGGAGCAACCCGTTTCACCATCCAGCAAATCCTGACACTGATGGATCTATGGCCAGGGCACTACATGATACGATTCCACTTGATTAATTAAGTACAGTACTGTATTCTTTTAGCATCAGTCAAGTTTTCAAACATGAATTATTATGACAAATGCTACAAAGAAAAGTATAATACATCTATCAAGTACCTTTCAAAACTTTATATAACATTGGGATCTCAATCCCTTATCTCATTGCTGGGAATTCACATCCCTCAACAACATCGTCATCATCTTTACTGGATCTGGGTATACAAACCCTTAGTTCATCACTGAACATGGTTACCACTTATCAGGTAACTATTAGCTCCAGGTCTTCTGACCAAGGTATTCATGATCACAAGGCCCATTAAGTATCTTGTCACCTCTCACTAGGCAACAAATTATCACATGGCTCATAAGGCCATTACATCTTGTCACCTCTCACTAGGTAACAACTTATTCACATGGCTCACAAGGCCATTGATCATTATACTTTTATTCAAGTATATAACATGCCTTACACGGTTTATGCAACAAAAGAATTACAACCTTCCCATCATTAGGGTTAGGGTTTTCCTTTCTTATTGATTAGGGTTTCTCTTACATATCATCACCCTTCATTAGGGTTAGGGTTTCCCTTTATTTAACCATTTAGGTTTTTAAGATCATATTTATTAATGATCAAACCCTAATTCATTGCTCCACTCATCTAGTAGCCAACATTGATATCATAAGTATTCAATCATACTTATTTATTCTTATCATTTATCATTAAATGAATTATCAACACAAGATATGAGTTCCTCTCTCATTTATACCAGAGTATGATTACATCATATTTTATTAACTTGGCTTAACCTTTTCTTAAGGTATGTTAGCCTACACTTATCAAAGTGCATTACATCTCAATGTAACGATTGTCATGACACACTTCATGTAAGGACCATGACCTCCATTTACCATGACCTCCATTTAGGGTTTATCCTGTTTGCTTTGCTTAACCCTGATGCTTTGTTGCTTACTAATCACCTTTAGTGGTGATTAGGGTTTGTTGGTGTTTGTTGAGAGTTGGAGGTGCTACTTGCAATATACCCAAGTTTAGGGTTTATGGGCAAGTTTGTCACCTTGTGAGGTGTTCCTCCCTCTCCTTGCTTCCTCTAGTGTTGAGAGGAAGGGTTGGGCTCGTTGCTTGAGTTCCTTTGGGCTGGTTGAGCCTTGTTGTGCCTAACCTTTGCATTTTTGGACCCTATGTCGGGCAAGTGAGCCCTTGTGTCGGCCTAGGTGTGTCGGCCTGTGCTTGTGTCAGCCTGTGGTGTGTCCCCCAGGCTGGGTGTCGACCATGGTGTGGGTGAGTCGGCCATGGTGTGGAGGTGTGTCGCCCATGGACCCTTTGACCCTCTTTGACCTCGTTTGTGTCACCACTAGTGGACACTTGGAGCTTGATGCTTGCATGTGGCGATGGCCTTGGACATGTGTTTAGGACATGTTAGAGTGGTGGCTTTGCACATGGATAAGTGTCCCTAGGTGGGCGACACCTTGCCTTGTCTTTCCTTGGTTTCTCCTCCATCCTTTCCTATATATGTGTTTCCTTTCCCTTGCTAAGGATCCCTTTAGTTCCTTAGTTTCCTCTCTCCCTTGGTGCACGACACCCTCTTCCTTTGCAAGCTTGGTGGCCAATCCTTCTTGGTGTCTCCTTCTTCCTCTAGTGGTGGCAGAACCCTAGAGTGCCTTGCTCTTCTTCCTTGGTGGTGCTTGGAGCTTGGAGCTTGGAGCTAGGAGCTTGCTTAAGGCGGGTTACATAACTCCTAACCCTAACTACATTACCATCTTCTATGTTCTTGTTTGTATGATTGCTTATGATTGGCTATGTATGTTGTTAGTTTGGTTTCTTGCTTAGTTGCTTCTTGTAGGCCGAACCTTGTTCTAGGGTTTCTTGGTGAGCAACACCCCTTTCTCTCCTAGGTCTAGAGGAGTGAGCTTGAGTTCTAGTAATATGGGCAATACTCATCTCTTGTCTAAGTTGAGAGGTGAGCTTGTGTTCTAGTGGCTTGAGCAACACCCTCCTCTCACCATGGACTTGAAATGTGAGCTATGTGGTGGTTGTGGACCTTGGTTGTGGTTGTTCCTTGAGTTGCCCGATTGGTGATAAGAAGTGTGCAAGACCCCTCTCTCTTGGTTGTTGAGAGGTGAGCATCTTCTTGATCCACTAGGGTTGTGGTGCCCTTATGCTTGAGGTTGATGACGACCTTGTGGAGTTGCATCTTGGTCGATATAGTCTTGAGGTTGATGCTGCCCGATATCCTTCTTTGGCTAGAACCTTGGTCAACCTGTTGTGGTGTTGTGTCGGGCGTCACACACCGGGCTCCTACCTTGTTGTGTCGGGCATCACACCATGATAAGTACCCTACCCGACACACTTAACCTCGTTATACCTTGATGTAGTGAAGTTGTGCTAGCTAGTTCTGTGGTGGGCGTCTCCCCCGGCCCTAGCCTTGTGTGTTGGCCGATAGATGAGGTTAGCTAGATGGAGAACATGCTCTCCTTGTTGTCGTTTGAGGTTGTGCCCTGGTCATTATACCTAGATGAGTAGAATGTCGGTCTCTACCCTTGTGTGTTAGGCATCACACATGGTTGTGTCCTCTGCCCGACACCCTGGTTCAGGTGGTAGCCTTGTGTCCGTACCTTGGACGTTATGGAGTTTGTGGCTAGCTGGTGTCGGGCGTCATGACTTAGTGGTGATGCCCGACAGAGTGTCACCTAGTATCCCTAGCCGTTGCATATGGATGTCCATTGCACCTGATGAACGACACACCCATAGGCTCAGTTGCCCGATAGGCTTTGTGGTCGTTGTAACCTTGACACTCGACGCAGCATTGCATGACTTGAGGTGCACGACACGCGTTGCACGACGCACATGTGTGCACAATATGGCTTGGTTCTCTGTTGCCCGATATATGTGGTAGCCCGATACCTTGCTGTGTGCCTGGCCATTTTGTGGCTAACTTGTTTGGCTGATATGTGAGAGAAGTGTTTGGACGATGGGGGAGAGTGCCCTACCCGATACTACCTTTGGTGAGGGTAGTGGGCGTTTCTAGTGAGGGTCTTGTTCCTTATATGGAAACCGATATGCTCGTCCTTGCTTATGCAAACATGTCTGGCTTATGATGATGACCCTTGAGACGCTTGATAGTAATTGAGGTAGTAGATTATATCTATGTAACTTGACATGTGTTTATGATAATCTCGATTGCATGTATAAGCTTGAGGATTGGTAAGCATGTAAGATACTTTTCTTGATAATATAACCTATGTCTATGATCACATGTTGAGAAATGTATGATAAAGCATATATGTTGCCTATGATTGATAATATGATTCTTCTGTCAATCCATGATGATTGTGCATACTAACCATGTAGGTACAGATGCATAGCTAGGTAAAGGGGTATGAGGTATATATGTTTGAGTAACACTGCTTGATGGTTACTCTTGATGATGAGATGATATATGTGTTTTGGTCTGAGGACCTGAGTTTGGCTAAGTGCCTAGTTGAGGTGTTATCCTCTGATGATGATCTGGGATTGATATACCAAGTGATGAGATTGCCTGTTGAGGCAGTGGTTTCTTGTGACAGGGGATTGAAATCCCGGAATAACATGATGATGGCAATAATAATGTAGTTTCATGTTATTCATGTGTTACAACTTGGTTGCCTCAACAATCCACTTAAAATATAATAACTAATCACAATGGAACATATCATGTAGTTTGCCCTGGCCATAGATCCATCATCGTCAGGAGCTGGTGATGGTGAAACGGGTTCTCCTGCGGGTTAACCCAGAGCGCATATTGTTGAATATGCGAGGTTTCACCTAGCCTAAAATAGTGAGGATTCGAGTGCAACTGCGGTTGCAGACTCAGGATATGTATAGAGCATGGTGAACAAGCCCATGGCTCAGGATATGTGATATGGGAGCATGAATGTGTCCATGGCTCAGAGCACAGTGAAAAGGCCTGTGGCTCAGTTTCACTAGCACCGCGACCTGTACCGAGGCGGGCTAGGCAGAGGGTAGCCTGCGGGAGCTAACCCTGTGGCTGAGGCCACTTAAGAATGACTGTGGTCCTGCTTGTGTTGTACTCGTGCACTGACGACGAGGCGGAGAGGTCATGGAGTCTGGCTCTTCCATTGACCTTGTATGGCATCGGCTCCGGGTTTCACAGCCGTTAGTTGGATCTAAGTGGTACGACTCACTTCCTCAGGGCATAATAATAATACATAATCTAGCTGAATAGTATTTATTATTTAAGGCAAAACACGAAACATTGGTTGAGGCCTTGCTTGTGTAGTTAATCTCATTATACTTGCAGTTGCTTATACGTTCCTTATGTTATGTGGCAAGATCTTATAAATCTTATCTTGTTAATCATGTTCCATAAAGAAATACTTGGTTATCTACCTTCCTTACAGTCTGGTAAGCTTGATGGTATGAATAGCTGTGCTATATAGAATGCTCTTGTTATATCTTCTATCAGTTATCTACTGCGTTTGCTTTCATCTTCTGTGGTTTTATAGTTTTGGCGGGGAGTTATGTTTCTCGCTGGGACTGTGTGTCTCACCCCACTGGTTTACCCTTTTTTAGGTGTTCGAGCTAGACGTGGTGGTGGTCGCGGAGTTGTGGCCGAGCAGCAAGAAGAGCAGTAGAAGGCAAGAGATGGTCATGCTGCTATTTTGGTCGTTTGTAGTAGAGTCTTAGAGTCATCCCTGTACTCTCAGGTCCTTGGGAGCGTTTTTGTGGAAACACATCCCACTATCACACATACAATGAGGTGTTACACAAAAGCATGCGGAAACACCATAAACCACTAACTACCAAAAATATGAGTTGATTAAAATAGATTGCAGAACACAGATAAACTGAGAAATGATTACATTTAGGTCCTCATCCTGCAAGGAAAATATGTTATATAAACATGTACAAGATCTTGACACGTGTCCACATCTTAGGGGATCAGCTATCTAGCCATCACATGAGTTCATCACCTGTTATTACATACAGAACGGCCCACATCTGGCCAGTAGCAGGATATACAAAACATCATCAACTATACATCATGAAACAACGTCAAAACACCTCCAAGGACCTGAGAGTACAAGGATGACTCTAAGACTCTTACTACAAAACAACCAAAACAACAACATGCCCATCTCTTGCCTTCTATTGCTCTTCTTGCTACTTGGCCACAACCCCGCGACCACCACCACGTCTAGATTGAACACCTAAAGAGGGTATAGACCAGCGGGGTGAGACACACAGTCCCAGTGAGAAACATAACTCCCCACCAAAACCATAAAACCAAAGGAAGATTAAAGTAACAACAACGGATAGTTGATAAAGTGTAGAACAAGAGCAGCCTATAAGGTAAAGCTATTCATACCATCAAGCTTACCAAGCTATACAGAAGGCAGATAGTCAAGTATTTCTTTATGGAACATGATTAACAAGATATGATTTATAAGGTCTTACCACATAACATAAGGAATGTATGAGCAACTGCAAGTATAACAAGATTAACTACACAAGAAAGGCCTCAATCAATGTTCTGTATTTTGCCTTAAGCAATAAATACTATACGACTGGATTACATATTATTATGCCCTGAGGAAGTGAGCCGTACCGCTCAAATCCAACCTTCGGTTGCGAAACCCAAGCCGGTGCCATACAAGGTCAATGGAAGATCCGGACTCCATGACCTCCCACCTCGTGGTCAGTGCACGAGTACAACACAAGCAGGACCGCAGTCTCATGCTTAAGTGGCCTCAGCCACAGGGTCAGGCTACCCTCTGCCTAGCCCGCCTCGGTATAGGTATCGACGCTAGTGAAACTGAGCCACATGCATGTTCACCGTGCTCTGAGCCATGAACACATTCATGCTCCCATATCACATATCCTGAGCCATGGGCCTATTCACCATGCTCTTATCATATTTGGGCTATGGGCCTGAATCTGCACCCTGGAGTCTACAACCGAAGTTGCACTCTTACCTCCTCACTTTAGGCTAGGAGAAACCTCGCATACTCAACAATATGCGCTTCGGGTTAACCCGCAGGAGAACCCGTTTCACCATCACCAGCTCCTGACGATGATGGATCTATGGCCAGGGCAACTACATGATATGTTCCATTGTGATTAGTTAGTACATTTTAAGTGGATTGTTGAGGCAACCAAGTTGTAACACATGCATAACATAAAACTACACTATTATTGCCTCCATCATGCTATTCCGGGATCTCAATCCCTCATCACAAGAAACCACTACCTCAACATGCATTCTCATCACTTGGGATATCAATCCCAGATCATCATCAGAGGATAACACCTCAACTGGGCACTTTAGCCAAACTTAGGTCCTCAGACCAAAGCACATCATGCATGTTATCTCATCATCAAGAGTAACCATAAAAGCAGTGCTACTCAAACATATATACACCTCATAGCCCTTTACCTGGCTATGCATCTATATGAAACACATGCATGGTTAGTATGCACAATCATCATGGATTGACAGAAGAATCATATTATTCAATATAGGGTGACATTGATGATCATATACTTTATCATGCATGCCTCAACTTGTGACCATAGACATAGGTCATATCATCATGCAAGGCATCTTATATGCTTATCATTTACTCAACATTCTATCTATAATTCAAGATGATCATAACCATATTAATTACCTTACTACCATTAAGCATATCAAGGGTCACCATCATAAACAAAACGTGATAACAAGAAATAAGAGCTTAGCATATCAATTTCCTAGAAGTGCCCACTACCCTCACCAAAAGGTGTGACGGGTAGGGCACCCTCACCAAAGGTAGTATCGGGTAGGGTACTCTCCCCTATCACCCAACACTCTAGCCTCACAACGGTCAAGAACCCTACAAGGATAATGGGAATCACCTAGGGTGTATCGTGCAACCACATGTGTCGTGCACTTTGGGGTATAACGACCTCAAAGGATGCAACTCAACCGGGCAACAAGGAGCCTGTCGCTCAGCTAGCCTAGTCTGGACCTATCGGCCGACACACAGGGCAAAGATAGAGGTGTGACGCCCGCCACAACACCACATAACTAGCTAACAAACTCCATGCCTCAAGGCACAACAACACCAAGCCATCACATAGGCTAAGTGTATCGGGCAGGTTACTCATCAAGGTGTGATGCCCGACACACACACAAGGCAGGAACCAGGTGCAACGCCCGACACAACCACAACATATCATCCAAGGCTCTAAGTCAAGAGGGGTATCGGGCAACATCACAACTAACACCATATCGGGCAAGGTGCAACCGGCAAGATCACCATCTATCTCAAGCACAAGGGCACCAAAACCCTAATGGATCAAGAAGATGGCTCACCTCTCAACAACCAAGAGATAGAGGGGTCTTTCCAAGCTTCTTAACACCACTTGGGAAACACAAGGACCAACCCTAACCAAGGTTTACAGCCACCACCAAGCTCACCTCTCAGATCCATGGTGAGAGAAGGGTGTTACTCAAGAAACTAGAATACAAGCTCACCTCTCAACTTAAACGAGAGAGGGGTATTGCCCATGATACTAGAGTTCAAGCTCACTTCTCTAGACCAAGGAGGGAGAGGGGTATTGCTCAACAGGAAACCCTAGAACATAGTTCGGCCAACAAGAATCATCTAAGCAAGAAACCAAACTAGCAACATACATAGCCGATCATAAGCAACATACAAATAAGAACATAGAAGATGGTAATGTAGTTAGGGTTAGGAGTTATGTAACCCGCCTTAAGCAAGCTCCAAGCTCCTAGCTCTAAGCACCACTACAAGAAGAGAGCAAGGCACTCTAGAGTTCACACGCCACTAGAGGAAGAAGGAGACTCCAAGGCAAGGATTGGCCACTAAGCTTGCAAATGAAGAGGGGTGTCGTGCAGCAAGGGAGAGAGGAAACTAAGGAACTAAAGGGATCCTTAGCAAGAGAAAGGAAACACATATATAGAAGATGATGGAGGAGAAACCAAGGAAAGACAAGGCAAGGTGTCACCTACCTAGGGACACTTGTCCATGTGCAAGGCCACCACTCTAACATGTCTTAAACACATGTCCAAGGCCATTGCCACATGCAAGCATCAAGCACCAAGTGTCCACTAGTGGTGACACAAACGAGGTCAAAGAGGGTCAAAGGGTCCATGGGCGACACACCACCACACCATGCCCGACACACTCCCATGGGCGACACAACACAGGTCGACACAAGGCACTCCTGCCTGACACAAGGTCCAACCAAGAAAAGGCAAGGCACAACAAGGCCCAACAAGTCTCATCCAAGCCCAAAGGAACTCAAGCAACGAGCCCAACCCTTCCTCTCAACACTAGAGGAAGCAAGGAGAGGGAGGAACACCTCACAAGATGACAAACTTGCCCACAAACCCTAGAATTGGGTTATTTGCAAGTAGCACCTCCAACTCTCAACAAAGCACCAACAAACCCTAATCACCACTAAAGGTGATTAGCAAGCAACTAAGCATCAGGGTTAAGCAAAGCAAACTGGATAAACCCTAAATGGAGATCAGGGTCCTTACAAGCTATAACCCTCTACAAAGGGATTTCATCCTCGAAATCCGAAGAGAAATGCGAGGGATACTTCCTCCTCATCTCTTCCTCAAGCTCCCACGTGGCTTCCTCAATGCCACGATGATGCCAAAGAACTTTCACAAGAACTAGGTCCTTCCTCTTCAACTTCTTAACTCTGCTATCAAGGATCACCACAGGAACTTCCTCATAGGTCACATCTTCATCAAGCTCAACCTCGACTGGATGTATCACTGTCCCTATATCCGGATGACTTTTCTTCAGCATACTGACATGGAACACTGGGTGTAACCTGTGCAACTCTGGCAGTAGCTCTAACTCGTATGCTACCTTGCCCATACGTGCTATGATTGGGTATGACCCCATATATCTGGGTGCTAGCTTACCCTTCCGTCCAAACCTCAGTACACCTTTCCATGACAAGACTTTATGATACACTTTGTCTCCTACCTGGAACTCCAAAGGTCATCGATGATTGTCTGCATAAGACTTTTGCCTGTCCTATGTCGCTTTCAGCTGTTTCTCTATCACCTTGATCTTTTCTGTTGTCTGCTGTACTAACTCAGGACCCAAAAGCTGATATTCACCAGACTCGTACCAACATAACGGAGATCTACACTTCCTACCATATAAGGCCTCATAAGGAGCCATGTTGATGCTCCGCTGATAACTATTGTTATAGGCAAACTCTATCAAACTGAGGTGTACGTCCCAATTGCCTAGGAACTGCAAAACACAAGCTAGAAGGAGATCTTCCAAAGTCTGAATAGTCCTCTCAGACTGTCCATCTGTCTGTGGATGGAAAGCATTGCTGAACCTCAACTGTGTTCCCAACACTTTGTGCAACTGTTCCCAGAAACGACTCATGAACTGAGGATCTCTGTCGGAAACTATCGTTGCTGGCACACTGTGCAAACGTACTATCTCATCTACATATACTCGAATGAACTTCTCGACTATATACATTGTCTTTACAGGTATGAAATGGGCAGACTTCGTCAATCTGTCCACTATTACCCAAATGGAATCATGATTCCTAGTTGTCCTGGGCAGACCAACTAAGAAATCCATGGTTATATGATCCCATTTCCACTGTGGTATCGGCAAGGGTTGCAACGTACCTACCGGCTTCTAATGTTCATCCTTGACTTACTGACATACCGCACACCTATCCACAAACTCGGCTACATCTTTCTTCAAGCCGGGCCACCAATATAAGTCCTTCAGACTATGATACATCTTGGTGACACCTGGATGCATAGCATACATCGATGTGTGTGCTTCCTCGAGTACTAGCTTCCTCAGATCATCAACATTGGCAACCACCATACTATCTCGGTAGCAAACTAGTCCATCCTCAGACTCATGGAACCCATCATGCTTTTCGCTGCCAAACTCTGATCTGATCAAATATATTGTATCATCTATTTGCTGTGCATCTTTGATCTACTGTCTCAATGTAGGCTTGACTTCCATATGTGCTAAAAGTCCTACTAACAAGGAAACTTCCATCTGCACATTCATCTGTCGCAGGGAAACAAACATATCCTGTCTATGACATACCAAGGAACTCAACTGTGCCTTCTTTGTAGAGGGAGAAAAAGACTTTCGGCTAAGCGCATCAACTACCACATTCGCCTTACCAGGATGATACTCGATGGTGCAGTTGTAATCATTGATTAGCTCCATCCATCGGCGTTGTCGCATGTTTAGCTCATTTTGTGAAAAGATGTACTTCAAATTCTTATGGTCTGTAAATATCTAGCATACCTCCCCGTAAAGATAGTGTATCCAAATCTTTAACACATGAACCACTGCTGCCAACTCCAAATCATGAGTCATATAGTTCTCCTCGTGTTTCTTAAGCTGTCGCGATGCGAAAGAAACCACATGATTCTCCTGCATCAGCACACAACCTAAACCTTTCTTGGAAGCATTGCAGAAAACAACATAGCCCTTCCCAGGTTCTGGCCGCACTAGCACTGGCGCACTAGTCAACTTCTCCTTCAAACTTTGGAAGGCTTGCTGACAACGGTCATTCTAGATAAAAGGTACATCCTTTATGGTCAACTTTGTCATCGGCAACGCAATCACACTGAAGTCCTTGATAAACCTCCGGTAGTATCCTACTAAACCCAGGAAACTACGAACTTCTGTCGGTGTCTTCAGCTGTTCCCATTCTACAACGGACTCCACCTTCTTCGGGTCCACTTTGACTCCTTCTGTAGATATCACATAACCCAAGAAAGTCACTTCTTCCAACCAGAACTCACACTTACTGAACTTGGCATACAACTGATGTTGGCGAAGAAGAGTCAACACTAGTCGAAGATGTCGCTCATGCTCTTGCCTGTCCCGACTATAGATCAAGATGTCATCTATAAAGACTACAACAAACTGATCTAGGAACGGACAGAACACTCGATTCATCAAATCCATGAAAGTAGCAGGTGCATTGCTTAGCCCGAACGGCATAACCACAAACTCGAAGTGACCATACCTCGTTCTAAAAGCTGACTTTGGTATGTCATCCGCTTTAATCCTCAACTGATGATATCCGAACCGTAGATCGATCTTTGAAAACACTATAGCACCACGTAACTGATCGAACAGATCATCTATCCTCGACAACGGGTACTTGTTCTTGATCGTGACCTTGTTCAACTACCGGTAATCTATACATAACCACATCGACCCGTCCTTCTTCTTAACGAACAATACTGGAGCACCCCAAGGCGATGTACTTGGTCGGATGAAATCCTTCTCCAACAACTCTTGTAACTATTTCTTAAGCTCTACCATCTCTACCGGAGCCATCCTATACGATGTCTGTGCAACTGGCTGCGTTCTTGGAACTAGATTGATCTCAAAATCAATCTCTCGGGGTGGAGGAACACCGGGGAACTCATCAAGAAACACATCCGCAAACTCTCAGACAACCGACATATCCTCAAGGCTAGGACCTTTCGCCTTGGTATCTACAATGTGAGCTAAGAACGCCTTACATCCTTGCCGTAACAACTTTTCTACCACCATAGCTGATACCAGACACGTCGGAAGAATCTTCCTATCTCCTTGGAAGATCCACTTCTTACCGCCATCATCAAACACAGCTTGTTTGGAACCACAGTCCAAAACAACCTTATACTTCTATAAGGTATCCATCCCAAGGATCACTTTGAAACCATGCATATCAAGTGGTATAAGATCCACTTGTATACTGTGTCCTGAAAAAGATAAGACACAAGATGGACACTCCTCTCGAAGCATCAAGGAACCATCAAGAGGGGTTTCTAATAACAAGCTATCTTTCTTACAACTAGTAGGTAAACGACAGTTTTCAAGCATACTATAGGTGATAAAAGAGTGTGTAGCACCCGGGTCAACCAGAACAAATATGAAGCAAGAAGAAGACATATCAGAATGAAATAACTCCATCTGACCTGCCACCACTCGCGGGTTGACTATCACCTCCGGCTGATTCATAGTATAGAATCGAGCCGTTGCTTGCTGTCCACGTCCTCTACTTCCTTGAGCAGACGATCCCGCTTGTGACGCTTGACCGCGTCCTCGCCCTCTTCTACTACTGGGCTACTGTCTATCAGACCCTTGTTGATTCTGCCTCGGCTGTTGCGTCACTTCAACATCTCTATTTGGGCAATTTGACCTCCAATGCCCGATCTGACCACAAAGATGACATGACCTATCTTCAAACCGTGGCCTAGATGGACCTGTCACTACCACAGAAGTTGTACTATGTGCCTTTGACGGTGAAGAAACATATCCTCTTCCCTTACTCGGAGACCACTGCGATGGTGCACTGGAACCTCTCATCACTGAAGGTGCTGAAATCCTTGGCTACTTGAAGCCACCAAACCTTTGTCCCTGGAACTGAGCAGGCCTCTTCTTAGACATGGATTCTCTTTTCTCCTTAACTGACCGTTCAATCCTCCGGACAGATTCCACAAACGTAGCAAACCGCTCTCGGTTCTCCAACGCAAAAACAGGTGTTGTCAGCTCAGCACTCATGCCTTTCTCAAAATGTCTAATCTGCTCCTCATCTGTTGCTGCCATGTGAGGATAAAACCTCAACAGGTCCATGAACTTGGCCTCGTACCCGGTGATGTTCATTGTTCCTTGGCACAGGCGCTCAAACTGACTATTCTTCTCATCCAGATACGTCTTCAGAAAGTATCTGCTGACAAACTCGCGCCAGAAAACCACCCAACCGATCACCTCACCAGGTCGCTTCTCCTCCTCGATGGTCCACCAGTGACCAGCACTACCCTTCAGAAGGTAGACAACGTGCTTGAATTTGTCTGCTTCGGGGATGTCGAGGATCCGGAAAGCCTTCTCAAGAATTGTCAGCCAAAGATCTGCATCCGTTGGATCAGCCGTTCCAGCATAATCCGAAGCTCTGACTCGGTGAAGCTGCTCAAAGGTCTTCCCAATACCCGATGTTTCACCATGGGGAGCCTGTGCTCTTGGCGGAGGCACTGACAATCTCTCTACCATGAGATTCATCGTAGCTATCATCTGCCCCATAAGTTGTTGATAGTCAGGGTGTTCAAGAATGGTTGGGTCAGGTTGGGGGACCTCAGGCACCCGATCTTCATGTGCCTGCCCTATAGCTCCATCAACGGATGCAACATCGCTGTTCTCGATAGCATGTTCTTCATGGTTTCCAGACATCTTGGCTTTTCTTTTACTGAGGGCAGAAGATGATTGTAAGAAAATCTGGAAGACTCACAAGAACAGACACAACCTAGTCCTAAATCCATGTAGACTCAACAAACCTAGAGCTCTGATACCAAAACTTGTGGCAACACATCCCATTATCACACAGACAACGAGGTATTACGCGAAAGCGTGCAGAAAACACCATAAACCACTAATTACCAAAAACACGAGTTAATTGAAGCCGATTGCAGAACGCAGATAAATTGAGAAATGATTACATTTAGGTCCTCATCCTGCAAGGAAAATAGGTTATATAAACATGTACAAGATCTTGACACGTGTCCACAGCTTAAGGGATCAGCTGTCTAGCCATCACATGAGTTCATCACCTGTTATTACATACAGAACAACCCACATCCAGCCAGCAACAAGATATACAAAACATCATTAGCTATACCTCGTGAAACAACGTCAAAACGCCTCCAAGGACCTGAGAGTACAAGGATGACTCTAAGACTCTACTACAAAACAACCAAAACAACAACATGTCCATCTCTTGCCTTCTACTTCTCTTCTTGCTGCTCGGCCGCAACCCCGCGACCACCACCACGTCTATCTCAAACACCTAAAAAGGGTATAGACCAGCGGGGTAAGACACACAGTCCCAGCAAGAAACATAACTCCCCGCCGAAACCATAAAACCAAAGGAAGATTAAAGTAACAACAACAGATAGCTGATAAAGCGTAGAACAAGAGTAGTCTATAAGGTAAAGCTATTCATACCATCAAGCTTACCAAGTTGTACGGAAGGCAGATAGTCAAGTATTTATTTATGGAACATGATTAATAAGATATGATTTATAAGGTCTTACCACATAACATAAGGAACGTATGAGCAACTTCAAGTATAACAAGATTAACTACACAAGCAAGGCCTCAATCAATGTTCCGTATTTTGCCTTAAGCAATAAATACTATACGGTTGGATTACATATTATTATGCCCTGAGGACCTAGCCCACCTCGGTATAGGTATCGACGCTAGTGAAACTGAGCCACGAGCCTATTCACCGTGCTCTGAGCCATGAACGCATTCATGCTCCCATATCACACATCCTGAGCCATGGGCCTATTCACCATGCTCTTATCATATTTGGGCTATGGGCCTGAATCCGCACCCTGGAGTCTACAACCGAAGTTGCACTCTTACCTCCTCACTTTAGGCTAGGAGAAACCTCACATACTCAACAATATGCGCTTCGGGTTAACCCGCAGGAGAACCCGTTTCACCATCACCAGCTCCTGACGATGATGGATCTATGGCCAGGGCAACTACATGATATGTTCCATTGTGATTAGTTAGTACATTTTAAGTGGATTGTTGAGGCAACCAAGTTGTAACACATGCATAACATAAAACTACACTATTATTGCCTCCATCATGCTATTCTGGGATCTCAATCCCTCATCACAAGAAACCACTGCCTCAGCATGCATTCTCATCACTTGGGATATCAATCCCAGATCATCATCAGAGGATAACACCTCAACTGGGCACTTTAGCCAAACTCAGGTCCTCAGACCATTAGAGGATAACATCAGAGCACATCATGCATGTTATCTCATCATCAAGAGTAACCATCAAAGCAGTGCTACTCAAACATATATACAACTCATAGCCCTTTACCTGGCTATGCATCTGTATGAAACACCTGCATGGTTAGTATGCACAATCATCATGGATTGACAGAAGAATCATATTATTCAATATAGGGTGACATTGATGATCATATGCTTTATCATGCATGCCTCAACTTGTGACCATAGACATAGGTCATATCATCATGCAAGGCATCTTATATGCTTATCATTTACTCAACATTCTATATATAATTCATGATGATCATAACCATATTAATTACCTTACTACCATTAAGCATACCAAGGGTCACCATCATAAACAAAACATGATAACAAGAAACAAGAGCTTAGCATATCGGTTTCCTAGAAGTGCGCACTACCCTCACCAAAAGGTGTGACGGGTAGGCCACCCTCACCAAAGGTAGTATCAGGTAGGGTACTCTCCCCTATCGCCCAACACTCTAGCCTCACAACGGTCAAGCACCCTACAAGGATAACGGGCATCACCTAGGGTGTATCGTGCAACCACATGTGTCATGTACTTCGGGGTATAACGACCTCAAAGGATGCAACTCAACCGGGCAACAAGGAGCCTGTCGCTCAGCTAGCCTAGCCTGGACCTATCGGTCAACACACATGGCAAAGACAAAGGTGTGACGCCCGCCACAACACCACAGAACTAGCTAACAAACTCCATGCCTCAAGCCACAATGACACCAAGCCATCACATAGGCTAAGTGTATCAGGCAGGTTACTCATCAAGGTGTGATGCCCGACACACACACAAGGCAGGAACCAGGTGCAACGCCCGACACAGCCACAACATATCGTCCAAGGCTCTAAGTCAAGAGGGGTGTCGGGAAACATCACCACTAACACCATATCGGGCAAGGTGTAACCCGACAAGATCACCATCTACCTCAAGCACAAGGGAACCAAAACCCTAATGGATCAAGAAGATGGCTCACCTCTCAACAACCAAGAGAGAGGGGTCTTGCCAAGCTTCTTAACACCACTCGGGCAACACAAGGACCAACCCTAACCAAGGTTTACAGCCACCACCAAGCTCACCTCTTGGATCCATGGTGAGAGAAGGGTGTTACTCAAGCAACTAGAACACAAGCTCACCTCTCAACTTAAACGAGAGAGGGGTATTGCCCATGATACTAGAGTTCAAACTCACTTCTCTAGACCAAGGAGGGAGAGGGGTATTGCTCAACAAAAAAACCTAGAACATAGTTCGGACAACAAGAAGCATCTAAGCAAGAAACCAAACTAGCAACATACATAGCCGATCATAAGAAACATACAAACAAGAACATAGAAGATGGTAATGTAGTTAGGCTTAGGAGTTATGTAACCTACCTTAAGCAAGATCCAAGCTCCTAGCTCCAAGCGCCACCACAAGAAGAGAGCAAGGCACTCTAGGGTTCGGCCACCACTAGAGGAAGAAGGAGACTCCAAGGCAAGGATCGACCACCAAGCTTGTAAAGGAAGAGGGGTGTCGTGCACCAAGGGAGAGAGGAAACTAAGGAACTAAAGGGATCCTTAGCAAGAGAAAGGAAACCCATATATAGAAGAGGATGGAGGAGAAACCAAGGAAAGACAAGGCAAGGTGTCACCCACCTAGGGACACTTGTCCATGTGCAAGGCCACCACTCTAACATGTCTTAAACACATGTCCAAGGCCATTGCCACATGCAAGCATCAAGCACCAAGTGTCCACTAGTGGTGACACAAACGAGGTCAAAGAGGATCAAAGGGTCCATGGGCGACACACCACCACACCATGCCCGACACACTCCCATGGGTGACACAACACAGGCCGACACAAGGCACTCCTGCCCGACACAAGGTCCAACCAAGCAAAGGCAAGGCACAACAAGGCCCAACAAGGCTCATCCAATCCCAAAGGAACTCAAGCAACGAGCCCAACCCTTCCTCTCAACACTAGAGGAAGCAAGGAGAGGGAGGAACACCTCACAAGATGACAAACTTGCCCACAAACCCTAGACTTGGATTATTTGCAAGTAGCACCTCCAACTCTCAACAAAGCACCAACAAACCCTAATCACCACTAAAGGTGATTAGCAAGCAACTAAGCATCAGGGTTAAGCAAAGAAAACTGGATAAACCCTAAACGGAGGTCAGGGTCCTTACAGTTTTGCTGTTGTTTCACGATGTATAGTTGTTGATGGTTTGTATATCCTGCTGCTGGCCAGACGTGGGCCGTTATGTATATATAATAGGTGATGAACTCATGTGATGATCGGACATCTGATCTCCTAAGTTGTGAACACATATCAAGGCTTGTAAATGTTCATAAATGTTCATATGACCTATTTTCCTACAGAATGTGGATTAGAATGTAATAGTTTCTTGGTTTATCTGCTTTCTGCAATCGGTTTTAATTAACCCATGTTTTTGGTAATCTGTGGATTATGGTGTTTTTTGCACGTTTTCGCATAACACCTCGCTGTCTGTATGATAGTAGGATGTGTTGCCACAAGTTTTGGTATCAGAGATCTAGGTTTGCTGAGTCTACATGGATTTAGGACTAGGTTGTGTCTGTTCTTGTGAGTTTTCCAAATTTTCTTACCATCATTTTCTGCCCTCAGCGGAAGAAAAGCTAAGATGTCTGGGAACCATGAAGAACATGTTGCTGAGAACAACGATGCTACATCAGTTGATGGAGCTTTTGGTCGGGTACATGAAGATCGGGTGCCTGAGGTCCCCCAACCTGACCCAACCATTCTTGAACACCGTGCCTATCAACAACTTATGGGGCATATGATGACTACGATGAATCTCATGGTAGAGAGATTGCCAGTGCCTCAGCCAAGATCACAGGCTCCCCATGGTGAAATATCGGGTATTGGGAAGACCTTTGAGCGGCTTCGCCGAGTCGGAGCTTTGTACTATGCTGGAACGGCTGATCCAATGGATGCAGATCTGTGGCTGACAAGTCTTGAGAAGGCTTTCCGGATCCTTGACATCCCCGAAGCAGACAAAGTAAAGCACGCTGTCTACCTCCTAAAGGGTAGTGCTGGTCACTGGTGGACCATCGAGGAGGAGAAGCGACTTGGTGAGGTGATCGGTTGGGAGGTTTTCCGGCACGAGTTCATCAGCAGATACTTTCCAAAGATGTATCTGGATAAGAAGATCAGTCAGTTTGAGAGCCTGTGACAAGGAACGATGAACATCACCGAGTATGAAGCCAAGTTCATGGACCTGTTGAGGTTTTGTCCTCACATGACAGCAACAGATGAAGAGCGGATCAGATGCTTTGAGAAAGGTCTGAGTGCTGAGTTGACAACACCTGTTTCCACGTTGGAGAACTGAGAGCGGTTCACTACATTTGTGGAATCTGTCTGGAGGATCGAACAGTCAGTTAGGGAGAAAAGAGAATCCATGTGTAAGAAGTGGCCTGCTCAGTTCTAGGGACACAGGTTTGGTGGCTTCAAGAAGCCAAGATTTTCAGCACCTTCTGTGATGAGAGGTTCCAGTGTACCATCGTAGTGGTCTCCAAGTAAGGGAAGATGTTATGTTTCTTCACCGTCAAGGGCACATAGTACAACTTCTGTGGCAGTGACAAGGCCATCTAGGCCACAGTTTGAAGATAGGTCATGCCATCTTTGTGGTCAGATCAGGCATTTCAGGTTCAACTGCCCGAATAGAGATGTTGAAGTGACACAGCAGCCAAGGCAGAATCAATGAGGGTCAGATAGACAACAGCCCAGTAGTAGCAGGGGGTGAGGACGCGGTCAAGCGTCGCAAGTGGGATTGTCTGCTCAAGGAAGTAGAGGACGTGGACAGCAAGCAACGACTCGATTCTATGCTATGAGTCAGCCAGAGGTGATAGTCAACCCGGGAGTGGTGACAGGTCAGATGGAGTTATTTCATTCTGATATGTCTTCTTCTTGCTTTATATCTGTTCTGGTTGACCTGGGTGCTACACACTCTTTTATCGCCTATAGTATGCTTGAAAACTGTCGTTTACCTGTTAGTTGTAAGAAGGACAGCTTGTTGTTAGAAACCCCTCTTGATGGTTCCTCGATGCTTCGAGAAGAGTGTCCATCTTGTGTCTTATCTTTTTTGGGATACAATATACTAGTGGATCTTATACCACTTGATATGAATGGTTTCGATGTGATCCTTGGGATGGATACCTTAGAGAAGTATAAGGTTGTTTTGGACTGTGGTTCCAAGCAGGCAATGTTTGATGATGACAGAGAGAAGTGGGTCTTTCAAGGAGATAGGAAGATTCTTCTGACATGTGTAGTGTCAGTTATGGTGGCAGAGAAGTTGTTACGACGAGGATGTAAGGCGTTCTTAGCTCACGTTGTAGATACCAAGGCGAAAGGTCCTAGCCTTAAAGAGGTGTCGGTTGTCTGAGAGTTTGCAGATGTGTTTGCTGAAGAGATCCCCGGTGTTCCTCCACCCCGAGAGATTGATTTTGAGATCAATCTGGTCCCAGGAACACAACCGATTGAGCAGACACCGTATATGATGGATCCAGTAGAGATGGCAGAGCTTAAGAAGAAGTTGCAAGGGTTGTTGGAGAGAGGTTTCATCTGACCGAGTATGTCGCCTTGGGGTGCTCTAGTGTTGTTTGTTAAGAAGAAGGACGGGTCAATGCGGCTATGTATAGATTACCGACAGTTGAATAAGGTCACGATCAAGAACAAGTACCTGTTGCCGAGGATAGATGATCTGTTCGATCAGTTGCATGGCGCTACAGTGTTTTCAAAGATCGATCTACGGTCCGGATATCATCAGTTGAGGATTAAGGCAGATGACATACCAAAGTCAGTTTTTAGGATGAGGTATGGTCACTTCAAGTTTGTGGTTATGCTGTTTGGGCTAACCAATGCACCTGCTGCTTTCATGGATTTGAGGAATTGAGTGTTCCGTCCGTTCCTAGATCAGTTTGTTGTAGTCTTTATAGATGACATCTTGATCTATAGTCGGGACAAGCAAGAGCATGAGTGACATCTTCGACTAGCGTTGACTCTTCTTCGTCAACATCAGCTGTACGCCATGTTCAATAAGTGTGAGTTCTGGTTGGAAGAAGTAACTTTCTTGGGTCATGTGATATCCGCAGAAGGAGTTAAGGTGGACCCTAAGAAGGTGGAGTCCATTGCAGAGTGGGAGCAGCCGAAGATGCCGATAGAAGTTCGTAGTTTCCTGGGTCTAGCAAGTTACTACATGAGGTTTATCAAGGACTTCTGTGCGATTGCGTTGCCAATGACAAAGTTGACTAGGAAGGATGTACCTTTTGTCTGGGATGATCGTTGTCAGCAAGCTTTCCAGATTTTGAAGGAGAAGTTAATTAGTGCTCCAATGTTAGTCCTGGTAGAGCCTGGAAAAGGCTATGTTGTTTTCTGCGATGCTTCCAAGAAGGGTTTAGGTTGTGTGCTGATGCAGGAGGATCATGTGGTTTCTTTTGCTTCACGACAGCTTAAGAAACACGAGGAGAACTACCTGACTCATGATTTGGAGTTGGCAACAGTGGTTCATGCGTTAAAGATTTGGAGACACTATCTTTACGGGGAAGTGTGTCTGATCTTCACAGATCATAAGAACCTGAAGTACATCTTTTCGCAGAACGAGCTAAACATGCGACAATGTCGATGGATGGAGTTAATCAATGATTACGACTGCACCATCGAGTATCATCATGGTAAGGCAAATGTGGTAGCTGATGCGCTTAGCCACAAGTCTTCTTCTCTTTCTTCAAAGAAGACACAGTTGAGCTCCCTGATATGCCATAGACGGGATATGTTTGTCTCTTTGCGGCAGATGAATGTGCAGATGAAAGTTTCCTTGTTAGCTGGACTTTTAGCACATATGCAAGTCAAGCCTACGCTGAGACAACATATCAAAGATGCACATCAAACAGATGATACAGTACAGTTGATTAGATTAGAGTTTGGCAGCGAAAAGCATGATGGATTCCATGAGTCTGATGATGGACTAGTTTGCTACTGAGATAGGATGGTGGTCCCCAATGCAGATGATCTGAGGAAGCTAGTACTCGAAGAAGCACACACGTCGATGTATGCTATGCATCCATGTGTCACCAAGATGTATCATAGTCTGAAGGACTTATATTGGTGGCCCAGCTTGAAGAAAGATGTAGCTGAGTTTGTGGCTAGATGTGTGGTATGTCAGCAAGTTAAGGCTGAGCATCAGAAGCCGGCAGGTACGTTACAACCCCTGCCGATACCGCAGTGGAAATGGGATCATATAACTATGGATTTCGTAGTTGGTCTGCCCAGGACAACTAGGTATCATGATTCCATTTGGGTGATAGTGGACAGATTGATGAAGTCTTCCCATTTCATACCTGTAAAGACAACATATACAACCAAGAAGCTTTCTCGAGTATACATAGATGAGATAGTGCGGTTGCACGGTGTGCCAGTAATGATAGTTTCCGATAGAGGTCCGTAGTTCATGAGTCGTTTCTGGGAACAGTTGCACAAAGCATTGGGAACGCAGTTGAGGTTCAGTACCACATTCCACCCACAGATAGATGGACAGTCTGAGAGAACAATTCAGACTTTGGAGGATCTCCTTCGAGCTTACATTTTGCAGTTCCTAGGCAGTTGGGATGTACATCTCAGTATGATAGAGTTTTCTTACAACAACAATTATCAGCGGAGCATTGACATGGCTCCTTATGAGGCCTTATATGGCAGGAAGTGCAGATCTCCATTGTGTTGGTATGAGTTTGGTGAATATCAGCTTTTGGGTCCTGAGTTAGTACAATAGATGATAGAGAAGATCAAGGTGATACTACAACAGTTGAAAGCGGCACATGACATGCATAAGTCTTATGCAGACAACCGTCGACGACCTTTGGAGTTCCAGGTAGGAGACAAAGTGTATCTTAAATTCTCGCCGTGGAAAGGTGTGCTAAGGTTTGGCTGGAAGGGTAAACTATCACCCAGATATATGGGGCCATACCCGATCATAGCACGTCTGGGAAGGGTAGCTTACAAGTTGGAGCTGCCGCCAGAATTGCACAGGTTACACCCAATGTTCCATGTCAGTATGCTGAAGAAAAGTCATCCATATTCAGGAACAGTGATACAGGAAATCGAAGTTGAGCTTGATGAAGATGTGACCTACGAGGAAGGTCCTGTGGTGATCCTTGACAGAAGGGTTAAGAAGTTGAAGAGGAAGGACCTGGTTCTTGTAAAGGTTCTTTGGCATCAGCGTGGCATTGAGGAAGCCACGTGGGAGCTTGAGGAAGAGATGAGGAGGAAGTATCCCTTGCTTTTCTCTTCGTATTTTGAGGACAAAATCCCTTGTAGAGGGTTACTTTGTAAGGACCCTGACCTCTGTTTAGGGTTTATCCTGTTTGCTTTGCTTAACCCTGATGCTTTGTTGCTTACTAATCACCTTTAGTGGTGATTAGGGTTTGTTGGTGTTTGTTGAGAGCTAGAGGTGCTACTTGCAATATACCCAAGTTTAGGGTTTGTGGGCAAGTTTGTCACCTTGTGAGGTGTTCCTCCCTCTCCTTGCTTCCTCTAGTGTTGAGAGGAAGGGTTGGGCTCATTGCTTGAGTTCCTTTGGGCTGGTTGAGCCTTGTTGGGCCTTGTTGTGCCTAACCTTTGCCTTTTTGGACCCTGTGTCGGGCAAGTGAGCCCTTGTGTCGGCCTAGGTGTGTCGGCCTGTGCTTGTGTCGGCCTGTAGTGTGTCGCCCAAGGTGTGTGTTGGCCATGGTGTGGAGGTGTGTCGCCCATGGACCCTTTGACCCTCTTTGACCTTGTTTGTGTCACCACTAGTGGACACTTGGAGCTTGATGCTTGCATGTGGCGATGGCCTCGGACATGTGTTTAGGACATGTTAGAGTGGTGGCTTTGCACATGGACAGGCGTCCCTAGGTGGGCGACACCTTGCCTTGTCTTTCCTTGGTTTTTCTTCCATCCTTTCCTATATGTGTTTCCTTTCCATTGCTAAGGATCCCTTTAGTTCATTAGTTTCCTCTCTCCCTTGGTGCACGACACCCTCTTCCTTTGCAAGCTTGGTGGCCGATCCTTCTTGGAGTCTCCTTTTTCCTCTAGTGGTGGTCAAACCCTAGAGTGCCTTGCTCTTCTTCCTTGGTGGTGCTTGGAGCTTGGAGCTTGCTTAAGGCGGGTTACATAACTCCTAACCCTAACTACATTACCATCTTCTATGTTCTCGTTTGTATGATTGCTTATGATCGGCTATGTATGTTGCTAGTTTGGTTTCTTACTTAGTTTCTTCTTGTTGGCCAAACCTTGTTCTAGGGTTTCTTGGTGAGAAACACCCCTTTCTCTCCTAGGTCTAGAGGAGTGAGCTTGAGTTCTTGTAATATGGGCAATACTCCTCTCTCGTCTAAGTTGAGAGGTGAGCTTGTGTTCTAGTGGCTTGAGAAACACCCTCCTCTCACCATGGACTTGAAAGGTGAGCTATGTGGTGGTTGTGGACCTTGGTTGTAGTTGTTCCTTGAGTTGCCAGATTGGTGATAAGAAGTGTACAAGACCCCTCTCTCTTGGTTGTTGATAGGTGAGCATCTTCTTGATCCACTAGGGTTGTGGTGCCCTTGTGCTTGAGGTTGATGACGACCTTTTGGAGTTGCATCTTGGTCGATATAGTCTTGAGGTTGATGCTGCCCGATATCCTTCTTTGGCTAGAACCTTGGTTGACGAGTTGTGGTGTTGTGTCGGGCGTCACACACCGGGCTCCTACCTTGTTGTGTCGGGCATCACACCATGATAAGTACCCTACCCGACACACTTAACCTTGTTATACCTTGATGTTGTGAAGCTGTGCTAGCTAGTTCTATGGTGGGCGTCTCCCCTGGCCCTGGCCTTGTGTGTTGGCTGATAGATGAGGTTAGCTAGATGGACGACATGCTCTCCTTGCTATCATTTGAGGTTGTGCCCTGGTTGTTATACCTATATGAGTAGAATGTCGGTCTCTACCCTTGTGTGTCGGGCGTCACACATGGTTGTGTCCTCTGCCCGACACGCCTGGTTCAGGTGGTAGCCTTGTGTCCGTACCTTAGATGTTATGGTGATGCCTGATAGAGTGTCACCTAGTATCCCTAGCCGTTGCATACGGATGTCTGTTGCACCTGATGAATGACACGCCCATAGGCTCAGTTGCCCGATATGCTTTGTGGCCGTTGTACCCTTGACACTCGACACAGCGTTGCATGACTTGAGGTGCATGACACGCATTGCACAACGCACATGAGTGCACAATATGGCTTGGTTCCCTGTTGCCCGATATATGTGGTAGCCCGATACCTTGCTGTGTGCTTGGCCGTTTTGTGGCTAACTTGTTTGGCCGATATGTGGGAGAAGTGTTTGGACGATGGGGGAGAGTGCCCTGCCCGATACTACCTTTGGTGAGGGTAGTGGGCGCTTCTAGTGATGGTTTTGTTCCTTATATGGAAACTGATATGCTCGTCCTTGCTTATGCAAACACGTCTGGCTTATGATGATGACCCTTGAGACACTTGATAGTAATTGAGGTAGTAGATTATATCTATGTAACTTGACATGTGTTTATGATCATCTCGATTGCATGTATAAGGCTGAGGATTGGTAAGCATGTAAGATACTTTGCTTGATAATATGACCTATGTCTATGATCACAGGTTGAGAAATGTATGATAAAGCATATATGTTGCCTATGATTGATAATATGATTCTTCTGTCAATCCATGATGATTGTGCATACTAACCATGCAGGTACAGATGCATAGCCAGGTAAAGGGCTATGAGGTATATATGTTTGAGTAACACTTCTTGATGGTTACTCTTGATGATGAGATGATATATGTGTTTTGGTCTGAGGACCTGAGTTTGGCTAAGAGCCTAGTTGAGGTGTTATCCTCTAATGATGATCTGGGATTGATATCCCAAGTGATGAGATTGCCTGTTGAGGCAGTGGTTTCTTGTGATGGGGGATTGAAATCCCGGAATAACATGATGATGGTAATAATAATGTAGTTTCATATTATGCATGTTTTACAACTTGGTTGCCTCAACAATCCACTTAAAATATACTAACTAATCACAGTGGAACATATCATGTAGTTTGCCCTGGCCATAGATCCATCATCGCCAGGACCTGGTGATGGTGAAATGGGTTCTCCTGCAGGTACATATTGTTGAATATGTGAGGTTTCTCCTAGCCTAAAATAGTGAGGATTCGAGTGCAGCTGCGGTTGCAGACTCAGGATATGTATAGAGCATGGTGAACATGCCCATGGCTCAGGATATGTGATATGGGAGCATGAATGCGCCCATGGCTTAGAGCACGGTGAACAGGCCTGTGGCTCAGTTTCACTAGCGCCGAGACCTATACCGAGGCGGGTTAGGCAGAGGGTAGCCTGCGGGAGCTGACCCTGTGGCTGAGGCCACTTAAGCATGACTGCTGTCCTGCTTGTGTTGTACTCATGCACTGACCACGAGGCAGAGAGGTCATGGAGTCCGACTCTTCCATTGACCTTGTATGGCACCGGCTCTGGGTTTCACAGCCGTCGGTTGGATCTGAGCGGTACAACTCACTTCCTCAGGGCATCATAATAATACGTAATCCAGCCGAATAGTATTTATTGTTTAAGGAAAAACACAAAACATTGGTTGAGGCCTTGCTTGTGTAGTTAATCTCATTATACTTGCAGTTGCTTATACATTCCTTATGTTATGTGGCAAGATCTTATAAATCTTATCTTGTTAATCATGTTCCATAAAGAAATACTTGGTTATCTACCTTCCTTACAGTTTGGTAAGCTTGATGGTATGAATAGCTTTGCTATATAGACTGCTCTTGTTATATCTTCTATCAGTTATCTGCTGCTTTTGCTTTCATCTTCTGTGGTTTTATAGTTTTAGCGGGGAGTTATGTTTCTCTCTAGGACTGTGTGTCTCACCCCACTGGTTTACACCCTTTTTAGGTGTTCGAGCTAGATGTGGTGGTGGTCGCGAAGTTGCGGCCGGGTAGCAAGAAGAGCAGTAGAAGGCAAGAGATGGACATGCTACTATTTTGGTCGTTTGTAGTAGAGTCTTAGAGTCATCCCTGTACTCTCAGGTCTTTGGGAGCGTTTTGCCGTTGTTTCACGATGTATAGTTATTGATGGTTTGTATATCCTGTTGCTGGTTGGACGTGGGTCGTTATGTATATATAATAGGTGATGAACTCATGTGATGACAGGACAGCTGATCTCCTAACCTGTGAACACATATCAAGGCTTGTAAATGTTTATATATCCTATTTTCCTGCAGGATGTGGATCGAAATGTAATAGTTTCTTGGTTTATCTGCTTTCTGTAATCGGTTTTAATTAACCAGTGTTTTTGGTAATCTGTTGATTATGGTGTTTTCCGCACGTTGTCGCGTAACACCTCACTGTCTGTATGATAGTGGGATTTGTTGCCACACTTCATGTGTTACTCATCCAAGTATATTGGATTTAGGGTACATCAAGGTATATCAACCTTGAGGTGCTGAATGTGATACCTATCATGTCTTGATGTATCACTTCCCTCATCACTTGTAACTTACTTTAGTTCATCAACTTATCTTGTATTAGGGTATTTCCCATCCTAATACTTTATGCACCAGTTCATCACATTTATCATGTAATGTATTGGACATAAGTCATTCGTTTGAATTATTCAACTATTATCAATAATATGGACTCATCTCGGGTTAAGGAATTATTGATATAATGTTATCCATTATCAACCACTTTAGGTGTTTCACCTACCAATATATTATTCATTATTCCATTATTAGGAATAGGGTTTCCTCTCTTTATCAATTAGGGTTTTACATAACATCACCCTATATTAGGGTTTCACATAACATCACCCTATGTTGGGGTTTCATATTACATCACCCTATATTAGGTTTTCACATAACATCACCCTATATTAGGGTTTCCCATAACATCACCCTGTATTAGGGTTTCACATAACATCACCCTATATTAGGGTTTCACATAACATCACCCTATTTTGGGTTTCACATAACATCACCCTATTTTGGGTTTCACATAACATCACCCTGTATTAGGGTTAGGGTTTCTCATCTTTATCAATTAGTTAGGGTTTTATGATTTTCTCATTAATCCAATCTCTAAGTCAGTGCTTCCACATGTCTTGGAGCACATAGCGTTATTAAAGTATTAAATTATACTTATCATTGTTCCATGTACTAGGAATACACATCACCATCACACAATATTCAATTGACTTATCCTTTCACTAAGT
Organism: Alisma plantago-aquatica; assembly: GCA_963693085.1. Classification (NCBI taxonomy): domain Eukaryota; kingdom Viridiplantae; phylum Streptophyta; class Magnoliopsida; order Alismatales; family Alismataceae; genus Alisma; species Alisma plantago-aquatica. The sequence goes on along the minus strand of OY856413.1, from coordinate 931,722,473 downwards.
ACATGCACCTACACTTATCATAGTGTATTGGGTTTATTACTTTCATAGGCATTGAGTAATAATTATTCTAATTATACCAATCACCTAAGTGCTTTAGAGGTACTTTCATTGAAATCAATCTTGAGATACTCTTCAACCATTTATGGGATTATTTGTACTTACATGGATTGAATCAATTAGACCTTCAATCGGTCTTGGACCAATTGACCCTTCAAACGGTCTTGGACCAATTGACCCTTCAAACGGTCTTGAAATTACTTGACCTCCAAATGGTCTTGAGGTCACTTGACCTTCAAATGGTCTTGAAGATCGTTAGACCTTAAACGGTATTGGTCTAAAACCTCAAATGGTTTGAAGAACGTTAGACCCTCAAACGGTCTTGAACCCTTTACTCACCAAATGGTTTTGAAGACCGTTAATCCCTCAAACGGTCTTGATCTACACCTTCAAATGGTCTTAAGACCATTAGACCATCAAACGGTCTAGGTCTCAAAATCCCTAAACGGTCTTGATCCTTAATACCTCAAATGGTTTGATGATTGGTTAACCTTACACGGTTTGAGACCGTTTGATGCTCCATTGATTTAAATATTAATTAACTCTAAATGGTTTGAGACCGTTTGATCCTCAAATGGTTTGAGACCATTTAGTCCTCAAACGGTTTTGAAACTGTTTGGTCAAATCAGAATTGAAACCGAGTGAACCTCAATTAGGGTTTTGACATCAATTGATCTAGGGTTTTGAAACCAATTGAGCTAGGGTTCTGGAATCAATTAAATTTGATTATTTGAAGTCATTAGATCATAAAACCAATTAATCCTTGAGTCCATTAAAACAATTTGGTCTCTAAACGGTTTTGAAACCGTTTGATCACTAAACGGTTTTGAAACTGTTTGGTCACTAAACAATTTTGAAACTGTTTTCTTTTGATATTTCTTGAGGTGTGTGCTAAGATGATTTCATCATCATCAAGCTTTAGACCTTCGATTTCTACTGCCATATATATGATATTTTCAATAATTATTCAAGGAGCAAATAAAAGATTAACATATGATGAGAAATTGAAATCAATAATAAAGTTGGTGGGTTCAAGTTATTTAACCCGCCTTCAAAGTAGCTTCAAAGCTTCAAGATTCATGTCTCTAATGGTGAATTAAGCTCCTTAAACTATCCAAGTCTCATTTCCAACTCTTTGGATGTGAAGGATTGACCAAGGTTGAGCATTGGATGGAAAAGAGAAGAAAATCAATGTTGAAATCCGATTTCAACCATCAATTCAAGGTGAAAGATGATCATGGAGCTTACCTTAAGCTTTGGGAACGTTTTCCTCCTTCTCCTAAGCTCCTTGATCATCGGCCAAAGCAAAGGGAGAAAGTGGTTTGCAAAATGACCTTTCAATTAGGGAGAAAATTGAATATATGTAATTGATTTTCTAGGAGAGAGAAAGTAGTAGGAAATCCATCCACTCTCTTTGCCACATGCCCCCTCCCTTCCTTGCCTCTGAAGACAACTCCCTTCATCCTCAATATCCGCTCGTTTATCCTTGAATTAAAAGCAACCACCTTAAGCACCTTAAATAATATAATACTATTATCCATTTTTAGTGGACATTACTTTTTAATTAACAAATGCAAGTGGATTTCTTCACCTACTTAGGATATCTCGGTGCTAATCAAGGCATTTGGTCGTACTTGTACTATAATATTTCAACCAAAACCTTTTTAGTTGATGTACACTTCAATTAATATATTTATTTTTGCTACAAAATAAATTAGGGTTTCAATTATGCTTATTTCTTGATTATTCTATTATCAAGATTATCTCTCCTAAAAAGTAATTCAAACAAGACACCATTTTCTTTTTTATTTTCTCTAAATGATACCAAGAAACAATAGGGACATAATATAGGTGGTATTTTACATATCCAACCCTAGATTTCGGGTAATTTACAAATTACACCAAAACTAGCATTCAATACACAAGCATTACTCAAACAAGCTCCTTCTTAAAACTTAGACTTGTGGAACCTATACATCAACATCATTCTCATTATTATGATGCTATAATACTTGAGGAACATTTATCATGTAACATTTGCAAGGTAACCCTTAATTGGGTAAATTGCACTTTAATCCAAAACAAGCAAATATTGTTTCAACATTATTCAAACAAGTTTAAACTTGGAATTTGGGCTTTCCACCAGCCACCGTCTTACATCATTCTCTCTATAATGATGCTAAAACACATGAGGCATGTTCAACATATGACACATTGTAATATAACCCCTCAACTTGGGTAAATTGCACTTTGGTCCAAAATAAAGGAACATTGCTCAAATAGCATTTAATCATGACCAAACTTGGAACATAAGTGTGTCACATGATAACAAAACACCTTAGAGGATTATATTAAAGTTATAAGCAACTTATTTAGCCAAAACAAATAGGGTTACCTCATAACCCAGGTCAGGGATGTTACAATTATAAACCCCTAACAAGGATTTCGTCCCCAAAATCCCAGGTAAAGGAAGACATATATTATTTATTCATGATATCATCAAGTCTCCACCTAACATCTTAATGTCATGGAGATGCCATAGAACTTTGATAAATACACAGTCCTTCCATACAAGGTTATCATAGAACTTGTCACACAGGACACATACTCTACTGTTTCTTTTCATTATTGACTGTAGAGTCAACTCTGTGTCAGGTAACAATTTTCTTAGTCAGAGATACATTATACACACCTCATTTAATTCAGGTGTCAAACCTCACTGATTTATCACCTTTCTTTACTTATAACTTCTTGTGACATGATTCTTGATTCTGAGGAGTCTTCCATATTCCTTATTTAGTTTAGCATTTCACTTTTAAGGAAAGACCAGAGTTACATTTTGTCACCCATTTGTGACTACAAGTCTCTTCATACATCTGGTGTGTCATCCAAACTATTTTCACAACAATAAACTTCCTTACTACTTGTACCAACTATCTCATTAGTTGTACATACTTTTTTCATAAGGGGAGGTTACTTATCAACTAAGAACTTATCTTAGAGGTATCTCTAGATGTTATATATATAAGTTGTTTTAACAGATCTAGATAGGGATATTCTAGGGAATTATTTTTAGCTTGATAAATAGATTCTATAATTGTTTCTTCAATTAATACATCCTTATCGATGTTATGTTTATGCAGAGCATAAACCCCTAACATACGATGTTCATATAATTTTATGTAATTAGAATGATTTCGCGGTTGGCCATTCCAGGTAACCAACATTAATCATATTGACTAGGAGTTATGTTTTTGCTTTTCCATACAACCTGATATTTTTTTAGATACCAAAATTTCTTACTTTGGTATCCATCACATGTGTTAAAAACACATCCCATCCTCATCATTTCCATCTCTCTGTTGTTATTACCAATGTCACACATGTAAAAGGATCTTTCTTTCATCTTTGGAACATTATTTGTTGCACACATCTTTATATTGGAACCAAAGTCCAAGATGAATTGATACTTTTCTAAGTATTCATCATTGGATTATTTCTAATCCATGCACATCAAGTTCCATAGTACTCACTTGATTGCCTTGTTCCAAAAAGAAGAGAATACAAAGAAACATATTCCTCTTATCACCCCATCATCACCCATGGTTGTTTATCAAAGAGAAAGGATTATCATCTCCTCTAATTATAGCATGAACTTTCAACTATTCATGAGTCATTTACTCTTGTTTCATCCTAGGTTCTTTGCTATCAGCATAGGAATTATAAGGTTGATTACATGTCATTACTCGTTTCTTTGTTATTGTCTATCATGTTTATGAACATTTTGTGATTTTATCACATTTCCCATTTTCACATCATGGGAAAAGATCTTTACTATACACACATGCTTTATCAGACATGGATCATCTCCCTTATTCTCATTCTCTTATCATGAGGATTATACTTTTCATTTCCTCATATGTACATATTGATCTGAGATCATCTCAGATTTCATTTAATGCACTTAGTATGTGATACAAATGTCCATACCATTTTTCTAGTTTCATTATACTCTCTAGATTGTCTTAGAATGACTACTTGATCAGAGTAATAAAAAAGATAACAATCTAAGAGTTCCATACTTGCCCTATCTCCAATAATTATATACCTGGCTAGGGTATACAAGTATTGAGATTAGGTAGTATGCACTTTATTTACTATCATGTTCCTTACTTTTCATATCATCTAAAACATAGGACTTATCATTCCTGGATTTCCTCCAGGCATCACATATAAATCTTATTCCCTTTTCACAAAGATGAGAGAAATTATAAAGCATTTAAAGGAATACTGAGTAAAAATATAAGTCCTCATCTTCCTTGTGTCCTCATATGACTAGTCAAAGGAAGCTCAAAAACAACTACTTTCTTATAGTTAACACATGGAATCATGAAATAGTAATTTAGAATAAAACTATTTCATCCGACCTATCTCATCTCGTAGTTTGTTTACTGCCTCAGGCTGATTCTTTTCATAGAATCTTATCATTGCCTGATGTTGAATTTGTGCTTTGTTATTTGATACAATTGATCCTTCCTGGGACGTCTGTCCACATCCTCGAGTGCCACTAGAAAACTATTTTCTCTGATGACCCTGATGTCTCTGCCTCGGTGGTTGGGTTACCATTGTGTTTCCAACTAGACAATCCCTTGCTAGATGTCCTACCTGTCTACACTGATGACATGTTCTATTCTCTTGATATGGTCTAAAAGGTCCTTTACCCTTTCTGGGTATCCATTTCCCTAGTGCACTAGACTTGGTTGTATCAGGGGTACCAAAAACTTCCCCTTTTTGAAACTACTAGTCCTTTGTTCCTGAGTTTGGTTAGGCCTTTTCTTAATTCTTTCCTCATTATCCTTTTCTGGACAATCTCTTCTGATATGTCCAGGCTGCCTACACCCATAGCAAACCTTGATTTTGGGTTGTAACCTATTTCTTTTAACATTTTCTATTGCTTTGACATGATGATGGTGATCAAGAATCCTGTTGGAGTCCAAAACTTCATCATTGGGAGCTGGTAATCTAGGTTGTATTGCTAATACATGGTCCACTATACACATCATTGCTACCCTAACTTGCCCAACAGTGATATCAAAAGAAGAATTCATTATCATAGTTGGATCATCTTGGGGGTTCTCAGGCAGTCGTTCTTCTCTCGCCTGGTCTCTTGCACCTTCTGTTCGTACAACAATATTGCTTTCAGTAATGTACTCCTTCAGTAGTCTAGACATCTTTAAGCTTTACTCTATCCTCTGCATGAGCAGAAGTCACTATAAGATATACTAGAGGATACTAGAATAGACTCAACACCTTAGTCCTATGTCTCTATAGACTCAACGAACCTTAAGATCTGATACCACTAAATTGACACGACCCGACACCAAACATCGGATAATGATTAATGTGGAAGAAAACATTAGCAACAGATTAACAAAATCACTAAAAAAATTAAAACCTTTTGCAAAGAGATCCATTTCTAGGAAACTCTTATAAAGAGGACCAAGGTACTATATATATATTCTGGTCCACAAAGTACATACCATGTACCATCTCTTCTCAGGGATTACATACAACAATTGCTTTGCCAAAATTATACATAAGAAACATAAAACCTCGAGACTTTCAAGCCAAAATCTTAGATAGATCATAAAAGCACTAACTATTGACTCTAAGGATCTGAGAGTACATAGATGACACATAGGACTCTTATCTACAAGACACGATAGTCAGTATCTCCACCTGAGATGTTACTGCCATCCCTGATGCTACTGTCCTTCCCCTGTTGTATGGTTCCTGCCTCCTCGTCTGCATCTACCTAAAAATGTTGGATCGCACGGGGGTGAGAAAATTGAAATTGTCCCAACGAGATTTATAACTCTCTGCCAGAAACATTATTATTACAGATAAATATTATAAAACTGAGCAAGGGTTCTTTTATATTAACAAGTAGTATTAGTGATTGTATGAACATAATAAGATAATCTCCTTTCTTAAGGAGAACATTGCATCACCCATGGTAGAATTATACATCATCTATCTACTTTGCAAGGAATGTAAGAAAACATAAATATATCATCTATCAACTAAAGATGCATAAAAGAAATGTAACATCAGCCAATGATTTTCGTATTCAATCCTTAAGCAAACATTATATACGGCTGATTACATTTTACAATCACACTTATGCTCTTAGGAGATGAGATATACCACTCATACTCCAACCTTCGATTGTGAAACCCAAAGTCGGTGCCATACAAGGTCAATGGAAGAGCCGACTACCATGACCTCCCTTCTCTCGGTTAGTACGAGATCTCATGCAGGACATCTTGTGCTCTGCTAAATAGCTTTCCAGGGTGTACTGGCAACTTCGCTATAGAGCTACAGCGGCAGCTGCACTCTCTTCACAATAGAGAGATCTCATGTTTATCTCACATTGATCCGACATTAAACATCATTGGGAGATTCATGATACATCCATCCTGACATCAGGGGATTCATGATACATCTATTCCGACACATATAATGAAGGATTGAGAGATTTAATGTTTATCTCACACCAATTCCTCCATTAGGGCATACATATATTTTCACCCATCACCCCCACATATTAAAAAATATGCCTTCCGAGTTATGCCATGGAGCAACCCGTTTCACCATCTAGCAAATCCTGATGCTGATGGATCTATGGCCAGGGCACTACATGATAAGATTCCACTTGATTAATTAAGTACATTACTGTATTCTTTTAGAATCAGTCAAGTTTTCAAACATGAATTATTATGACAAATGCTTCAATGAAAAGTATAATACATCTATCAAGTACCTTTCAAAACTTTATATAAAATTGGGATCTCAATCCCTTATCGCATTACTGGGAATTCACATCCCTCAACAACATCATCATCATGTTTACTGGATCTGGGTATTCAAACCCTTAGTTCATCACTGAACATGGTTACCACTTATCAGATAACTATTACCTCCAGATCTTTTGACCAAGGTATTCAGGATACTTGTTACACAAACATCTCACATGGCTCACAAGGCCCATTAAGTATCTTGTCACCTCTCACTAGGCAACAAATTATCACATGGCTCACAAGGTCATTACATCTTTTCACCTCTCACTAGGTAACAACTTATTCACATGGCTCACAAGGCCATTGATCATTATACTTTTATTCAAGTATATAACATGCCTTACAAGGTTTATGCAACAAAAGAATTACAACCTTCCCATCATTAGGGTTAGGGTTTTTCTTTCTTATCGATTAGGGTTTCTCTTACATATCATCACCCTTCATTAGAGTTAGGGTTTCCCTTTATTTAACCATTTAAGTTTTTAAGATCATATTTATTAATGATCAAACCCTAATTCATTGCTCCACACATCTAGGATCCTACATTGATATCATAAGTATTCAATCATACTTATTTATTCTTATCATTTATCATTAAATGAATTATCAACACAAGATATGAGTTCCTCTCTCATTTTTACTAGAGTATGATTACATCATATTTTATTAACTTGGCTTAACCTTTTCTTAAGGTATGTTAGCCTACACTTATCAAAGTGCATTACATATCAATGTAAGAATTGTCATGACACACTTCATGTGTTACTCATCCAAGTATATTGGATTTAGGGTACATAAAGGTATATCAACCTTGAGGTGCTGAATGTGATATCTATCATGTCTTGATGTATCACTTCCCTCATCACTTGTAACTTACTTTAGTTCATCAACTTATCTTTTATTAGGTTATTTCCCATCCTAATACTTTATGCACCCGTTCATTACATTTATCATGTAATGTATTGGTCATAAGTCACTCATTTGAATTATTCAACTATTATCAATAATATGGACTCATCTCGGGTTAAGGCATTGTTGATATAAGGTTATCCATTATCAACCACTTTAGGTGTTTCACCTACCAATATATTATTCACTATTCCATTATTAGGAATAGGGTTTCCTCTCTTTATCAATTAGGGTTTTACATAACATCACCCTATATTAAGGTTTCACATAACATCACCCTATGTTGGGGTTTTATATTACATCACCCTATATTAGGTTTTCACATAACATCACCCTATATTAGGGTTTCACATAACATCACCATGTATTAGGGTTTCACATAACATCACCCTGTATTAGGGTTAGGGTTTCTCATCTTTATCAATTAGTTAGGGTTTTATGATTGTCTCATTAATCCAATCCCTAAGTCAGTGCTTCCACATGTCTCGGACCACATAGAATTATTAAAGTATTAAATTATACTTATCATTGTTCCATGTACTAGGAACACACATCACCATCACACAATATTCAATTGACTTATCCTTTCACTAAGTACATGCACCTACACTTATCATAGTGTATTGGGTTTATTACTTTCATAGGCATTGAGTAATAATCATTCTAATTATACCAATCACCTAAGTGCTTTAGAGGTACTTTCATTGAAATCAATCTTGAGATACTTTTCAACCATTTATGGGATTATTTGTACTTACATGGATTGAATCAATTAGACCTTCAATCGGTCTAGGACCAATTGACCCTTCAAACAGTCTTGGACCAATTGACCCTTCAAATGGTCTTGGACCAGTTGCACCCTCAAACGGTCTTGAAATTACTTGACCTCCAAACGGTCTTGAGGTCACTTGACCTTTAAATGGTCTTGAAGACCGTTAGACCTTAAACGGTCTTGGTCTAAAACCTTAAACAGTTTGAAGACCGTTAGACCCTCAAACAGTCTTGAACCCTTTACTCACCAAATGGTTTTAAAGACCGTTAGTCCCTCAAATGGTCTGGATCTACACCTTCAAATGGTCTTAAGACCATTAGATCATCAAACGGTCTAGGTCTCAAAATCCCTAAATGGTCTTGATCCTTAATACCTCAAATGGTTTGATGATTTGTTAACCTTACACGGTTTGAGACCGTTTGATCCTCAATTGATTTAAATATTAATTAACCCTAAATGGTTTGAAACGATTTGATCCTCAAACAGTTTGAGATCGTTTATTCCTCAAACGGTTTTGAAACCTGGTCAAATCAAAATTGAAACCGATTGAACCTCAATTAGGGTTTTGACATCAATTGATCTAGGGTTTTGAAACCAATTGAGCTAGGGTTCTGGAATCAATTAAATTTGATTATTTGAAGTCATTAGATCATAAAACCAATTAATCCTTGAGTCCATTAAAACAATTTGGTCGCTAAACGGTTTTGAAACCGTTTCTCCACTAAACAGTTTTGAAACCGTTTGGTCACTAAACGGTTTTGAAACCGTTTGACCAACAACAAAAGTGAAACTGTTTGCTTTTGACATTTCTTGAGGTGTGTGCTAATATTATGTCATCATCATCAAGCTTCAGACCTCTGATTTCTACTACCATATATATGATAATTTCAACAATTATTCAAGGAGCAAATAAAAGATCAACATATGATGAGAAATTGAAATCAATAATAACGTTGATGGGTTCAAGTTATATAACTCACCTTCAAAGTAGCTTCAAAGGTTCAAGCTTCACATCTATAATGGTTAATGAAGCCCCTTCAACTATCCAAGGCTCATTTCCAACTCTTTGGATGCGAAGGATTGACCAAGGTTGAGCATTGGATCGAAAAGAGAAGAAAATCAATGTTGAAATCCGATTTCAACCATCAATTCAAGGTGAAAGATGATCATGGAGCTTACCTTCAGATTGGGGAACGTTTTCCTCCTACTCCTAAGCTCCTTGGTCATCGAACAAAGCAAAGGGAGAAAGTGGTTTGCAAAATGGCCTTTCAAGTAGGGAGAAAATTGAATATATGTAATTGATTTTCTAGGAGTGAGAAAGTAGAAGGAAATCCATCGACTCTCTTTGCCACATTCCCCCTCCCTTCCTTGCCTCCGAAGCCAACTCCCTTCATCCTCAATATCCTCTCATTTATTCTTGAATTAAAAACAACCACCTTAATCACCTTAAATCATATAATACTTTTATCCATTTTTAGTGGACATTACTTTTTAATTAACAAATGCAAGTGGATTTCTTCACCTACTTAGGATATCTCGGTGCCACTCAAGGCATTTGGTCGTCCTTTTACTATAATATTTCAACCAAAGACTTTTTAGTTGATGGACACTTCAATTAATATATTTATTTTTGCTACAAAATAAATTAGGGTTTCAATTATGCTTATTTCGTGATTATTCTATTATCAAGATTATCTCTCCTCAAAAGTAATTCAAAGAAGACACCATTTTCTTTTTATTTTCTCTAAATGATACCAAGAAACAATAGGGACATAATAGAGGTGGTATTTTACATATCCAACCCTAGATTTTGGGTAATTTGTAAATTACACCAAAACTAGCATTCGATACACAAACATTACTCAAACATGCTCCTTCTTGGAACTTAGACTTTTGGAAGCCATACCTCAGCATCATTCTCATTCTTATGATTATATAATACTTTAGGAACATTTATCATGTAACATTTGCAAGGTAACCCCTTCAATTGGGTAAATTGCACTTTAATCCAAAACAAGCAAATATTGTTTCAACATTATTCAAACAAGTTTAAACTTGGAATTAGGGCTTTCCACCAGCCACCACCTTGAATCATTCTATCTATAATGACGCTAAAACACATGAGGAATGTTCGACATATGACACATTGAAATATAACCCCTCAACTTGGGTAAATTGCACTTTGGTCCAAAACAAAGGAACATTGCTCAAATAGCATTCAATCAGGACCAAACTTGGAACATAAGTGTGTCACATGATAAAAAAACACATTAGAGGATTAAATTAAAGTTATAAGCAACTTATTTATCCAAAACAAATAGGGTTACCTCATAACCCATGTCAGGGATGTTACAAATATGTGTATAAGTAAGTCTAAAATGCAATATGGACCAATTTTTTTTTAATTAGCACTCAAATGGCTAGAAACTAAGATTTCTAAAGTTGGGACAAAACTTCTATCAGTCGAGTTGCCAACTCGACCGATTAGTGGCTGAGGGATTTTTTAAAAAGCCATTCAGTTGAGTCTCTTTCTCATAGAACTCGACTGATGGCCAGGCTGGACCAAATCTTATGTAGATTTTGGCTGACTATTCTCCCTCTCAATTAGAGAAAAGTCGACCGATTCCTCCTCAAACTCTCTTAAGCTCTCAACCCTATCCCCTACCTTCCCTCTCCTAGCCCTAGTTATCTCTTATTTGACCTTCCTATCCCTTTTTCCTATCTTCCATAGGTGGCTAGATGGATTTTGGTGGTGTTTATATTGTTTTTGCTCTCTCAATCCTCTTCATTTTGTCTCCATGGCCTCAAATAGGAGAAAGAAAGCCGCCCCTTCCATATCACCATCATCTTCTTCCAACTCTCACCTCATTCCCTTCAATGACACCTTCTTTGTTTCCAATGAAGCTCTATATAGGTACAAGGAGCTCCTTCCTAGGAATCCTTTCCCTTTCTGTGCCTTATTTGAGCCTCGTCTGTGCAAATAAGAGGTCATAGATAAGGTTTTCGAGTTGCTTTATGACCACCACCTTGCAGCCCTCAGTGTTGAACGTCGGTGCTTCCACAATTCCATGACGAGCACTAAGAAGGTCATGAATTCTACACAAATCTATCATGGAATTATGACACTCTTGTACTCCCTCCTAATACTTAAGTGATTATTACTTCCATGATTATCGGTAAGAAATTCACAGTATCATAAGATACCTTGAATATATTTTTCAATGGTACTAAGGTAACCGACACATGGAGGAAAGACTATCCTGAGTATTTTGACCTCCTTGACCCTGAGTATTTCTATAAGAAATATGATATTACTCTCCCTGACATTCATAAGTTCTTGAAGAAGCCTCAGGCACCCTATAGGAAGAAATCCACCATCCCATCCTCTTCCTTGGGTCTCAAAAATTACATACCCATTTTGGTAGTCTACTACAATATTCACACCAAAAAGAATCAAACTAAAATTGTAGAGGATACCACATTGATTATGTTTTGTCTTTTGAAGAACATAGGAGTCAAGTGGTCTAGATACATTCTTCACCATATGACCTGCCTTGACTCCAGGAAGAATACCTATGGCACCCACCCACCCTACCCAACCTTAATCTGTGATATCTTCACCTTTGCGATTGAGAAGTCTCTTTTTCATGTTTTTCATTACAAACCTTCTAGGAAGGAGTCTATATTAGTGAGACCACTATCAATAAAACCTTTTTTCCTACATCTTCTTCCACCACAACTGGAGCCTCTACCTCTACTCAGGCACATCCACCTCCACCACCCTCTCGAATTACCCGTGCCTCGTTTCATGTTTCCAATGAAGCTCTCACGGGTTACATGGTGCATCAGTAGGTGTACAACCTACAGGTTCAGGAGCACCTACATTAGGATCTTTTCCAGATCATGTCAACTATGAACCTATCATGTTCCCATCCTCACCCTTCCTAGCAGCCCTACCTAGGTGGTGATTATGCTTCCTATGCATATACTTACTTCTACCCGACCCCTCCACCTTCTGCTTCTGCTACTGCTACTACACCCTCTACTTCTCATCGACCTACCCCTTCACCTACCCTTGGAGTGCTACCTCTCCCTATTGTCCCCATAGCTACCCTGCTTGTAGGACTTGACACTTCTACTTTGACTTTCCATCAGGCCAAGGAGGTCCATGATCTTGACATGACTTGGGACGAGCAAGATGCCATGTGACCCGATCATGATTTTGGTCCTTATGATGATGAGGAGATGCCCGACCTGGTTGATGAGGAAGCTACTTCTGCTGATGAGGAGGCATCTTAGGATGATGGGCATGAGGACAGTTTTGATGATGATGGCTTTTTTGGTGTCTCTGGTGATGAAGGTGAAGTTGCTGCCTCTACTACACCTTCAGATGGAGATGAGGACTACGATCCTAAAGCTTCTGATGATGATTCTGATTACGACCCTTTGGACTTAGAAATCCTTGATATTTAGATGTTTTAGTTTTTAGTCTTTATATGTTGATCATATATATCTTTCTATACTATTTTGTATTTAAGACATCTAGGCACATTATCTGAGTTGTACTATTTTCTATCATCATGTTGTTTTCATCGTATTGGCTTGTCGTTGCTTTGAGAACGTGCTTCTATGTTGTAATCTTAATCTTTTGTATCGTAACTCTATGTATGTTCTATCATGTGAGTTAATGGTATGCTTTCCATACTTTGATTATGACCCATGTTGCTTGTTTCTCTCTCGTCTCTGTTTGATGTGTGTTATGTTGTTGCATGTTTTATCTTGAGGCTGGATGTTTTTTATTGTGCTCGGAAAAGACCTATTTTTGTGCTCTTCTACCCCCTTACTTTTTGATAACACTAAAAGGGGGAGAGAAGTTTGATGTTTTAAAGCTCAACCATATTGCTTTTACTACATATGTGATCCTTTTCTTGTCTAAATATATGTTTTATCATGTGACTTGCTAAAGAACCATGTAGTATACATGTTATATAGATTTGTGTAGAAATACTAACTATGTAGGTAAGAGTGAGCAAAGATTGAGAGGGAGCAATTCACATTGTTAAAATTATGAATCCCCTTGCAATCCACAAGGCTAAGGTATAACTTTACAAATCCTTTTCAATATGTTGAGGAATGATTTGTCATTGTCAAAAAGGGGAAGAATGTTGACTTGAGAGTTATACATTGTCCATATTTTGATAATTACTTAACCATTACATTCATATGTATCTAATATGTTTGTTTAAGATTGATTTAAGGCATTAGGTACATGAAAATGATAAAATTCACCAAGCCCTAGCTTGTCCAAGTTCAAGTCGAAAACAATGCAAATGTGCAATTTGGGAAAACACTCCAAACCACCTTAGAATATTTTTGTAATCATTTGTATTGATGATATGACTTGTAACTAAGATGATAAAAAATTAGGGACACACAATTCCATCATTTGATCACTCAAAAATCATTTTGGATAATTTGTCATAGCATTTTAATCAGTCAAGTTTGAATCTCAACTGATCTATGATGGATTTTTGGAAATGGTTGCATCAGTCGAGTTGTACATTCATAGAACTCGACTGACCAATTTTTTAACCAAAGTTAATTTTGACTGATCAATCAAGTTATCCCAGGAAAAACTCGGCCGATAGTTTGAAAATTAGATTTTTCAGATAATGGATCGGTCGAGTTACCTTTATTGGAACTCGACCAAATGCACTATACAAAAAATGCAGAAAAATTGATTCCAAATGTTGGAGAGTTGTTAGAAATGAAAATAGATCTGTTGCAAGTTGTAAACCAACTGTTTTTCATTATTAAGTGATCTCACACTCAAAGGAACACCCCCAACTATAAATAGGACCTCTTGGAGTTCATTCTAAGGTTTCTCATTCATGCTATCCTTGGTCCTTGCTATATTTGAGTATATTACAACCCTTTGATCCCCTTTCTCTCTCTCATTACAAAGTATTTTATGATTATGAGTGAGTTAGGCATGTTGTAAGAGAGCTACCTCATTGTTACCTTACAAAGCTCTCCATACTTCCATATTCCCAATCCCCTTTCTCAAAGAATAAAGGCCGAAGTGATCTTCTTCGAGTGAAGGAGGATTTGATGTTCTTCTTCAAGTATGAAAAAGGTGTGAAGATCTTGTACAAGTGAAGGAGAAGGACAAGGCAGAAGATCTAAGGTTCTTAGTGGGTAAATCCTCAAGGTTGAAGACTTGTTGCAAGGAGGAGATGTCCTAAGAGAAGGAATCGAGCTGCTTGCAAGAATGGGTAAGACCTGTTGTGAGGTAGAAGACTATCTCTTAGATAGGTAATCCCTTGGATGTGAGGTGGTCTTCTTGTATGTCTTATAATGGAATATAAGTGTACGTGTGTTGGAAAGTCCTAGAGGTTGACCTCTCTAGGTAGTGGATGAACAGTCTCCTAGTTTGGAGATTGGAACCACTCTAAACATCTTATCTAAGTGTTTGTTTGAATATCTCTCGTACTTATTATGCTTATTTAGATAGGACCTCAAATTTAGTTTAGAATTTGGTTTCAATTGATATAATTTGAAGGTCTAACTATTCTTGTGCAAGTTCTGAAGCTCTATTCACCCCCCTCTAGAGACCTAGATCCAACATCTATCTCTATATATCTTTATCCCTGAGATGTAGGATGCTTCTCCTAAGTCTTTCATAGAAAACATATTTCCCACCCATGTATTTACCTTTTCTAAAGTAGGGATGTCATTACCCATCAACAATATCTCATATACATACAATATGAGGAATGTCACTATGCTCCTATTAACCTTCTTGTACACACAAGGTTCATCTTCATTTTGAATAAAGCCAAACTCTTTGACTGATTCGTCAAAATGAAGATTCCAGCTCTAGATGCTTGCTTCAATCCATATATTGAACTTTTATCTTAGAGACTTTATTTGCATAATTTAGATTTTTAAAACCCTTAGGTTGTGTCATGTACACATCCTTAAGAAGATTCTCATTAAGGAATGTAGTTTTAACATCCATCTTCCAAATCTCATAGATATAATAAGCTACAATGGAAAGCATGATCCCGATGGACTTAACTATGGCCGCTGGAGAAAAAGTTTTGTCATAGTCATCACTTTGAACTTGTCTGAAACCCTTTGCCACCAATCTGCCCTTATAGGTTTGTACTTTACCATGTATGTCAGTCTTCTTCTTGAAGACCTACTTGCAACCTATGGGTTTTACCCCTTCAGGTGGTTCCACCATAGTCCATACTTTGTTGGTATACATGGATTCCATCTCAGATCTCATGGCCTCAAGTCATTTCTCAGACTATAGTCCTTTAGTAGCTTCTATCTAGGTTGTTGGCTCATCATGTATGACCAACACATTGCCTTCCTGAGTTACAAGATATCCAAATCTTTTAGGTTCAAGGTGTGTCCTATTAGATCTATGGGGTACTTGTGTCACTTGAGGAATCTAAGATTCCACAACACCTTGTTATTCTCTTTGTTCCTATTGTTCATCTATTGATTCAATGTTTTCTTGTTGGTCTCTAACCTCTTCAAGTTCCACTTTTCTCCCATTGATTCCTTTGAAAATAAATTCCTTCTATAGGAATACCGCATCTCTGGCAACAAACACTTTGATATCATATATGGAATACAATTAGTATCCTTTAGTCTCCTTAGGATATCCAACAAAATAACATTTTATCAGACTTGGGACTAAGCTTCTCAGAAAACATTATACTAACATAAGCTTCACATCCCCAAATCCTCACATAAGTAAAAAAGTTTGATAGCCAAATTATGAAGTTTGATGGATCAATTTTCTTATTTGGACAAGGTAATGAATTAATCACATTTAAGGTGTTATAATGTGTATAAAATCCACATTGATCACCATATTTCGATTATGAGTATCAATATTGATTATGAATCCAAGAAAAATAATTTGGGATCATGATTAAACATACAAGGGTCAAAATATTAATATTTCATTCTTATTTTAAAATCCACTTTGTCACATCCTTCCCTCCTTAAAAATGAATTTTGTCCCCAAAATTAAAAAACATCCTCAAAATTAGAACATCATATATTCAAAATTTGAGACAACATCATATATTCAATATCATTATTTTGAGCCCAAAATCAAAGGGAAGGTCCCACCCTAGTCCTAATGAGAGCTAAACCCTAAGTCATAAATTGAGAAAGTCAATATAGTCATCATTTCAAAAATGTCAAAATTGGGATTTTGAAGTCATTAGTCATATATCTCAATGTACAAATAGTGTGATCATAGGATTTGTATCATTATTGAGATTTGATAATCGTGAGTCACAATTCTATAATCAATATCAAGAGTCGAGATTGACACTAAAAGTCATCGATCCAAAATTTGATCATATGTATAAATATTCCAAAGCTAGGGTTTATATTCCTGTTTAGACCTTAGGGGAGATCACTCATCTATATTCAATTTCTAGCAACAATATTCAAGCAATATTTGATCAACATGTCAAGATTTCATTATCATGGTTTCCAAGGTTGATGAATGATCTAGACCTAGGTCTATCTAGGAAGTCAACCTCAAGCTATAGTCAATATTGCCATATGTCAAGGTCATTATCAAATCAATATTCAAGATTGAGTATCAACCATGGTTTTAACATATTAGGCTTAGGTCAACCAATCCAAAATCGGGTGAAAGGAGATACCTTTCCAAACTCTAAATGATCAACAATACAAAAATTTAGAGGTAGTCAAAATAGAGATGTGACCTAGGTTAGGGGAGTCATGAGTCAACTACCACCCTAATCTAGCACATTACCAACATTAGTCATTATCCAATCAATTTTATTCAAATAGGGAGAGTATCAATGATCAAAGCATGTTTTGCAAGGTCATAACATCAAAATTCAAGATCATAATAGGGCAATAATGTCAAGATTTTACGAAGTCAAGTTAATATTTGCATTCCTTTCCTTTAATGATCAAGGTAGTAATATAATTTGGAAATTGAGGATTTGAATTTGGCATTCAAGGAATAATAGTGCAAAATATAGGCCCATAATCATCATATCAGAATTGAGATTGCAAAAGGCATCAATAGTCAAAAGGAAAACTGCTTTTTGCATCATGATTTTGTGAGTCTTAGGCTTAGTCACTTGATAGCATGGTCAAGATAAGTATAAAATAGGATACGAGTTGTTTAACTATACTTGAGGTTTAATCAATAATAGGGCAACATGGCCATTAATCAAATAGAGACATCATCAACAATGAGGTATAATGTATAAGTCCTTCTTATTTCACCATATCAAGATTATTAATATTGACCTCAAACATAGCAAACATGTAGTTAGGTTTTGGCTAAATTGAGTGTTCATGATATCAGGAGTCATACATGAGTATTTGGTTTCAAAATTAATTGATCAAAATTGAGTTTTCAAATTAAGGTCAAATCATAGTATCAACTTTCAAAATGTAGTGATATTCATTTTTCCCATGCGTAAGCTACCCGTAACTGAGACATCATGTGGAAAAAGGTAATGAGAAGGACCACATGATGGTATGAGAAGACTACCTAATCTTCATCTATATGGGTGGCTTGGGTAGTCCTTAAAGAAGAGATGAGATTCTAGAAGACTCTCTAGGAATTCACAAGAGAACCTTTAGGTCCAGTTTTGGATCAATTAAGGCCAGGTAGAGTGGGGATCTCAGCCACTGTGAAGACGGATAGGAGAAATTATGCCAGGACCCCGAGCCTAGACACCTCAATTTTCACCATTATGGACTTTAGGGTTTCTTGGGTGTGAGAGATTTGAGAAATTATTTACTTAAAGTATATGAGAGTGTGTAAGATCTGATACCAACTATCACGGAACTGTTCTTACCCCAATCTCAATCCCACTACCTTTTTTTTTTGATAAAGGGTGCCTGCCATTTTATTAAGTAATCAAATCGTCTACAACAAGTGCAAGGATTTGATCCTCGAACCCCTCTCCATGAGAGATGGGGTTTATAAAATGGCAAGCGGGTGAGGCCAAGGCATGGGCTACTCTATTGCCTTGCCTCCTAACAAAACATAGATTGAAAGACAAAAAGTGAGAAGAAAGCTCGGTGATGTCCCTGATGATAAAGTGCTCATAACCACGTCCACCATATCCCTTCCTCACTGCCTCGACCAGAAGAAGACAGTCGGTCTCCATAATCACGTCCACAAATCCCTTCCCTAGCGCAAGCTGCATGCCTTTCAGAACAGCCACACCCTCCGCACTAAGCATCGAGTATGGCTGTTCTAATCGGCACTGGGAAGTCCACAACATCCGCCCGCGGTCGTCCCATATGGCTGCATCGCATCCACTGTCCCCTGCCAAAGATATGGAGGCATCCGTGTTGATCTTAACGTAGCCCGGTGGAGGACGACGCCAAGAAACACTGTTTGATGAAGAGGAGGAGCCCACTGCTCTACTCACGGCTGCATGGTAGTGTGCATGTCTCCTGACGATGTCGATGAAGCTCGCTGCTAGGCCCAGAAGGAAAGGAGGATGCTCGTCAAAGATGTATTTGTTCCTTGCTGTTCACGTGACCCAGAGTAATGCCGCACCCTCCTCCTTACGTCTGGTGTTCTCCTCATCCAGGAGATTGTCCACAAAACTCCCTATGTCGTGGAGGTCCATCTGTCCCAACCAATCAAACTCCTTGGTGGACCAAATCTTCCTTGCTATCTCACACTAGAGTAAAACATGCGTCGAGTCCTCACGCAATCCGCAATGATGGTAGCCCTCATCCTGTGTCACCAGCTTTTTCTGCAACTCCGTCATAGTGGGAAGGATATTCCTCAGTGCTCTCTAGATAAAGTGTTTCAACTTCGGCGGCCACCTTTCTTTCCACAGACTTTTCCATATCTCCCCTTCCTCCCCTTCCCGCAAATCCTCCCCCGCCCTTAAAAGCTGGTAAGCACTCTTAATAGAGAATATCCCATTACTTTCCTTATCCCAGAAAAGGCTATCTTCCACACACCACCGTGGAAGTGGAATGTTTAGGACAGCCCTCGCTAGGTGGCTGGGAAAGCACTCCTCCACCGCCTCCCTCCTCCATTGTTTTGTCACAGGACAAACCAAGTCACTCACCCAGTTATACTCCTCTGGGCCACTCACCAAGTATCTATGCACTGTGCCACCCAGATGAGGGATCCACCTATCCCTATAAATGTGAATGTCCTTCCCATCACCCACCCTCCATCTAAGACCTTCCTTGACCAGCTGCAAAGCCCCCCATATGCTCCTCCATGTGTAATTGGGACTACCTCCCATCCTGGCGTGCAATACAGTCAAAGACCTATAGTATTTAGCCTTCAAAATCCAGGCAGCAAAAGACTCTCCATGAATCGCTAATCTCCATCCCTGTTTGGCTAGCAAGGCTTGGTTAAACACCTTCATATATCTAAATCCCATCCCTCCACTCTCTTTGGGCTTACATAACCTTTCCCAACTCATCCAGTGTATCTTCCTCTCCCCTTCCTTCGACCCCCACCAGAAATGGGCCATCATTGCCTGGATCTCATCAATCAGTCCATCAGGTATCTTAAAAATACTCATAACATATGTGGGAATAGCTTGGATGACCGCCTTAATCAACACCTCCTTCCCGGGCCTTGAAAGGAACTTCTCTTTCCACCCCTGTACCTTCTTCCACACTCTATCCTTAATCGCAACAAAGACAACTTTCTTAGATCTCCCAATAACTGTAGGGATCCCAAGATACTTCTCATGTCTATCCACCTCTCTAACCTGCAGCCGGTTCTTAATCATCTCCCGTCTCTCCGCAGAAACATTCACACTAAAGGAAACCTCAGTCTTCTCATAGTTAATTTTCTGCCCAGATGCCCTCTCGTATTGTCTGAAAATATCAGCTAAAGCGGAGCATTCTTCTGAGGTTGCCCTTGTGAAAACAATACTATCGTCTGCAAAGAAAAGGTGAGTGACCGTTGGAGCCCTTCTGCAAATTCTCGTGCCATGGATTCTATTCTCCTGTGCTTCTTTGGAAAGGGAAAAAGAGAGAGAGCTTCAGCACAAAAAAGAAAAAGATAGGGAGAGATGGGATCACCTTGGCGAATACCTCTAGCTGGGGTTGCAACTCCTCTCCTTTTGCCATTGACAATGATCTTGTGGGATACGCTAGAAACACACTCCATCACTTTATTCCTCCAAACATCTGGGAATCCCATCCTCCTCATAACCTTCTTAAGAAAATCCCACTCCACTCGGTCATACGCCTTGCTCATGTCAAGCTTGAGTGCCATCAACCCTTCTCTTCCTTTCTTCTTGTGCTTCATAGTGTTAAACAACTCGTAGGTAATAAGAGCATTGTCTGTGATCATCCTCCCCCTAACAAAAGCACTTTGATTCTCCAAAATAATCTCATTCAAAAGTGGCTTGATTCTATTCGCCAACACCTTCGTGATAATTTTATAAGAAACATTACACAGGGTTATAGGGAGAAACTCAGAAATCTAAACCGGGTTGCTCATTTTGGGAATCAGAACAATATCAGTGTCATTTATATCATACAAGTTTTCCTCTCCTTTCCACCATCTATCAATAAAAGACAACAGGCTGGATTTGATCACGTCCCAAAATTTCTGATAGAAAATAGCTTTCATTCCATCCGGACCTGGAGCCTTGTTCGGATGCATTTGATTAAGTGCCTGCCAGACTTTTATCTCTGTAGGGACTTGGTTCAGACGAGGAAAGGTATTCTCAGAAATAACACCCGACATGTCAGCAATGAACTCCTCCATCCCAGTTGGGTCCGAACTAGCAAAGAGCGAATTGAAGTACGAAGAAATAATTTCAGCAATAGATTCCTTCTCCGTATGCCAACTACCGTCCTCCTTGAAGAGACCATGGATCATATTACGCCTCTTCCGTTGACTAGATTTGTGATGAAAATACTTAGTGTTCCTATCGCCGTCTCTCATCTCAATAGTTCTAGCCCTTGCTAGCCAATAGCTCTCCTCCAAGCGATGTAGTTCCTGGAACTCGCTTGCTATGTCTGTACATTCCTTCAACATATCATTGGAAGGTGGCCGATTCTGAGCACTAATGAGCTTCTTTTCAGTCTCTGCCAGTCTCTTATTGATGTTCCCGAATTTTTCTTCTGCCCAATTGGAAAGCTTCTCTGCGCAGCTATCTATCTGTCCACTGAGACCCAAGTCCGCATTGCTGTCCCATGCTTGTTGCACCACTTCTTTACACTCCGGGGAAGATAACCAGAACGTTTCAAATCTGAATTATTTTTCATAAGGACCGCTGCCCGTGCCTCTTCTCTCTGCCCACAAAAGAATCTGTCCATGATTAGAGTTGAGAATAGGATAATTCTTGACACGCCTGACATTAAAGATATCACACCATTGCCTATCTGCCAAAAAATGATCAAGCCTTTCCATAATGAGATTGTCCTCATGTAAGCCACGCTTCCAAGTAAACTTGCACCCCGTAGATCCCAGGTCCATTATAAGGCAATTGTCAATAGCCTCCCTGAAGTTGCGCATCTTCCAGTCATTCCTCGGTTGTCCTCCCTTTTTCTCTTCATGCGATAATATCTCATTAAAATCTCCTCCAAGCAAAACAGGCCATCTAGCCTGGGCACAAACCTCTTCCATCAACTCCCATGTATGCCGCCTCTCCTGTGTGGCTGCCCACCCATACATCCCCACAAAATGGAAGCAATCAGGATTTCCTTCCACTCCCACCTCCGCTGTAATATGGTGATCTGAGAAAGACTTTATCCTGACATCATCTCCCTTCCACCACAAACCCAAACCCCCTACTCTGCCTCTGCTATCAACACTAAACCCATCATCAAAACCACACTTCCTTCTCACCGCCTCTTGGTCTCCTCCTCTACACATAGTCTCCATGATGAAGACTATATCGGGCAATTCTCTCCAAGACCGCCTTCTCAGAGAGTCTACCGTCCCAGGGCTGCCCAGGCCCTAGACGTTCCAGCATAGGATTTTCATGGCTGTTCACGGGTCTGGTCCTCACCAGTACCCGCTACTGAAAGAGAGGTAGAAACCCCCGGACCCTCCTACTTCCTCCTTTTTTCCCCATGCAACCCCGCCTCCTCTGTCTCCTCGAGGACCCCTTCCACATCCCTTCTATTCCTTTTCCCCCCGCCTGATATGTATCTTCGCCTGTCCCAGTCTCCCTCCTTTCTCCCACTGTCTGTCCTACCCTAGTAATTCTTCCCATGCTTCTCCCCTCCCCCTCCCAGTCTTCTTCCTTCCTCCATGTACCCCCCTTATAATATCTGACCTCCTCCCCCCATCCCTGTAACACCAGGCACAAAGCATCCCCTCTCCTCACAAACTTCATTTACCTTCCCCCCCAACTCACCCCGAAACCTTCTCCATGGTAGCTAACAGATGCAGGCAGGTAGACGGATGTCTGGAGCACCTCCGACTCACCATTAGTTTGATGCTCGTAGTTTCTATCTTCCCCCCTAGTCAGCGATTGGTTCGATGATATATGGATCTGCCTGCTGCGTTCCCCATCAGTGAACATGAGACCCTCTCCGTTTTGCACCTCCCCCGACTCCTGCATCCGCACCCGATCAGTACCACATTTTATCCTCCCACTGATCTCAATGTCATGCGTCTCCCTGATATCCCGTACTGGGACCTGCATTGCCATGCACGGTGCCGTGGTGTTGGCGACGACCTCCTTGCTGCCTCCCCCAGTAGAGCTGCTCCTGCCGTCCACGTTCTTCATAATCTGCTCATGCTGCTTATCAGACCTCTCATGCCCAAGCCGGACATCGCCGGTAGTCTGCCTGCCGACGCCGTTTCCGCCTAGCTTCGTCGTCAGTTTGGTGAAGACCACCTCAAGATCCTCCGAAGAAACAGACCTCTTAGTGTCCCTCGCCTCTTCCATGAGATCTTTCTCTTGATTCCTGACATTGCACGAGCCACTGGTCTCGCTGTTTCCCGACGCATGACTCCCCACTTTCGGTTTTGATACAAACCACAACTCCTTCTCCGCTCTGTCCCTACCCAGGAGCTCCTCTTTCATTGACGTCGCCCAGCGCTTGGTTGGTGATGCCTTGATCCAGGGCCCCCATATTCTCGGCGGCGGCCCGTCTTCTTCATCCTCTCAGTCGTATGTGCAGTTTTTTTCTAGATGCCCGATCAAGCCGCATAAGTAGCAGAAAGAAGGCACCTATTCATATCGGATCTCGACATCAACAATACGGCCTCCATTGTCCCTGATCTTTTGTTTCTTTCGTATAGGCTTCGACACATCAATCTCTACTTTGGCTCTGCAAGACACCCCCAGCCCAAGTCACGCAGGTCTACCGCCGTAACCCTATCGATCTTGGACACCACCACATTAATCGCTTCCTCTGACCTGAGCCCTAGTGGAAGATTGTAGAGACGGATCCAGAAGTAACTGAGGTTCAGCGTCAATTCCGTTGGGACATCGTCCGGCCGGATATCTCTCACCACCAGCAAGTGGTTGTCGAAGTTCCAAGGTCCGTCCTCGACGACCTTCTCCTTATCCTTCCAGTGCATAAACTAGATGACGAACAGGTTGTTTGAAAGCTGCCGGAATCTGACCTCACGTCGCAGTGCCCATGCGCTCGTCATCATACGCTTCAGCGCGGGAAAATTGTAGGGCCTGTTCGTCATCAATCTGCCGATGAGATCCAAGTCGAGATATTCCCTGCTCCCACCGTCCACCGTCCCTCCCAGATCTAGAATATCAGTTTCCTCCTGCTCACTCACCCTAAGGGCAGTGTACCGTTCCACAAGATCGTCATCCACCATGGCGCGGAGATTGCCTGCAACCTGCAAGAGAAAAACGCCGCAGTGGAGAGAAGGACCCTGCGTGCGTCGCCCAGAGGGATGCCCTAGGAGCGCCGACCAGGGAGTAGGAGTACTACTAATACTACGCACACAATGAAGGCTTAATACAAAATTGGACTCAATCCCACTACGTAAATAGTAGAAAAAGGATTGAAGGGCCCATGCCTAAGTGGCCCAATAGGATCAACCACATTGGCATATACAATAAGAAATAAATAACTCAAAAACTGGATAATTAAAGATCAAATAACCTAGTATGGAGATATATCTGATTTATCTTTGTCATCAGAGTGTATGTGTGCAGAAGCGATCTTATTCAATATTCCAGTTGTATTGCCTAAAATCAAGAAAAATCAAGACACAATCATGCAATTGCACGGTACGCTATCAAAATCAAGTAAAACATTTTATAAGAAAATAAGTATACTTGGCAGGACTTATATTCAAAAGAATAACAAGCAATTTGCAAATCCAACATTTATTCGATAAGTTTTTCAATCAATTCAACTTTTATTATGAGTTCTCATTATGCTGTAATTCGAGAAGCATGCTTATATATTTTGTGTGACTCTATTACCCCAATGCGATGGGGAAGGTCACTAGGCTCCTTCTCACCATAGGAACATAGGAGGCTAATGTGCAAGTCCCACATCCAAATGAGGGGGTTGTTGCACTCAATATGAACATTATCAACATTATCAATATCATCATCATTAGCAATATACATGCAGTCATAATGGGCATGCAATTTATGTTTTCATGTTTTTCAAAATATAGTATAGAAAAACAGAAGACTAATCATAGGGAACGGTAGCTCATCCAAGTAAATAGCCAAGTATACAGTCAAGAGATACATAAAAGTATCTTCAATACAATCAAGGAGGAGTTATATAATAGTGTACCTTTTACCGAGATTTTGAGTACAGATCCACTAGTAATAGGTCGACCCTTCGAGTTAGATCCTAAAATACAATGTTTGGATTAAGGGTCAAGATCAAGATATTTGGATATCATGTTTCAATATTCGAGATTAGGGTTACACTTTTCCTATGTCAACCTTAGGGTTGGATCATTCACTTATAATCAACCAATATTTCCATATGTCCAACATTATTTCAAGTGTCATGTATTTTTGAGTGTGAATGACTAACCTAGGTTTTATAGGATTATATGTGTTAACCCTAGTTTTCATGATCAATATTCATTCATAATCAAGTTTGTAGATCATCATCATGGTACTTAGCATCATTGGTGTTCAAGATTAAATCTAGTTAGAAAATTTAGATCTAGATCATTATGGGTCAAGTATGATCTTAGAGTCTCAATATAAACATTAGAGTCAAGAATTAGGGTTTTCAATGTTTAGTCAAGATCAATCACAAATAGAGTCATTTAGAAAAATTAAATAAGCAAGAGATCATGATTTAATTATATCAGTGAGAATAATTTGGAATCATGTTTCAAAAATATTTTTGATCGTTTCATTGGATTTTTTTGATCAAAATTGACTATTTACTCAAAGCATTTGGAGTCAGGATGCATTAGATACGATTTAAATAAGATTTGACCATTTATTGCAATTTCGAGCAGAGAGGATGAAAAAAATACCTTATATTGGAAAAAGGATGGCTGTCAGATGCAACGGTAACGGATGCAATGGAGCCATGCTGGCTCGCTTGGTTTAGGATTTGGTTCAGGCCTTGGTTGATTGGTTTGATCATGGCTCACTGGTTCAATTGACGCGGTGGCTTCCTCTCTGGACTGGCCAAATTAGGCCTTCTCCTCCCTCGCGCAGGCCTCGCGTGAGCCACACAGGCAAGCAGAGGTACTCGCCAGAGTAGAGGTGGTTTTCTAGAAGGAATGGTGGATGGACGTAGCCATGATACTGTTCATGTTCGTCTAACCCTCGTGAGTTGAACGGTGGTGGCAGATTTGAGTGGCGAGCTGAAGAGGTAGGATGCCCAATTTGGGCTGGTCGGCGGTGCTTCTTAGAGCAGCAAGAGGTCGAGGGTGTTCGAGGGTAGTGGAGAGGGATCAAAGGTACTGACTGCGCTCGTGGGAGAATGCCAAATCATTTAGTGGGGTTTTTATAGCTTGAGAAGGTTAGGTTTAGGGTTTTCGAGAAGGTGGTCATGGTGGCAGACGAAGGGTGCAAATCGTGGCTCAATTGTCCTTAAATTATAGGGATTTAAGTGGGGAAAATGGTATAGGTGAATCCAGATTGGCGGGATGATCATCCTCATTCGATTTGATTTTCAAAATGGGGTCAAGATGATCGAATCGTATTTGGCCATTTGCCACCTTCCCTCTCCGCTGATTGCAGGAGGTAGGGGACAACCTCCTGTCCACAAGATCAGGATCATTATCTGCGGCTGCTCGATCCAAGGGCCGAGGTCTATTCCCTACCTTAGGCCACAGATTGGTGACCTAGGAAAGGTCGGAAAAAGGGGAAAAGGGGGTTTTCAATACATAAACTTCAAGAATTCATAGTAAATGATAGGAATGCCCAAATGACATGATTTTTGGACCATAGATTCACAAAAATGTGGAGAACCTTTACAAAAAGTTTGAGAGCCAAATTATGAAGTTTGATGGATCAATTTTATTATTTGGACAAGGTAATGAATCAATCACATTTAAGGTGTTATAATGTGTATAAAATCCACATTGATCACCATATTTCGATTATGAGTATCAATATTGATTATGAAGCCAAGAAAAATAATTTTGGATCATGATTACATACAAGGGTCAAAAGATTAATATTTTATTCTTATTTTAAAATCCACTTTGTCACAACCTTTTGAACCTATTTAGATGGTACCCTATATAGTGTAAACACATCAGTTTTTAGAGCATACCCCCAGAAGGTAGTCAAAAGCTCAACTGAACTCATCATCGATCACACCATATCCAACATTATGTGATTCCTTCTTTTTGATACATCATTGTGCTGAGGTGTTCTAGGTGGAGTCCACTGGGATATGATCCAATGGGATCTAAGAAGGTCCTCAAACTCTTAGTTTAAGTATTCTCCACTTAGATATGAACAAAGTGCCTTAATACTTTTTCCAAGTTGGTTCTGTACTTCATTCATAAACCCCTTGAACCTGTCAAGAGTTTCTGACTTGTGTTTCATTAAATAAACATAGCCATACCTATTGAAGTCATCAGTAAAGGTAATGAAGTACTATTACCCACATATAGAGCTTGTTCTAAAAGGTCTGCATACATCAATATGTATGAGTCATAGTAGATCTCTATCCCTCTCATTCTTACAATGAAATGTGTCTTATCCATCTTTCCCAACAAACAAGATTTACATGTCTCTATTGAGTCCAGATCAAAAGAGTCTAGATAACCATCTTTGTAGAGTCTAGATATGCGATTCTCATTTATGTGCCCTAGACAACAATGCCAAAGTTATGTTTTGTTTGAGTTTTTGTGTTGTAGTCTTTTGGTATTAACATTATAAACATTTTTCTTTAGATCCAATAAATAAAGACCATAAGACATTGGGGCACTACTATAAAACAACCCATCTTTGAAAATAGAACATGGTCATTTTTAATATGAAATTCAAATGCATCCTTGTCCATACAAGATACAAGAATGATGTTTCTATTTATATCACGTACATAATAGCAGTTCATTAACTTTATTTCAAGACCTATGGGAAAAGATGAACTATAGGTTCCAACTGCGCTGGCCGCAACTCTTGCACCACTAGCAACTTGCAATTCCACCTCGCCTTTTCCCAAAGGCTTACTTCTTTTTAGATCCTACATATTCAAACATATGTGAGATCCACATCTAATATTTAGGACTCATGATGACGAAGTAGATATATTTATCTGAATAAGGTATCTACCTAAAGTGGAGATCACTATCCCCATCTTCTTCTTCCTGAATGCCTTCAAGTACAAAGGATGAGTTCCTCTTGTACTTTTCTTTATCCTCATCTTGAGTATTGAAGATTTGGATTTGGGCTTGACCTCAAAACTCTTCTCGACCTTTCTTTGATCCTTCGACTCAGCTTCACTGATTACCATCATAGACTTGTCCTTGTTTAATCTTGCTTCGACATGTATCAACACACCAAGAAAATCTGACATCGGTTTGCCCATATTATTTACATGATAACATGCAATATAGTGTCTATATGATTACATCAATGTCTTTAGAACCATATCCATGGCCAACTCTTGGCTCAAAGTGAACCCCAATTCTTCAAGATGATACGCATGTCCAATCATATTAAGTACATGCTCTTCTATTGAGGTTCCTTCTATTAGTTTAGACTCAGGTAGCACCTTTATGATATCATCCCTTTCTTGCTTCTCAAGGCCTAGGTTCACTTTCTTAAGATGTGTCACCATCTCAATAAAACCCATATCCTCACACTGCTCACGCAACTCATAGTTCATGTAGCTAAGCATAAGGTATTTTATCTCCAACAAATCGTTGGCATGCTTACAGTAAGCATCCACCTTTTCCCTAGGCGCATCAGGAGCATGTATTTCTGGCACTGGTTTGTCAAGGATGTAGAGATTTCACTCCTCATTGAGAACCCTTCTTGAAGTCTAAAACCATTTGTGGAAATTTTACTATCAAATTTGTCCTTCCTAAGGACTGATCACAATACAGATTTGTCTATCATTTGATTCTATAAGAAAAAGTTGCATTTGTAAAAAAAATTGATTTGATTTGATGATAACAATTAGGTATTTGATTAACTACCACTCCCACTATTTTATTAAAATTGATAGCCCTCACATCAATTCGGAATATTGTAGTGTCCAATATTCTAGTGGGCCTAGATCCAAGATAATTTAACTATGGACTGACCAACAACTCAATACATAGTCAATTATCAAGGTAGACAACTTTTGCCGATTGCATCATGCAATTCCAGATAGATGATATGCACAACTCCTTACCATAATCATCTGCATGCCTCTGGGCCTAGACGCTTTAAGAATCACAAGTTAAGCCTGACCCAAAAAATGACATGATAGTAATGTACCCCACTTTGGTGGAACCTACATTACTACCATCACACTTCCACAAGATAGACGATGCACCACAATTTTGTGGAATATATGTTTGGCCGGTCAAGCTTTTCATGTGTGCCAGTTTTGGAAGGAATATAAGGCTTAATATTTTAATTTGAGGACTTTGTATTTATAAACACATATACTTTATCCAGTCACCACATATATAGTATATATCATATACACGCTATATCCCACAATGAAAACATGCAATAAATGAAAAGCAATGGTTATGGCCAGCCTAATGTAATTCCTTGGCGCCATAAGGAATTACCACAACCTAGGGTCCACATAACATGTAGAAACCTATTGTTGATGAAGATCCATTCTTGCCAATCTGGGGTGATCGGTTCAACCCTTGAACTGATCATCTCGCCTCCTGGCTGGTCGATCGGTCGTCTGGTCCTTCTATTTACCATCTGCTAGATCCTCCAACCGATCGATTGGGTTAACCAACCGTTCCATCCAACTTGTCCTTCTTGCCCTCCTTAGTCCTCCAGTTGGTTGGCTCATCTTCTATATGACCGTCTGACATCGTCTGAATATCTTTCTTCAACATAATAGGAAAGTAAACTATCCTATTATTACATGATTATAGAGAAACCTTGAGTCACATTCGAGGG
This sequence comes from Alisma plantago-aquatica, assembly GCA_963693085.1. NCBI lineage: Eukaryota > Viridiplantae > Streptophyta > Magnoliopsida > Alismatales > Alismataceae > Alisma > Alisma plantago-aquatica. Next base: position 931,692,339 of record OY856413.1, on the reverse strand, counting down.
GAGCAAGGCTAGGAAAGAATTAACTTTATATTGGGAAGATGGGATAGAGGCTATGTACCCAGACTAAGATAAAAGGATTAACCAACTACACAACCATGCACAGATAATAGGGGTTATCAACCATACCACGTCACACATCCATCATCAAAACTCACTTTTAGGATGACACATGTAAATTGCATATATATATATATATTGGTTTGGGATTATGCATGATTTTTTATTGGATAGAATTATTCACATCACATGCAATAATTAAACAATGAAACCAAAAATCTGATTGTATTGATTATCCTAAAATATAATAGATTGACGTGGCTTTGATACCACTGTAGGGAAATATGTCTATAGAACAGGAAGTGAAAACAAAAATTTTTGACTACCATATTCTCCATAAACTAGTGGATCGTGTCAATAACTATAAGATGAGAAGGATGATTTCAAGGATATACCTAGTCTTAGAGCAAGTCCAACAATATCTCCTCATCATTGTAGATGCACAATTGTCTTCTAGTTGCACTGGGACTCGTCTGACTGCTATGCCTCTTGGTCTACACCATTTACTGTAGGTTGACATCATCCTCCTAGTAGTAGACAACAACATCCATGCCTCTATGGAAGTCCACACAGACCACCTAGAACTCATGTCGTCCTTGTAGAATGGACAAGAAGGAGTTGTCCCTCCCATTGGTGTACTAGTTACCATCTTGCTCTCCCATAATTGTTTCTCCCTTGCTATCCCTCCCTTTAGCAGGTAGGACTCTCTTGGTCTCTCTATTGGTTACCACAACTAGAGATGACAATAGTTTTCAGAGTAAATTGAGTTGTGTTCTGGGAATCCCCCAATACCCCTCTATTTATAGCAGGGGTTAGGGTCTGGGTTCCCAGTTTGTGTGGGAGTGGAAGGGACCTGAGGATCTTGAATTTTCACAACTTCCAAGAACCGAACTAGTTGGCTGGAAGCTGAGATGATCATCTAGCATGCATGTTGATTGTTTCACTCAATGAGATATTCATTTTACAGTTTCCTAATCGCAAACAAATTTGGCAATTCATTTCCAACTAATCTTAGACATTAATTTCTTGCATCAATAGATTGAGCAATCTAAATGATCAAACTTTTTCACAAATTTGGGAAGTTACTAGAACCTTCCTTTGGCCCAACTGGGCCGATCATTTCAGCAGGTGAACTGGTCATCTCACTCTACCCGAGCCGATCAGTTCAACTAGTGAGCCAATCGGTTGGTGCCTGTTTCGTGCAAAACTTAAGCCAATTCAGTTCTAATCAACCTAACACTCCAAATGATTGTCTCACTAGGTGAAATGTTTGGTTGACAGTCTAATCATTTGATCTGTTTCATGAATTGAATACCTAAACAATTTAGTAATTAATTCAATCATCATTGAAGAGTAAAATCCTCTTCTAGGCTAAGACATGTGTGTGACCCTATAGGTCTCATATTACGTTGGCAGTGAATGTCCATAACAACTTATGACAACACAAGAAATGAGCGGTGCCTAGTCACACATCAATGCTACCCAAGTAAATGGAAGTTGGAGAACAACTTCAACCTACAATCTATTTATGGTGTTACATTGTTGGTATAGTTCCTTTGTCATTGATATCCAAATTAAACTCAAGGCATGGAGTAGTCATCCTCTTCAACATTCAATCTTATTTCTTGAAACAGAGCATACTATTTGAGATATATGTAAGGCCAGTATCACGTATTGACTAACATGTGCATGACCATGCATTTCCCAGTCTCTCTATTCAAAAGGCCTAGGATATCATGCTCCTATAGAAGGGACAATTCCCATCTACATCACTCATGTGTCACATTCACCCAATCATCACCTTTATAATAACCATTATTTCATGATTACGTTTGATAATGTCAAAGCATACTGAACTACATGTGATGAGTGTGGTGACTTCAGGTCTAAGGACCACAATCACCACCATCACTATGAGAGATGACTATGACTACCATGGTAATGGCTTCCATGTGTCAGTCCCATTGTGGGTTTGTCTGATACACTATTCTCTAAAATGTATCTGTGTACTTGGATTGATATTGCCATATCATGACTAATGAGATTCTGTCATCAACCAACTCACACTCTGATCTTATGTGTTATTGTTGTCTATCAACCTTCCATAATAACAACAAATTAGGGACATAATGAGAATGTATATGTATAATCAACATTCATATGATCTCATGATTCAAGTCTCGTACTTGAAAACATACGTCATTGAGTAAACATCATTCTCTTGACATTCATAATTTTACATCATCATCTCATAACTGAATAAATAGAATAAATTGGAATCTTGCCTTTATTCATTAATAAAATCATTTACATATTATGCCATTAAAATCATCATATGATTAACTCTTTAGGCATACATACCAACAATTTTATCTAGTATGGAAAGCTATGAGGACTTTCCCCAATTGCTGTGGAGAGACAGACCCCACAAATGGATGACCTCACTAGATCATGCCTATATAAGGAACCATAGCCTCACCAAACAATGTGTGAGATCCCTCAGTCCAAAAGGAAGCTCTCTCTTCCTCCTATTTGATCCCACATTCTATCTCCTTCTCTCTGGTTCTTCCTTTGATCCATCATGAACTGAATCCCCTCGCTTTCTCTACTCTTGCTTCCTCCGATCAATTGGCGGCATTAGATGAGCCCGATGAGAGAAGGTGAAGAATCTAGCACCCTTGCCTACCACTCAAAGGCCTTGAAGTGAAAAGTCAATGTTGGGTTTGACCACACTCCCGACACTGAGTTGTGAGAGGAATAAGTTGGGTAGTTGAACGTGAACCTATGCAGATTTACTTCCCTACCCCAGGTGCATGAAGACCCATAACCTCCGGAGTGTGGGAAAAATAGGCCTTGTGCCCCTGTCTCAGGCTCCGGCCCGAGTGGAGTGAGAGCTGAAATGGCCTATTGGTGATGCCAGGATGCATGGAAATAAGTTAAACTCTCTCTTTTGCTAACATGGCCTCTTTTGATTGGCCTATAATTGTCAACCTTGTGAACATTGTTGTTATTGCTAGGATGATCATATTAAGACAAGTTATATATGAAAATTGATTTGGAAAGTGACAAGAATATGAATAAAATACCATTGGGACCTAATTATAATCATAATTCGAAAATTAGGACCAATGCATGATTAAGTAGCACTTAAAACATATAAATCCTAGTTTTCAATGAAAAGGTTGTTAATCATGTTAAATATGTTTCCTTGAGATATAAATTGATATTTTGGATATTTGATAATCTAAGATGATCATGATAATAATGATGAATGATTAAGGTTTCTAAATGGGATAACCATATATATGTGTAATTATGATTTTAAACCAAAGATTATAACTTGTGATAATATTAATTAACTTAATCTAATCTAGGAGTTCATAACATAATAATATGATAGATCTGGTAATTAGGGTTTCACCTAATGTTATGTGACGAAATTAGGGTTTGTACCCTTGTTCATTATCCAAATCAGAGACAACCCTATATTAGGACCCGAGTAGGGTTTAATATAAATAATATGATTGGCGACACTTTAGGGTTTACATAAATGTAGATAATGTTGGTTGTTTATGTTTAATGCTTGGATGTTTGGATATATGATCGAAGTGCATGTTGCATGGTCTGTATGGTTCTACATTGAGGTATGTGGTTACAATTATGACTACTCAAATTATCAATTGTCGGTGTTTTTTGAGGATTTCTCGAGGATTGGTGAAAATAAATTGTTGAATCTTTATTTACATTATGTTCAACTACAATGCCAATATGAGTATCACATAAAGTATGATATCATATTTTGAACCCTAGGATGACATGCATTGAGGGGTGATGCACATGAGCCCTGGAAGGAGCTTTTATTACACATGAGATAACATATCAAGTGTGGGTTATAATTTGCAATGAAATCGCCAGTTCTTATTTGCAATTAATTGGTTGATTATATATTGTTATCTTAGTTGCATACTTTTGCATGCACCCCATCTACACTGTATATCAATATAGTGATCTACATTTTTTTCCCACACCTCTTAGGTAAATGCTATATATGAAGATATCAAAACATGATGATCTGGATGAAATAAATTTAAGAATAAAGGATAAATAAGGGAGGATTAGTTAGATACTTCTTCTCATATGTGTAGCTCTCATGTCTAAAATTTATGTAACTCCTTAAAAGAGTATCAATATATATCTTGTAAATAATATTTGTTAAATAATGGAAATTATTTTTATTGTTTGTAATTTGATAAATCTGGATCTTGGGAAATTTAGGTAATGCATTTCAACTTTAAGGTCCTTTCTTAATTGGGGGATGTTGAAAAGTGAGGTCATTACACCCTCCTTTATATATTTTGTTTACAACTCTCTCAAGAGAATTTTACTTGTTGTTCTGCTTTCTTTTTTATGTCTTTCCAAATGTGGAAGCATAAAGTAGAAAGGGGACCTTCTCCTTTTCCCTTTGGTGGACTTCAATCATCATTATTGGATCATTTTATTTTGGTTTCTTCAGCTTCATCCATCAATCTCCCCACCCCTTCGTTGAGTGAGTTTGCAATTGTAGAACAAGTGGTTTAGGTCCTCATTTTCCACCTGGATCACTTGTTTAATATATCTACTTAGGTTTTATTTCTGAATCACATTAGATATGCTCATGTAAATTTTAGTATATCTACTTATGTTTTATTGATGAATCACATTGGATATGCTCATATATGTTTTTACTTCCTGCAAGTATACTAATTTTTATTTATAATCTACATCAAAATCTATAAGGTACCTACTCTACTATTATCTTTTTTCTTGTTAAACTACTTGCCATGCCAAATATGATCATATAGTCTACTCCTGCTTGAAAGTAATAAAATTTTATTAGCAATTATATCATATTGCTAGGACTTGAGGCCCAACCCATGGTTTTTCGCATCTTTTAGGTGACCAATGAAACAACAAGGTCATGGTGGTGAGAAACTATCTTTTGGTGGACTTTAGTAAACTGTAGGCTGGTGATATGTTCTTGGAGTATCATGGTAGAGTCATCCATGTACTCTCAGGTCTGGGAGGGAAGTTGTATAGTTGGTGCATTCTATAGCTCAAGGTTTTGGCTTGTATGCCTTGTAATGTTGTACATGATGTACATGTCATATATATGACATGGATATTGTTTTGTATACATGTGTGACTTAGTCACTCAATGTGACGTCCCCAGATTTTCTAAAACTTAATCTGATGTGAGACATCCAAATTGAAACCCTCATCTCAGTGAGAATCCCAATTTAAACATCCCACACTAGGCTAAGAAGAAGAAAATCAAGGGAGTCAGAAGGAAACAATAGTAGCACATGCACATAAACAATAATAAAACCATACAACACATGTTCACCATTCAACATATAATTACAACATGAATTGTTACAACATTTGATATTACACATTGAACAAAAAAATTCTACACATACATGTACTACCACTAAACTACATGATCTTAAGATAACATGTCCACCTGTACATCAGCTCGCCACACAACTCTTACTATCCTAGATCTTCAAGAGCATAACCACAACCTAAACAAAAGATTACATGTGGTGCACGTCAACACAATATTCAAGAATATTGGACTAAGTATGCCTACATGTCTTTTACATACCTCTCATCATATCTTGGCAATAAGATAAAACTAATACTTGGCAATTATAAAGAAATATAAGAAAATCATATACTTGCACAAAGATGTTCATTAACAAAAGAGAACACATATTTTAAGCACATTTCCATCATATATCTCATACATCTGCCCCCAAGGGCTTCAATGTTTTTAGGCCTTATGATCTACTCCCAAGGAGTTTGTGATCTTATACAAACATCATATGATCTACCACCAAGTGGTTTGTGATCATTATGCAAACATCATATGATCTACCACCAAGTGGTTTGTGATCATTATGCATGCGCTCTACCACCAAGTGGTTTAGCTATCTTATGATGGAACATCTATATTATGTTTGCAGGTGTTCATATCCATAAGCATTGAAAATCAAGCAAGATATCATACAAGAACAATAATTTCATCCAATACCATATGCCAAGTATTTTACTACATATAACATAAGTATAATGTATAATAAGCCAAGTAAGAGGTAATGGCATACCTTGATCAAGAAAGACAGACCTAATCACATACTCCTCATGTCATCTATCCTTGCTAAACCTGATAAAGACAAGGTCATACTCTATCATCAGGTTCTTATCATCTTACATCTCATCTTAACCCTAATCATATTCATTTTAGGATTTCAGTTAGATCATTATGATATGTACGTTAATACTTGTCTTATCATCATCCTTATGTGGTATTTACATTACTGGTATTATATTCAAGATTAGGATACATAATCAGATTATTGGATTACATATGATTATGTACACATATTAACCCTAGAATATATACATTAAGCATATTAGGGATTAAACCATGTATTAAAGGTCAACTTCATATAACATGAATTCTATGCATCTAACTAATATCAAAGTTCCAGATTAGCTTCCAGTTACTGATATAAGAGTCTTCTGTAAATTACATCATTTATTGAGCATGTATGCATTAATTGCATTATCTTTGGTGTTATTATCCCTTATCCATATTAATCAAATTACATGATTTCATTCATTAACATGATTGTATTTGACATCGTATGCATTATAAACATAAATATGGATTTATGGGCATTTTTCCATAATTTTAGGCCATCGTTTGATGTTTATTATCTATGAAATAAGCATATAACATATTACATGATATTAATGACATTAAAGCATTAAAACACTGATATTATGCTTCCATGTTGTTCTAAGCATTTTTCTAAGAATTTTGGTACCTTATTTGTATTTTTCTGATAATGGATCTAATTTCTATGATTTATCTAATATCTGCATATTTATTGAATTATTTACCTGATCGAGCCAATCAGATGGCACCACATGGCTCTAAGAGGGTGCCTCCTTTTCCTTCTTCTGCTGGCTAGTTGATCCGGATCCCACGCAAGATTCGTGGATCTAGTGATCTACCTACCCGGGTCGGGGCTCTGCCCTTCTCTTGCGTATTGACACAAATGTCCACCTCCCCTATTCTCTGTGTGCGCCGTTGCATAGAGCTGCTCCGGAGAGCAATGGAAGCAGATTAGGCGCTCCTATTCAGGTACCAAGGCTACCATCAGCTTCATCCTAAAATGATCGACCTCCATGGAACCTCCATCTCTCACCATCGGTTCCAGACCCTAGCGACCACAAGCCTGCCACCAGCTGGTTCTGCGCTGGCGGAGCACGAAGAGGAAAGGCACCCCTCTCATCCTCGCACACATACGAAGCCTCCAAAAGCTTGGAACTCTTAATATAACTCAACCATATTATTTCACTTGCATCATTGGACATTTAGGATTCCAAAAGTCCACTCCATCACATCCTACAAATCTTAAAAGATATTTCGTCCTCGAAATTAAGCCCAAAAGTCCAGTCTTTCACACTCAATTTCACATGTGGACATGAAATATGGAAATGATCTTGTTGTCATTATCCTGGGATTTTTGTTCAAAATTTGTATTTCATGTTTTCCCTCTGCATGAGCACAATAATGATGATTGACTATAGTTCATTAAAATTTTTCTTTGAGTAATCTTGCACTTGTGTGGTAGTTGATCACAATTATTCTATTCAACATTCCCAATATGTATATCTCCTTAGGAGTTCTCAAATCAACACTCCTCCTCCTTGGGTAATGTAAGTGTCTCACGGCATATTGGATGCCAAACACCTGCCCAAATGAAGTGGATAAATGGACCTCCATCATACATAGAACTGAGCAAGTCATTTCACCCTGATGAACCCAATAAACAAACAAGTCCTCCACTGCAAATTTTATAAGGATGTATCAACTATCATTCGTTTTTTTCATTAGTTCCATTTGCCTACATCTTGTCCCATCTTCCACAAAATTCATTGTCGTCTTTGCTCCGTAGGTCTCATCCTATCAAAGGGAACCCTAAATATTTAATAGGCAATTCACCTCATGTCACTCTTGTATTGTTGTGTGTACATCTCTTTCTTCTATCTTCTATTCTTTAGAAAAAAAGTAGTTGAGTCTTAGCTTCACTCACAAATAAGCATGTTTTCGTGCCAAATTATCGCAACATATTCATCAAGAGTGTGACTCCCTTAGCTTCTAAAAACATGAGGACATCATTCACATATATTAGATCACTTATAACTTGAGTATCAAACACGTTATACAATTTGATTTCTTTCTTTCAAAAGCTTCCTTCATCTTTCTAAATAATTAGTCCATGATTGTGGTGAATAGCAATGGAGATAGTGGGTATCCTTGCCTCAACCCATCCCCTCCTTTGAAGAGGCCATTCAAATGTGTAGTTCATAAGTTATGAAAAATTTGTGGTATTCCTCATTGGACTATCCACTTCTTGTTGAACCCCATTTGTGACACAATCGAACAACATTTGGACCACCTAACTCTATCATAAGCCTTACTCACATCTAGCTTAATTACTTGCATCCATCTCAAGGCATGCCTTTTTGTGTCCCCTTTGAACAATAAATTTAAGCAACAACTCCTCAGTAAGTAATGAGTAATCATAGATACTTCTCCCTCAAATGAATGTTTATGAATTTTTGGATATTAAGTAAGGGAGAACCATCTTTAAGTATTCAACTGAGATCCTGAAAATGACCTTGTACTACACTGGACAACTTACAATGGGTCAAAAGTCATCCATGGATACAATTAATGATCTTTTTCTTAGGGATGGGGACTATGAATTCATGTTTGACTTTCATTACCACTTTACCACCTTCTAGTTACCATTTGACAAATTTAATCATTTCATAATTGAAAAACTTCCACACATTCCTCAAAATGTAGGCATTGAAGCCATTAGGTCTGCATGAGTTATTCAACTGTATACACCATATCTCCTCTTCAATATCCTTATAGAGTACCTATTCATTTAGAATATAGTTGTAATTACTTGCAATTTGAACTTCGATTTGAGTTCCTCTTCTTCTATATCCGCCACATGGTCTTTATTGTCTTAGTTTTGATACGACTCACATGTTTCAACTTCCAATTGTTCTTGACTATTGACCACATTTCCTTCTACATCAACCAGTTTGGAGATTATTGGCTACATGTCATTCTATTTATAGATGAATGGTAAAACTTAGTGTTATTGTAACGACCATGCCTCCTGGTAACCCCCTATTAAGGGAGACTAAGAGGTTAGAGCCATTATCCCAATTAACAGGATCAAAGGTTAAAAAAACAATCAACAACAATTATCAAATTTTACCAACTAAACTAAAAATTGGTATAAAATAAAACTTTGCATACCTTTTCCAAAAATAGGGATATCTACTTCTATCTGCATCAAGAGTCCATTCTAACTAATCCTCCTTTGTAAATTTAATTCTTATTTAATTCCACATGTGCCACTTTACTGTTTGTCCTTTTCATTCTTGTACCTAAAATGTCGACAAATAAAACGTCGATCAACATATCAGAATATGCTGGTATGTGGGACAGCCGAAAATTTTGCAAATATGGATAACAATCTAATTATCACAATCAAGTTAGTTAACAAGCCAATTTATGCTTTTCAGTATGACATTCTCCACCGCTTTTGCCCTAACCCTGACATACCCCCTTTCAGGTTTCTCTTTTTCCATTGACTTAAGGCCACCTTCTCAATCCCGAGCTTGGTTCCTGGGGCACCCTTCATGGTGCCCTTTAGTCATGCAATATTATAGGGCACCTTCTCAATCCCGAGCTTGGTGCCTGGGGTCACCACTCATGGTGCCCATAGGTCTTCTTTCCTGGGCTTGACCTCTTTGCATCGTCCATCAGGGTGGCATGTAGGTGCGAGAATACACACTTATTTATAATTGTGATAACCGTAGTGACTTTATAATTTTGCAAGTATGACCATCCAACTGTTTAGGTTGCATTCAATGCGAGGAAACATTCGGAAAACTCACAGGAAACTAATGTGATTAACCATAATTAACCACATACCTGTTAGGCTGAATTGGGATAGAATAGTCTAATCAATCAAGACATCCAATCAAGCAAGTACAAGAATCCTGAAATTACATTCAATTCCTTTTTATCAAAATCTATCCAAACCATCTTTCTACTTAAGGTTTCTATTCCTTTTTAGGGTTTCTTCCTCTTTTAGGGTTTACTTTGCAGTTAGGATTTTACTTCATCTTACTCTTTTAAACCCTAATTTTCTCATCTATCCTTCACGAAAGTTATTAAGGTTACCTTTTAACAACAAATAACCCTAATTTAGATTAAAGCACAATTAATCATCAATTAAGTCCATTAAGCCTCTTTTACATTAATCTATGACAAAGTCATTATGCTCATTTATCATCAATTCGTAGTTCATTATGGTCTAATTCACATATGAACGTTATTTATCATTAATTCTACCTTTATCCATTAGAAAAACCCTAATTATCATATTAAGGATATTTATCCACAATTAGGAAATTTTATACTCGAAATAGCTTAGAATCATCATATCTCAGCTTTATTCACGAATTTGAATAATTAAAGCCATTAAGAGTCACAATTACCATCATTAGGGTTTCAAGGCCCATTAAAGCATATTTATGCACGTGAAACTCTAAATTAAACCAATTACATGCAAAGTTCATCTTTTTTTATCTTAATGTATCTCTTTATGATTATCAGGTTAATATAAAATTTAATCATCCATTAAACCCTACTAAACACATTAATCCTATCAAAATAGGATTTCTTAATCATTAATACATTAAAGTTAATAACTTCCACTACTTTTCGAATTGCAATCACAATTAGGCTTCAAATATATTTTTATTTCATTCCTTGAGTTCTCCTGATCAAAATTCATGTATAATGCGCATCCATCTGAGCTACCGTTAATTAGATATGAATTTTGTAAGAACTTACTTGAGCCAATCAGAAAGCGCCAAGTGTCCTTTCCATGCAACGCATCTCGGCTTGCTTGAAAACATTTTGAAATGTCCATTTTATCATCGCGTAAGTTGTTGGTTTAGCAATGCCAGGAGGGGTATTTTTGTCCAATGCGTGCAACTCATCTTCAACCTCGCGATCGGTCGCTGCTTCCGCTGCAGCAGCCCTAGTCGTGGCTTGCGTTCCTCCTCCTCCCTCTCCTGGACCCCAACGATCACCAGAGATGATTCCTCCACCTCCAACGTTCCTCGGTTCTCCCCTGGATGCCAAGATCTCATGCTCAAAGCCGTCGGCCCGCGCTGGCCAGGTCTGCCTACGGGGCTGACCTTGCAGTCGTCCAGGGGACGTTGCGTCAAGGTTAGAGTGAAGAGACGACCAATAGGCTTCGCTCAGACTGCGTGGGTGCTTCGAGCCTCCAACATGACCACACCACAACCCTCAATCATTCTAGGGTGCCTCTACCCATCTTGGCTAGGTTTTGCATGGACAGAACAAAGAGGAGAGTGTGGGATCTCTCTCTCTCTCTTGGACTTGAACCGGGGCTCTACCCTTTATATAAGGGTGGGTCTCCACACCCTAAGATGACCATCTATGGGTCAACTAGTTCTATTCCCAATAGGATCCCTATTCCTTCAAGGAGAAGTAATTCTTCTCTCTCCTATTTACCTCCTTGATATTCTTTATTAATTGGATATTTAGGAATACAAAAATCCTCTCCCTTACTCTCTTTGTTCTTCCCTTTTAACTCATTGGACACGAAAATTTTTTTTTCCTTAAGTAGACAATACTTCCTTCTTAACAATACCACATAATTCATTCATTATGCATCATATTATCCTCTTATTTTCTATTATTGGTATTTTCTCTTTCCTTTTCTCCATTGGGGCTCCTTGGAAGCCAAGAAACTCTAATATTTCAAAATTCCTTTTTAAGGATACTTATTATCCTTCTAGATGCATCTATATTCATTATTTCTCATTATCTTGTTTATTTCTTATTAGAATATCTCTTTTTGCAGATTTCTCTTTATCTTTCTTTTTATTTTCCTCATTGGCATTCCTTTTAACATTAGGAATCCTTTGGATACGAAAATCCACCAAGGATAACTCAATTATACCTCTTTCCACTTATTTTCCACATTTTATCATTGTTTTCAATTTCTTTCTTAATAAAGAAATATTTAATTGATCTTTTCTTTTCTTGTTGCATTATCTTTGCAACTTTGGACTCCTTGGGACTCAAGGAACCCAAGAGGCACGAAATCCAACTTTGGATATCATTCTTTTTCCTTCTAGAGGTTTCTCCATCTTTCTTTTCTCCATTTTCTTATCTACTTATTTAGTAATGGAGTTTCCTTTGTATTTTCTTTGTTATTGGGCCCAATAGACAATAAAGCCCACAAAACAACCATCAAGGCTATTGTAAATGAAATCCTTTAATTAAAAAAAATTACATCATTATTTGTTCAAATATCTTTAATAGGAGAAATTACATTTCTCACCAAAAGAACCCAAAAATTGGGGTTGTAACATCCTTCCCCTCTTATAGGAATTTTGCCCTCAAAATTCCACCAGGCACACAAAAAAATAGGATAAGCCTTTCTTATGTCCATCATGGCTCCCATGTGGCTTCACCCTTTCCATGGTGCTTCCCAAGAACCTTCATCATCACATATTATTCCATATGAGTTCTTTCTTACCTTGGTATATCGTACCCTCATAGGTGACTCAGGACATTTCTGCCTCTCATAAAGCTGAATAGGTTTAGGGCTCAACACATGGCTTGGGTACCTCACACAGTGCTCTAGATCGGACTCATGGAACACATTATACATCATGTTATCCTGAGGGGTAAGGATAAACACAACCATCTCCACCAATCCATCTCAAATGGACTCATATATCGGGGACTCAACTTTCTCAACTATAGCTTAGAGGGGTCAGATTTTCACATCACATATTCTCCCACAGTGAACTGCATGTCAGTCTGCTTTGCATTAGCTCATGCCTCATGTCGCCCCTGGGCTCTCTCTCATCCATTGCACGATCAAAGAGACTTCATCTGCACACATTGTGGTTCTTTTTTGACCTTCGCGAGGCCTCCTTCACCAACATCATCTTAATGAAGTGGTGACCGACACAACCTCCCTATAGAACTTCTTGCATCCCAATAAAGGCTATGGTGGTTATCATTACATCTTATAAAGGATAAGAACTATCTCTAGGTATCACCCTGAGCAAGCGCACATGCTCTTATCAGACCCTCTATTCTGGTTCATACTAACCATCAGTTAAGGGTGATGAACAGTACTAACATCGAGTTCTTCATGCATCTACTTCCACCTCATGGAAGTGAATCTTTAGGTCCTACTTAAGAACCTTTGAACTGGCATCATGGTGTAGTTGAACCATCTCTCTCTCTCTCTCTCTTATAAGTAGTTCAACCCGATCTGTCCCTTGACAATACTTTTTCTTTCTCATGTCATCTAGGTGAGGCGATATACCATAACCCACATTGTACCTTGACCTTCCTTGGTCAAGGGGAGACTTACCACAACATCCATAGTGGTGAACTCTCATTCCCTCTTGGGGACTCTTTTTCCTCTATGTCAAAGCACTAGGTTATTTGTGTTCGTCCTTCACCCCCGGCTTGCATGGCCACATGCCACATGCAACTTCATATCAAGCATCCAAAGTACTACTACCACTTATTATCTCAGTAGTACCATGGTGTACGATGATCTTAAAATCATGATCTCCTATATTGTCATAATTTCTCAAGATCGATTCCTCAGAAACCCTAAACCACTCTTATCAGGGTTTTATCACCTTCCTATCCAAAGAAGTGTATCTGAGGTTTTACAACCCTCCTTCTATTTCATCAAGGCCTAGGCTGGCTACCCAAACAACTACTAACTTGATCAAACGGTATCGTTGCATCTGAGGGTTAGCCAAACCTATCTTCTTTCCAAACTCAGGGTTAGCCTAACAACCTCTTCTAGTCTCTAGCCAAACTAGGCAGCTATTTCTCAACCAGAGCATCCATTACCATTTCACATCCTTAGGTATTAGGTAAAGTTGAAGACATACACTTCCATGTATTCCACTTATCATCTCGTCTCAAACTCTAAGTCTATCTTCATCAGAACACTCTGAGCTCATCCTCTTAATTATCAAACTCAACTTTGTATCACTTGTAAATTCCACATAGCTCATGATAAAACATTCTCACAAGATGATTACCTTAATACTCTTATCGTTTGTACATATCGTTCACTTTACAGGGGTATGTTATCATCTATGTCCTCATACCTCATAGAAACGTTCCAACTCACATCATCTTTTTCTTCCTTGGTGTATGGCACGCGTACTATCCTATCTCTCACTCCCATAACAAGAGGAAATGAGCATTTGACTGCAGTCCAAATACAGAGTTCTTCTTGTTCCAAGAGTAGAGATGGTACATCCCACCTTGCCAGTACACCTTTAAATCTAAGTTGAAACGTGCCACATATGTCTCTACATCACAATCATCTTGATATCAAAGTTACTTCCACGGGGAACTGGTCTTGAACCTACTTGGGTCACTGCACAATCCTTGGTCATCTCCTCTAGGTCTATAGGGTGCCGACTCTTTTGAGGCCATCTCTCTTCCCTTATGCATCCAGAGAGTGCCCTACTCATATGCCCTTTGGGTCCCATGAGTTCATGAAGGTGATCAATCTCCTAACCCATGGCCCTCAGACAATGATAGCTGTTACCTCCCGACCCTATGGTCATGAGCAACTAGGGAATTAGGCAACTCCTACTTCCATTGGTATTATCCCTACCTGACCCTAGGATAGACTTAGGATTCTATTATAGTACATGTCCAACTTAGAACCTTACCCAAGCCTTCATCATCTCTCTCTATGCATTCATGGGTTGACTTTCATCCTTTCACAGGGGTCATGGCGACCTGCCTACCTTGGTCAAGCCCCATATCAGTTACCTTCATGGTAACACACCCACATGCACTTAGACATGGTTATCTATGAGTCTACAAGTTCATTCTCTTACCATGTACTCTTCACTTAGCTTCTCAAGATCCTATGATACCTCTTTAGGTTTCCTCAAAACCCACAAAACTGGTATACACCCTACCAAAGGGTCCCTCTCTCAGGATGGGAGGAAGCTACAACCCTTGACAACTAAGTCACAAACGTCCTTATGTTTAAGGTCTGCATCCACATGAGCATGCTTGGCCCTAGCAAGCTACTAAGGAACAAGTAGACACCTACAAAACCATGCTAGGTCACACTTGTTCTCATCCTCAACATTAGACCAACTTAGTTGTGAGGGGTTCATCAAACATACCTTTAACTTAAGGGGTTTCCTTTTCCTCTACACATGAGAATTACAATACTTGAAGATGTAGAGATTCAAATCTCATCATGAGCATCATGTACACTACTTCCCCTCTTAGGCCTAGGAACTCTAGGTTCACCTTTGGGTGTCCAACTGCATGCTCAATCTCTTAACCAAAAATCAAGCATGTCCAAAGTATGTCATGTACTCTCATGATCCTTTTATTCGAGCAACACCTTAGAGTTGAGTCCTCCTCAAGGGAAACCAACAAGGTACAAGGCCTCACAACTTGCTACTTAAACCTCCTCAGGGTCTAAGGCACTCTTTGTCTCATCTCACCAGGTCTATACCATAGGCACATAGGTTCCAAAAGCATCATCCTCTCTTTAGGGTTTGGTTCCTCTAAAGGCCACCAAGATATCATCAGCCTCCAGGGATCAAGCACAAGGCTACTACTATCATCCACTTAGGTCACATCATCCTCAACTCCCCACTATTCCTCATGTCTTGGAATCTAAGCTTCCATCCTCCTTGCTTGGGTCCCACTTTCTCTCTCTAGAGCTAACTCCACATCCAGCCTTACTACTAGAGGTCCTCTCTCCATGAAGGATCAAGCTCACAAGCACACCTCTACGTGGGTGAAGCCTATGTTCAAACTTACATTTTCTTGAGGTTATTCATGGATCTTTATACTTATTTCATAAGCCATCCATCATACTTACTGGCCAGGGTTTCAACCTACTACCGCACCACTGACGTACTCTGGGTGCATGTTATCCCCTACTTGCATAAGCCCATAGGGTTTCTATAGGTTCTTCACTAACCTCATCAATGAAGGAGCTATCCTTCACTCTAACATGCACAACCCTTTCCACGGTTGGGTCACCAAAGGTACTAGGTTATCTAACCTCTCATGGCTCGTATGACATCCCAAAGCGTGTCCATCCAAACACTTGGTCAACCATGACATCTAACTCATCATGTCATCTCTCTCTAACCACCACTAAGGGTTAGGGAAAACATCATCCTCAGAGGATGTGCCAGGTCTCTACATATAATGGAGGTCTCTGCCTCTAAGACTAATTCCCTCTCTACTCATCCTCCAGACAAGAAGGTCTAGCCTCAGGTTTCTCTTGAGGGAAATGATAACTCATGTCATACGACCTAAGCATGTATCTATTCTTTAGTTTGTGCTTAATCTATTAAGCTTATGTCCATGACATCTTATTTACATGGTTTTCATTAATTTGGTGGAGGATTCCTTAGACCTTATTATCCTTACCCATACCTCAAGAGGGTGAGGAGAAGAGAGAAAACCCTAATCCTTAAGGTCCTTAACAGAATTTAAGTTGAGAAGGGATGAACAAGATGAGAGAGTCCTAAAGGTATCTTATTTTGAGTCAAATCTCGAGACTTCGGCCAGATAGTCACACTAATCTGGGAGTCCTCGTATTTCGACTAGCAGTGTGGAGGAAAATTTTGCCAGCCCCCGAACATGATCCTTTTCTTGACACCTCTGTCTTTCGGAAAATCCTCTAATAACTCCATTGGGTTCTACAGAGTTTGTAAAATTTAATAATTATTAAAGATTAAATGAGGAACCTATTCTCTAATACCAAATGTAACGACCCTACCTCCCTGTAACCCCCAATTAAGGGAGACCAAGAGGTCAGAGCCATTATCCCAATTAACATGATCAAAGGTTTGACAAATAATCAATAACAATTATCAAATTTTACCAACTAAACTAAAACTGGTATAAAATAAAACTTTGCATACCTTTTCCAAAAATAGGGATATCTACTTCTATATGCATCAGGAGTCCATTCTAACTAATCCTCCTTTGTAAATTTAATTCTTATTTAATTCCACATGTGCCACTTTATTGTTTGTCCTTTTCAATCTTATACCTAAAACACCGACAAACAAAACGTCGGTCAGCATATCGGAATATGTTGGTATGTGGGGACAACCAAAAATTTTGCAAATATGGATAACAATATGATTATTACAATCAAGTTAGTTAACAATCCAATTTACACTTTTCAGTATGACATTCTGCACTACTTTTGCCCTAACCCTGGCATACCCCCTTTTAGGTTTCTCTTTTGCCATTGACTTAAGGTCACCTTCTCAATCCCGAGCTTGGTGCCTGGGGTCACCCTTCATGGTGCCCTTTAGTCATGCAATATCATAGGCCACCTTCTCAATCCCGAGCTTGGTGCTTGGGGTCACCACTCATGGTGCCCATAGGTCTTCCCTCCTGGGCTTGACCTCTTTACATCATCCATCAGGGTGGCATGTAGGTGCGAGAATACACACTTATTTATAATTGTGATAACCATAGTGACTTTATAATTTTGCAAGTATGAACATCCAACTGTTTAGGTTGCATTCAATGTGAGGAAACATTCGGAAAACCCTTGGGAAACTAATGTGATTAACCATAATTAACCACATACCTGTTAGGCTGAATTGAGATAGAATAGTCCAATCAATCAAGACATCCAATCAAGCAAGTACAAGAATCCTAAAATTACATTCAATCCTTTTTATCAAAATCTATCCAAATGATCTTGCTACTTAATGTTTCTATTCCTTTTTAGGGTTTCTTCCTCTTTTAGGGTTTACTTTGCAGTTAGGATTTTACTTCATCTTACTCTTTTAAACCCTAATTTTCTCATCTATCCTTCACGAAAGTTATTAAGGTTACCTTTTAACAACACATAACCCTAATTCATATTAAAGCACAATTAATCATCAATTAAGTCCATTAAGCCTCTTTTACATTAAAGCTACCATTTTTATCCTTTTAATTTATGACAAAGTCATTATGCTCATTTATCATCAATTTGTAGTTCATTATGGTCTAATTCACATATGAACGTTATTTATCATTAATTCTACCTTTATCCATTAGAAAAACCCTAATTATCATATTAAGGATATTTATCTTTAATTATGAAGTTTTACACTTGAAATAGCTTAGAATCATCATATCTCAACTTTATTCACAAATTTGAATAATTAAAGCCATTAAGAGTCACAATTACCATCATTAGGGTTTCAAGGCCCATTAAAGCATATTTATGCACATGAGACTCCAAATTAAACCAATTACATGCAAAGTTCATCTTTTTTTTATCTTAATGTATCTCTTTATGATTAATAGGTTAATATCAACTTTAATCATCCATTAAACCCTACTAAACACATTAATCCTATCAAAATAGGGTTTCTTTATCATTAATACATTAAAGTTAATAACTTCCATTACTTTTCAAATTGAAATCAGAATTAGGCTTCAAATATATTTTTATTGCATTCCTTGAGTTCTCCTGATCAAAATTCATGTATAATGCGCATCCATTTGAGCTACCGTTAATTAGATATAAATTTTGTAAGAACTTACTTACTCGAGCCAATCAGAAAGTGCCAAGTGTCCTTTCCATGCAATGTATCTTGGCTTACTTGAAAACATTTTGAAATGTCTGTTTTACCCTCGCGTAAGTTGTTGGTTTAGCAATGCCTGGAGGGGTATTTTTTTCCAACATGTGCAACTCGTCTTCAACCTCACGATCGGTCGCTGCTTCTACCGCAGCAGCCCTAGCCGCAACATGCGCTCCTCCTCCTCCCTCTCCTGGTCCCCAACGATCACCAGAGATGGTTCCTACACCTCCGACGCTCCTCGGCGCTCCCCTAGTTGCCAAGATCTCACAGCCAAATCCACTGGCCCGCGCTGGCCAGGTTTTCCTACGCGACCTACCTTGTAGCCGTCCATAGGCCGTTGCATCAAGGTTAGAGCAAAGAGACGACCTCCAGGCTTCCCTCTGGCTATGTGGATGCTTCGAGCCTCCAACAGGACCACACCACAATCCTCAATCATTCCAAGGTGCCTCTACCCATCTTGGCTAATTTTTGCATGGATAGAACAAAGAGGAGAGCGTGGGATCTCTCTCTCTCTCTCTCTCTCTCTCTCTCTCTCTCTCTTAGACTCAAACCAGGGCTATACCCTTTATATAAGGGTGGGTATCCACGCCCTAAGATGACCATCTATGGGTCAACGAGTTCTATTCCCAATAGGATCCCTATTCCTTCAAGGAGAAGTAATTCTTCTCTCCCCTATTTACCTCCTTGATATTCTTTATTACTTGGATATTTAGGAATATGAAAATCCTCTCCCTTACTCTCTTTGTTCTTGCCTTTTAATTCATTGGCCAAGAAAAAAATATTTTCCTTAAGTAGAAAATACTTCCTTCTTAACAATACCACATAATTCATTCATTATACATCATATTATCCTCTTATTTTCTATTATTGGTATTTTCTCTTTCCTTTTCTCCATTGGGGCTCCTTGGACCCCAAGAGACTCTAATATTTCAAAATTCCTTTTTAAGGATACTTATTATCCTTCTAGATGCATCTATATTCATTATTTCTCATTATCTTGTTTATTTCTTATTAGAATATCTCTTTTTGCGGATTTCTCTTTATCTTTATTTTTATTTTCCTCATTGGCATTCCTTTTAACATTAGGAATCATTTGGATACGAAAATCCACCAAGGATAACTCAATTATACCTCTTTCCACTTATTTTCCACATTTTATCATTGTTTTCAATTTCTTTCTTAATAAAGAAATAATTAATTAATCTTTTCTTTTCTTGTTGCATTATCTTTGCAATTTTGGACTCCTTGGGACCCAAGGAACCCAAGAGGCATGAAATCCAACTTTGTATATCATTCTTTTTCCTTCTAGAGGTTTCTCCATCTTTCTTTTCTCCATTTTCTTATTTACTTATTTGATAATGGAGTTTCCTTTGTCTTTTCTTTGTTATTGGACCCAATAGCCAATAAAGCCCAAAAAACAACCATCAAGGCTATTGTAAACGAAATCCTTTAATTCAAAACAAATTACATCATTATTTTTTCAAATATCTTTAATAGGATAAATTACATTTCTCACCAAAAGAACCCAAAAATTGGGGTTGTAACATCCTTCCCCTCTTATAAGAATTTTGCCCTCAAAATTCCACCAAGCACACAAACAAATAGGATAAGCCTTTCTTATGTCCATCAGGGCTCCCATGTGGCTTCACCCTTTCCATGGTGCTTCCTAAGAACCTTTATCATCGCATATTCTTCCATCTGAGTTTTTTCTTACCTTGGTATATCGTACCCTCATAGGTGACTTAGGACATTTCAACCTCTCATAAAGCTGAATAGGTTCAGGGCTCAACACATGGCTTGGGTACCTCACATAGTGCTCTATATCGGACTCATGTAACACATTATACATAGAATCACATGTTTAGTTACATAGAAAATGGTCACTGGATTGGCTTTAACCTCCTTAATTTGTGCTTTCTTTAAAATATCATCACATGCCTTCCAATCTGTCCTAAAGTTCAGTAACTAAAATGGTTTCCTTTTCATGTTTTCCTATATAATTTCTAACTTGATTGGGGCATGGTCACGAAATTCTAATCCTCCAACTTTCATAGTTACATGAGGAGAGTTGTTGAGCCAACCTTTATTTAGTATTACCCTATCTAACTTGCAAGCTATTCCTCCCCCATTTTTATTCTCATTATTCCAAGTGAAGAGATCACCGCCAACCATCACAAGTTCACAAAGATCAAGAATATTGATGCAATGTTTTCGATTGTTAATAGTTAAGATAAGTACCCTTTTGCCTATTTTCTTATATTTTTTAAGCTTTACATTTTTGAAGACCTAAAAAACCATCCACAATAAAACGGTAGTTTTTGATGTATCAAATAATTCTTTTTGCAAAGCTCTATGTTGATTTTTTGGGTTGAAACCATAGACTGTTGTAGTTGTAGCGTAGAATCCATCATGTTGACACACTATGCTATAATAGACTGTTTACACATGCTTAGTAGTTGAAACCTACATACATTATAAGTTCCAAACTAAGAACTTGTTTCCAAGATCCATTTTCTCATGATTACAAGTCGAGCTCCACCAATTAGGAAATATGTTGGAAATAGTATTGATACTACCTCCCTTAATATTCATCTTAACTATAGTGAGATTAAAGACATTGATAAAACTAATAAAACTCACAATCTCCCTCTTTTTAGTAAGGTTGCAGACACCCATATCATCCCAAATAAGAGAAGAAATTTTTAAGTTCTAGAGTTTGATCATGTTCTCCTCCCTAACTCCTTCCTTCTTTTTCCCTCATTTATGCCACACCCTAGTCTTTAATAAATAGATTAGAAAATGAATTTATGAAACATTGATTGGTTGATAATTAGAGACATGGCCTCAAATTATAATGTTAATACCAGGTGAGCCCATATGAGTGTTAGTGGAACCTTAGGAGTGAACATGCACCTTTATCATCTTATGATACTAGAATGGTCTGAATACAACTTTCGGTTGAATTTTATGTTAATATCACATTTCCAACAAAATTTGATCATAATAGGATATAAGAAGGAAAGGATATAAGTAAGTGGGTCTAAGTGCAAACAAAGTTCATGATACTTTAGTATGATGAAGTTATCTCTATGTGTAGGGTTTTGAGGAGTCTGTTAATACATCTAGTCATTTTGGAGAAGTGACATGTCAGTAGAAGTTGCAACTTTCTTGATAGTCATTGGATGTCAGCGCAACAGAAATTAAAACAAGAGAAAAATTTGTAAACTAGAAGTGTAGTTAATGGCCTAGTTTCTAAACATATGATACCTTGCTAGTATCATGTACGTATGGAAGATATCTTCCCTGAACGGTGTAGGGAGTTGATGTAGACATCCCAGGCCCTTTGGGAGTCTCATATTTTTGTATAGGCATGGAGTCCCTATCATACATAAATTACCCATAAAAGAGGTTCTATGTAGGAAAGACAAGATCTAGTATATATAGAGAATCATAGACAAACCATAGTTAGGTTTTCATCAGAAAAAAATTCAATGACCACAATTGTCATCTGTGGAACCTAGCCTCATGGGAGCTGACGCGACATAGTGTTGGTGGTTTTTGGTGGCTTTTCATGAGAGAGATGGAGCTGAAGAAGAAGAGATTTGTATATATGGAAACAAGGATTCTACAAGGCAAGGAAACACTTGGTTGGAGAAGCAACCAGAGAGGTTCTCTACAAAAAAACTACAACACATACTTGATGCATCGACAACTTTGCAGAAGATGATGAATCTCCGTGGCCTTAAACACCACAACCACTTTGACGACCAGTCGAGATTGCCTAACTATGCCATCCTGGAGAGGGAGATGATGTCGATGATGACAAGATGAGTATGTCGGAGTTGTACAAACTCCTTCCTCATCACAACAAGCCACTATGGAAAGGAGCTCGACAATGCCATGACCTAGCACTTGTGATTATGTGTGAGTGAAGATTGAAGATGGAAGTGAATGCAAGACTCAAAGCAAGGTGGATGGAGAGAGACAAAATGGATAAAGAATGAGAAAAATGAGAAGGAGGTGGAGGGGGTGCTCTCCTATGATCACTAGTGGGTGGAATTATGTCCATGAATACACATAGAGGAGAGTAAGCACAATAAGGACACATGGAAAACTTGATCCTACCTTAGCTAGATCTAGGAGACGAACTAGACAAATCCTTGGGGGAGATCATTAAGTACAAGAGAAGGAAAAGAATAGTAGAGGAAGTTTTGGGAATCAAATCTTACTTTGGATGTCCATGATGTTCTAGGAAAGGTATATACCTATGTTTTTCATATGTTTTGATCTAGAGACCTGAACAAATCATATAAGGTTTTGCTGGAAAGACATTGATGAGTACTAGTTCTATAAAAATGCTAAGTCAAGGTCATTTATATGTCAACTAGACAACAAAATGTGTAGGATAAATTTACATATGATGATGTATATTCAATATGTTGTGATAAGGATATTAGAATTTGATTAAATAAGTTTTTATGGTCTTATGTTAAGATATAGAATATAAAACCAAGGCCTGATCTTAGTGATTTGATGAATATAATTTCTTATGTTGATTTTAATTGTTAGGGTATTGAGGTAATTGGAGATATTAAAAGTTGATTTAAAGCTGAATTTTTTTTTAAATTCTATTTTAAGTTAGGAATCAATAATTCTTACATCATAAAAACTTAATGTTAGAGAAGTGTCATTGTTAGTGTTAATGAAGAAAGAAAAATGAATCAAGGATAACTATAGTGAGATATATCCTTTTAGGGATTATATATTTTAAGTATTTATGATCATATAGTATTTTTATTATAGGATGTCAAGATGTGTAGGAATCCTAAGAAAACCCTAACATGTATAAAAGTCCTATGGAGTCAATTAAGATAGTTGAGGGCTTTGGATGCAATGTTGATATATGTGTCATGTTTGTTTTCATGATACTTGAGGTTTGACCAAGATGCAAATGTATATTAGAGTTTTACCTCTTCTTGAGTAAGTGGTATATGTACTTTGAACATAAGTACTGATTACTTCTATATATGTATGTACAACATACATCAAATGTTATGAAATGTATTATTTCTGATTGAATTGCTTATGAAGATAAAAGTTAATAAATCTATAATGAACCGAATGACATGTTTCTTTGCAATAGTTATTGTATCATATTCTATGCACCAAACCGACTCTTAATTCTCTTAAAGGAGCCTCTTAATGAGGATCTTATACAAGTTATCTTTTAGCATTATATTTCTCTTGAAAATTCTGAAATATATTATATATGATTCAATTGCTTATGAAGATAAAAGTTAATAGATCTATAATGAGTTGAATTTCAAGTTTCTTTTGATTAGTTATTGTATCATCTCTCATGCACATTAAGAGTAAAGTTATGAATAAGACTATGAGAAATTTAACATGTTTTAAGAGGAATATAATGATAAAAGATAACTTGTATAAGATCCTTACTAAGAGGTTCCTCAGAGAAAAATACGAGACACTTTGGTGCATAAGAGAAGAGGCACTTCGCTGAAAAACCCAAGGATTCTTATACATGTTAAGATAAAAGAAGTAGTCTAAAATTAATTGCATATTTCCTTCAATGTTCATTTTTTAGCATTTGTTTTCACTTTACATGTTTTATTTGTGATATAATATGTTCATTTCCACTTATGAAATGTTGAATGCATGGTTGGGGACAAGACGTGCATAGGTACATAGATTCAGGAGGTAGTTAAGACATAAGGATACAACTACAATCTTAAGAGGTTTGGTTGGTGGTGTGCCATCTACATGGTCCAAGAGCTTAGGATATAGTGACAAGATGTTACATATTTAAGGTCTCTTATGAAGTTTGATGTAATTAACTTTACTTTCTAAGAAAATGATGAGAATTTATTTCATACACTGTATGAAATGGTTCTTTTGATTATTATTGTAATTCATATCAAGTTTGTGACACTCCCACGAAAGAGAGAAGAAATGAATGGTTGTTTGTTCTTTTAATACTGAAGTTGAGGTGTTAAAAAATGGTATCAAAGCAATAATGTTGATAACCACCACGAAAATTATCATATTCATACTTTATATTCTCCCACTAAAAGCTTAGTGAGACTAGGATATAGATATAATGATATGATTAAATAGACTGCATTTCACAAGGAATTAATAATATATAGCAAGGACCAAGATTGAGGTTGATTCAAACAATAATGCATTAGGGTCGGGTACTTGTTTTCTTTTGAATTTACATGTCAACTCTAGAATTGCATATAGCATTTACTCTCCATCTCCCACTTGGTTTTTGTGTCAAACACAAGCTTATGGTGTATTGGAGTGTAAATGTGATATGCATATATATATTTATGATTCTTGTCTCACCCTTTCAAGTGCATGTGGTATGGGACATGTGCACTAGTGAGTGGTAAGATAAGTATGATAATACATTCCACCTTCAGATATATGACTGACCCACATATACCAAGATGTGGTAGGGAAAAAAAGGTTGACACAAAAGGTCTAAGGTTAGTCATATTGTAGACATAATTGCATTATTATTAGAACCTTCAAATACATTTCAAGGATATGTATCCTAACAAAATGAATTATTTTAATATCAAGGTAGATCTAAAACCCTAAGATGGACAACCTTCTACAACTTAGATGAACTTCAAGGATTAAATTCCCAATAAGTTGAGTAATATTGTCACACCCAAATCTTTAATAACTAGAAAAGAAAATGATAATGTTATTGATGAAACATTTATAGGTTGAGAATGAGACATATGGCCTCAAATGATAATTTTTATGTCATTTGAGCCCATATATGTGTTAGTGGAATCTTGGGAGTGTAAAGATGTACATTTACCATCTTATGATGCTAGAATGGTTCCAATACAACTTATGGTTGAATGATATGTTAATATTACATTTCCAACAAAATCTGATCATAATAAGTTATAAAAAGGAAAAGATATAAGTTTGTGGGTCTTAAGTGCAAATTAAGTCCATGATACTTTAGTATGATGATTTTTTCTCTATGTGTAGGGTTTTTGAGAAGTACATTAATACATATAGTCATTTTAAAGAAATGACATGTCAATACGAGTTGTTACTTTCCCAGTAACCGTTGCATCTTGGTGTAAGAACAAGTAAAGCAAGAAAAAATATGAGGTTAACTAGAAGTGTAGTCAATGGCATAGTTGCTAAAAATACATTACCCTAATAGTTTTATATAAGAGGGGAGATATCTTCCTTGAAAAATGTAGGGAGTTGTTGACTCTTTGAGAGTCTCATTTTTTATATTAGGATGGGAGTCCTTATAAAACATAAATTACTCATAAAAGATGATTCGTGTAGGAAGGAAAAGATCTAGTATATTGATGAATGCATTCTCATCCTAGTTTTAGTTGCATTTTTAGTATTGTTTTGCACTCATTTTCATAATTTTAGCTTAGAACTAGCTTGCTTTTAGGTTTTCTTCATTTTATGATAATTTATAAGGTTTTACATAAAATTATTAGTTTTCTTGGTAGGTTTTAACTTTATTACATGACTGGAGATTAGGAGGTGGTGGCCCTATATTTTTTTGATGAAATTGACCATTTTTTAATGATCCGATCCTCCATAAATTGATGAAGTTCCATAGGTTTTCTATACACCTACTAAGCCATAAATTTTCATTATTCTTCCCTTCCATCAATTTCTGAATGAAGATGCTCCATCGACGCTGAACATCGACCTCATGCCAATACCCCCCTCAGGGTGAATATCCTCTGCCAAGCCATCGATTTACACTCGCATATGCCAAACCATCGATTTCGACCTTCCGATCGTTTCCATACTTCACCTTTTGATGCCCCCCTCTTCCAATGGTGTTCCCATTTGCCTTCTGAAGGATAACCTACACTGCCTACCAAAGGAAGCACTACACATGTCTACCGATGTACAACATGTGATTGTTCTACTTGTTGCATATATGCAAATGCCTTCTAATGGAAATTCTGCATATGCCTTTTGATGGTCTTTTAGCATCTATCTAATGGATGTCCTATGATATCTTCTGAAGGGTCACCCACACTCAACAACTGATGGATCTGTTGCTTCATATTCCGATGGTTGTGTTGCGACCTCTTTCGATTGTCTGTTTAACCATTTGCCTACTAATGGCTTGACATAATGTCATAGGACTCATTATGGAGTTACTACAAACTGACAACCCATAATCTTCCCCATGATGTTACTATCTATTCACCTCCATAGTGGCATCAAGACTTCACTCTAGGGTGGTTGGGAGGGTTCAAAACCCTAGCCTCTACCAATAAATACAAGGGGAATGCCAACAAAGAAAGGATCTGCCATTAACACCACCAGGATGCCACTTTTTCTCCAGTCCTTTGACCTCGATCTATCATCAACCTTCACCATTGATTGATGAACGTCAACCAAGGTTCTTCTACCTCCACCACTACCATGGCACCAAGGCTCCAACCTCGAAGGAGGTCTATTCAGCAACACCTATTACCATCAGTTGACAACTCCAATCTTTGTCAACCACTCCTCCCTCCTCAAAGTGACAAGATACAACCTTGAAGAAGGAAGAACGATGCTCCATTTCCAGGGAAGTTTTGTTTCTACTTCATCCACAATTGGTTTGCAAAATGAAGACATGCTTGCACACACCATGGACTTGTTTTCTTTTTCTATTGTGATTATGGCTTTCTTTCTCTCTTCTTTTGTTGTTTTTGTTCTTGCTGCCATGAGCGAGTAGTCACCTCTCTAAGATGTGGGGCTACTCTCCATTGCCTAATTTTGTTTTCCTTACCACATTTACTATTGTATGCACTGATATATGCTTTGAATTAATAAATTTTATGCTTATATTCTTACTTTATCATCATGTTTATATGTAAATCCGATCCTTGTGTAGAGAACTATGAACCTAGGGTTAGGATGCTGATTTATTCATGTTAAACCCATGAGGAGTTTTTTTCTGGATGGTCATAGATGTATGATTTCTAGGTAAGGTCAGTAGGCTTAAACTGATATCTAACTAGGTTTTAATCCTAATGCTAAAAGGGGGATTTTCCTAGTCCCATCATATACATATTCATGCTTAATATGATGCAGTGAGAAAGTGAATTAAGGTAGTGGTGGGAAAACTCATTCCACCCTAGTGTTCTAATCCATTGAGTTTACCAAGCATTTAATTCAACCTTTACTATTTGCAAATTATCATAATCAACAACCAAATCTAATTGTTGTGCTAAATACTAGTTTTTGTCCAGTTAATTTGATTACAATAATTCTGATACTACAGTAGAAGCTTAATGACACTTGGCCCTTGCTCATACACTATGTGTGAGTTGCGGTTGAAGATGGAAATGAACACAAGACTTCAATTCAAGGAGGATGAAGAGATATGGAGTGGATAAATAATGAGAAATATGATAAGGAGGTGGAGGGGGCGCTCACTGGTGATCACTAGTGTGTGGATCTATGCTCGTATGTACATGTAGAGAATAGGGAGAATGATTCAGACACACAGACAATACAACCCTATCCTATCTAGATCTAGGGGAGGAACCAGACAGATCCTTGGAGTACATCTATAAGAAAAAGAAAAAGGAGAAAAGGAAAGGCATCAAATCTTTCTTTGTACGTCCAAAATTTTCTAGGAAAGGTATATGCATATGTATTTTTTATATCTTTTGATCTAGAGACTCAAAGACATCATACACGATTTCACTTGAAAGATAATGAATAGAATTCTATATAAATGTTGAACTAAGGTTATTTAGATGTCAATGGTGGAGGATGAGGGCAAGGAAGACCACCATACCTGAGAAAGGAAGGTGTCAACCAAGGAGGTGAGGAAGACACAACCGTATAGGAAGGAGTGGATGTTGAGGATATACCAACAATGTCTACTCAAAATTTGGAAGCACAACACTTAACCCATAAGAATATTCTTGAAAACATGGGTCTAAACTTGAACTACATCATGCACCATATAAGTCTCTCAGCAGAGAACGGGAAATCTTCCAAGATAAATTGATGGACGTGAAGCTCCTCCACCGAGAGTAGTTCAATTTCCACCAATAAAAAAACCATAGTTGAGGCAACATCAAACACTCTATAGAGGAAACTAATGTTAATACTTCCTATAAGGCTTCTACGGAAGACACATATCACCCACATGTGTCCTTCAAAGACATGGTGAAAAACACACAGAGGCAAGACCTGCTTGATTCACTGGATATGGGCATGACTCTAAAACATAAAGATATCATAGTGGAGGTAATTGAAGGGATGCCATCATTTGAGATCAAGGAGGAGGCTATCAAGGGTCTGTGAAAACCCTAGAGTTTTGTGGTAGTTGCCAAGCTTCCATCGAGAGAGATAGGATATCTTACCCTTAAAGACAAAATAAGACTATTGTGAAAACCTACTGAAATCTTTAACCTAATTGATCTTAAAAATGGTTAATTGCTTATTCAGTTGCAACTAGAAGAAGATTATTTAAGGGCTGTGATAGGGTGCCATGAGCACTATTTGGGTCTTACCTAGCAGTCCAAAGATGGAACCTTTTGTTCTCTACAAATATCTCTAATATTGAAAAGATGATAGTGTGGGATTGATTACCAAAACTATCCATTCACCTCTATCATGATTTGTTCCTAGAAACAATTGACAATCATATAGGGAAAATCATTAAAATATATATCAACATAATATGAAAAGAAGAGGCATATTTGCAAGATTGGTTGTTAAGATCTCCATGGATAAGCCCCTTGTTTTGACATTTTCATATTAGAAAGATAATTTAGTATGCAATATGAGAACATCCCATACATCTTCTTGAACTGTGGGAAAGTGGGGCACATAATAGAGATCGTACAACAAGGAAACTTACTACCCATGACAACAGTGAAGGAGATCAGTCCACCAAGTCATATAAATTAGGGGGCTAAATAGTAGGTGTTTTCCTCTCATATCCATGTGAAGCTGACATGTAAGAAACCTAGGAAAAAGAATGAGACACGAGATAGTAATGGAGTAAAAAATTGGAATATATTTCACGATCTGTAAGACTTCAAGGACGACGAGGAAGTTTGTAAATTTATAAGGGATAATCAAAGAACACATGAGCAACAGGGACTCAAGAGAGATTGGAGGGAAAGGAAAAGGAACAAAAGATGCAATACTAAAGAATAATATCAAAATAATGAAGACAAGACTCCTCAAAAGGATAAGGACACTATGAAAAAGGATTTTGAAGTGTAGGTGAATGCATTCCATAACAACATTGGAAGACATACTACAGTTGGTCTTAATGAAAATGATATGGTTGAGGGATTCAACTACAACACAACTCATTCAAATAATGTTAGGTTCACCTTTGAGGATTTTTTTCCACCCAGAGGTAACTGGAGGAATTCTACACACAAGTTGGAGTTCATTTATGAAATAGGAAGAAGGCGATTCAAACTGATCTGAGCGAGTCCAACACAAAGAAAAGGGGGAAATAATCCCACCAAGAGGAGCTAGAGAAGGAGGTTTGTGATGAGGGGGGAGGAGACCCCGTCAAGATTACTAAATGATAGTGATGACCTAGAACATACATGGTATTCTGGATTAAGATACCCAAATTGTTGTTAAACAACTGGTGCACACATATAGGGTGTCGGTGCTAGGTGGCTTTGAACCCTGTATTAGCTGGGACACTGCTAATCAGACCATCCAAAACCTAGGGTGTACATGCTCACAATGAGTCAAGGCTCAAGGGTTTTTTTTGGGGGTGGGGGAATTTGTCTTCTGTGTAAGGATAATATCATCTCTCTTGAGATCATCGAGTCCCACAAGTAGTTCATTCCTTGTGGGGTGAAGGACCATGTTTACTTCACGTTCATGCATGGTAGTACCATCCAGCTAGGTAGATGTCATCTCTATAATAGCTTGAGAAACATTGACGTGTCATGTGATGGGGCTTGGGTAGTAGTAGGTGATTTCAATGCACACATCTTCCCACATGAGAAAATCAGAGGTAGATCCACTAGTGGTTGGGAGTTCTCTAACGCCTTGACAAATTGTGGACTGGTTGAGTTTGGCGTGAATGGTCCTATTATGACATTCAAATGAGATTTTCTTCAAATGAAATTGGATACAACCTATGGAAACCAAAAATGGTTGGAAAAGTATAATAATGCCATAGTGGAAGTTATTGAGTGAATCAAATCTGACCATACTCTTGTGCTTATTGGTACAAACAGTGAGAAATGTCTATCTAATAGGAGGTGTAGAACCTATGCAAATGTGGTAGGAAAATGACAAATTTTAGAGGCTCCTCCATACACACTGGTAAAATGATAAAGAGTTCATGAAAAACTCAAACCATTTCTTGAAGGAATCAATCAAATGGGAATGGAAGGTTAGAAGTTTGAGGTGGAAGAAGAAAAAATCCATGTAAGTTAGACTCCTCCTCACACAGAAACATATGGTGAAGCTCTATAGCCCTAAAGTGGAAAAAATCATTATTGATCTACAAGCCCAAATCATGGAAGAAATGAAACTAGAGGAGATTATGTGGAGGTAGAAAGCTCAATGCGAGTGGCTCAGATCAGGGGACAAAAACACCAACTACTTATATATGGTTATCAAAGCAAGATGATGGAGGAATAAAATCACGAGACTAAAAAATAATGAAGACGAGTGAGTGCTTGACAAAGACAACACATGTACTATGATTTCTAACCATTTTTCTAAGTTATTGATAGATCCACACCCGAGTATTTGGTCAGCTACTACAAGACAACTATCATGCTTTTCTAGTAGCTGAACTAGGAATAAGTCATGATCATGGGCAATGTACCCAATGAGTATGAGGTTAGAATTAGTCTCTTATACGTGTCCATATTGAAGCCCCCTGGATCAGAGGACATTGATGCAAGATTCTTAAAAGAAATCTAGACATCCATGAAGGAGTGCCTCATATCCTTTGTTCAAAAACCTTTCAATTTACATCACCTAGAAGATCATTTGGCTGACTCTATGATCATATTAATTCCTAAAATCTAGATTCCCACTAATTATAACTATTTTTCGACCCATATATTGGAATAACGTGTGCATAAAAGTTCTTTCCAAAATTATTGTCAACATGATCTAGCTGTTCTTAGAGGATTGGATCATTCCCATCTAGACAAGCTTCATCCCTAGAACAAGCATTCAAGATAACATCATACTAATGTAGGAGGTTAACACTCCATGGAAAAAGGGTAATACAACATGACTTTCAATGGGTGTCAAAGTAGACATCTCGAAGTCCTATGATAAGATAAGATAGAATTTCATCCTCGATACATTGCAAAGAACGTCCATTCTGTCCAATGTGAGTTAGACCATTATGTAGGTCATCACCTCCAGTCAGTCATCTATCCTTTGGATAGGATACAAATTACCACCTTTATTCCCTCTTAAGGAGTCAAATAAGGGGATATATTGTCTCATTACATATCTATGCTATGTATGGATCTGCTCATTGAGGCTATTCTTAATGAGTCCGGCCACAAATATTGGAAACCTACGTTGTTAAAAAACAAACACATCAAGGTCTTGAAATTATTCTTCACCACTGACCTTGTCTTGTTTGGGGAAGCCTCTATGGCCCAAGAAAAATGTATCATGGGCTTTCTATGTAGATTTGAAAAGGCATCTGGGCAGCAAATAGGGCAAGAGAAATTGGTTGTGTTCTTATTCAAACATACACCATCTTCAACACGCAAGGCCATTTGTAGACAATTGAATATGCCACAGGTAATTGAGATAGGAAAGTACATGGGCATACCAATTGTCCACGTGAGGAATGCCAAATCCCTCTATTTGAACTGGTGAATAGTTACCAAGAAAAAGTCAATAACTAGGTGAACATGAAGCTCTCCCTTGTGGGCCATATAGCTTTGTCAAAGATGGCCTTGTTATCTACTGTGACACACATTATACAGTTCTCAAAATTGCCAATATATGTGTGTTATAATCTAGATCAAGTCACAAGGAACCTTATTTGGAGTGGTCAAGTAGCTAGAAGGAGTACCCACATAATTCCTAGAACTAGCTACTTGCTCCAATTCAGGAGAGAGGATTGGATCTAAGAGCATCTCAGGAGTTCAATAGCACATTGCTGATTAAAGTCACTGACATATTTATGAGAAACATCAACACTATTTGGAAACCTCCGTTCAAGGAAAAATATAAGAGAACCAACTCACTCTGGGAGTCGGGCTTGATGACATGGATAGGGATATTTTTGTTGTTATCCAAAGCTAGTGATGTTACTATAGTTTCAGTTTCCAATGGTCATTACACTTTTGCATGGAAGGACAAATGGTTGAGGAATGCCAAGCCATTGCATTAAAGAAAAGGATTGTAATACCAGAAGATTTGAGGGATTTGAAGGCATCCATCCTTGTCATTCAGGAGGACCAGTGGGATGCAAAATTTGTGTCTACCTTTTGTTACAAGGAGATAGTAGCTACAATCAAAGCAATGCCTACACCAATGGAGGAGTTGGGGCGATGCGACCTACTGGATAAATCATCCACATGAGAATTTATCAATGAAGGAAATGTACAGGGTACTTATATAAGAAAAGTCAATGTCATTAGGTGGGGACTGAACTGTAATATGGAACCAAAAGATTTCCTAAGGCATTGAGATTTTCATGTGGCTAATCCATCATGATAGACTACTCATGAATGACCTGAGAAGGAAGAGGAACACATGTAATCAAGGTAGGTGCTAGAGATGTGTATTGAGTGATGAAACATGTATACTTGCCTTTAGGGATATTCTATCAATAAAACCTATGTGGAACTTCATTAATCCCAATTTGAATGGATCTTTCTCTAGCACTGATAATGTCAAAGCCTAGAAGGCTAGAAATTCCTTCATGTTTGAGCATTATAGTAGGATTGTGCAAGATATTGTACATGACATTCATTCTTATGATTGAATACAGTACAAATCAATAGATCTATTGAACATTGTAAACAATTGATAAATCTAGTCAAGTGGAAACCTTCCCAGCTAGGGTGGGTCCAAGTTTTGGTAGACACCACATTGCACAATCCTATAGGAACATATGTACAAGCTTCATTGCTAGGGATGAACAAGCTGGTTGGATTAGTGGAGGTGCACATAAACAAAATGTTTACGACCCGTTAGAAGGAAAACTATCACATAACCGTTCTTACCCCAATCCCAATCTCACTGCCTAGACAGTGGTAAAGGGATTGAAGCACCCATCCCTGAGTGGCCCGTTAGTATCTATCACACTGGCATATACAATCAGAAATAATAACTAAAAAATGGATAATTAAATAACAAACTAACCCAATATGGAGATTTTTCCAATTTATCTTTGTAATCAGAGTATGTAGACTGCAGAAGCAATCTTATTAAGTATTCCACTTGTATTGCCTAAAATCAAGAAAATCAAGACACAATCATGCAATTCCACGATATTCTATCAAAATCAAGAAAAATGATTTATAACAAAATAGTATACTTGGCAGGAATTATATTCAAAAGAATAACAAGCAATTTGTAAAACCAACATTTATTCAACAAGTTTTTCAAGCAATTCGACTTTTATTATGAGTTCCCATTATGTTGTAATTCGAGAAGCATGCTTATATATTTTGTGTGACTCTATTACCCCAACGTGATGGGGAAGGTCACTAGGCTCCTTCTCACCATAGGAACATGGGAATCCAATGTACAAGTCCCACCTCCAAATGAGGGTGTTGTTGTACTCAATATCAACATTATCAACATTATCAATATCATCATCATTATCAATATACGGGTAACCATAAGGGGCATGCAATTTATGTTTTCATGTTTTTCAAAATATAGTATAGAAAAACAGAAGACTAATCATAGGGAACAATAGCTCATCCAAGTAAATAGACAAGTATATAGTCAAGATATACATAAAAGTATCTTCAATACAATCAAGGAGGAGTTATATAATAGCATACCTTTCAATGAGGATTTTGAGTACAGATCATCTAGTAATAGGTCGACCCTTCGAGTTAGATCCTAAAACACAATGTTTGGATCAAGGGTCAAGATCAAGATATTTGTATATCATGTTTCAAACTTTGAGATTAGGGTTACACTTTTCTTATTTCAACCTTAGGGTTGGGTCATTCACTTATAATCAATATATCAATATGGCCAACATTATTCCAAGTGTACAATATATATTTGAGTGTGAATGACTTACCTAGGTTTTCTAGGATCATATGTGTTAACCCTAATTTATGGTCATTATCCAAGTCATCATCAAATTTCTAGATCATCATCATGATACTTAGCATTATTGGTATTCAAGATTAGATCAAGTTTCAATTAATATTAAGATAAATTAGGGATCAACATTTAGGTCAATAGATCAATATATGCCACAAGATTTAGATCAATCACATTATTAAGATATCATCATCATATTCAAGATTAAATCAAGTCAACAAATATAAATCTAGATCATTAATGGGTCAGTTATTATTTTAGAGTCTCAATATGAACATTAGAGTCAAGAATTAGGATTTTTAGTGTTTAGTCAAGATTAACCACAAATAGAGTCATTTAGACCAATTACATAAGTAATAGATCAAGATTTAGATATATCAATGAGAATCATTTATAATCAGGCCTCACAAGTAATTTTAATGGTTTCATTGGATTTTTCGGATTGAAAATGACTATTTACTTGAACTATTTGAAGTCAGGATGCATTTTCTATGATTAAAACAAGATCTGGACATTTATATGAATTTCTGAACAGAGAGGAGATATATACTTTATCTGTGAAAATTGAGGGTCGTTGATCCAAGATTGGGTGGTAAAGATCATGCCACAAGGTTTTCTGGTCTAGGACCTGGTTCAATCTCTATTTGGCCGGTTTATTGGCGGTCTGGATGAGCACTGGACCGGTTTGATTTGCAATTGAGCCGGCGGCCTGGGGCTCCTGCTCTCCCATTCCAGTCACACACACAATGCATCCTCAAGCCTAGAAGTAGGGTGGAGCTATCGCCGGCACGTAGGGGAGCTAGGGGTGGAAGTGACCGATGGAGGAAGCCAAGTTTCTGCCCAGGTCCTTCGTGACCTCACAAAGGTAGTGGTAGTGGAAGATTGATGAAGGGGGATGAGGAGAAGGAACGCCCAAAAATGCAATGGCGATGGCGCTGCTTGGAGAAGCAGGTGTTGGGTGAGCAAAAATAGAGTGTTGAGGTTGAGATGGTGATGAATGCATATTCATCATGATTTTAAGCTACCATCTAGGGCCAATTTCAACTCAATGCTTTCTCTTTCATATCCTAAATATCACAATATACAAAATTGCCTAATTGGTTCAATTATTAGGATTATTAACTTAGTTTATGTTGATCTTATGTAGGTCATGATGAAGATGAGCCATTAGGTGGCACCCACATCCTTTTAACCCTTTTTTCACCTTCAACATAGTCAATACCACCCCTTGCTTCATTCCATCTTTATCTCCATAAATCATCATCCTAACCAAACCCTAATAAGTGGGGTCCACCTTTCTCAGCCCTAGATCTACCCTTACTCGAGATCATCTCATCCATGGTCTTGACCAAACAGTCTGACCAACCGGTCTTGACCTAATAGTTTCATCCATTCAGTTTCAACCTATCAGTCTTAACCATTCATCCATACGTTCTCAGACCGTGAGCATTTCCACACCATTAGATCGTAGATCTACAATCCCCATCCATCCGACCACATGGTCTTAACCATCCATTGCCTTAACAGTTTCATACTCTTTCCCTTACATACGATCTCAATACCATATGAGTAACCTCTACCTCAAGACCGTTTGGACTTAACTCTTCTCCAAGACCGGTTGGGCAACTTGTTCAAGACCATATGGAGGTCTTACCTCCCACTTTCCTTCTCCACTTACCTCCTTCTCTGTCCAACCTACTAACCCTAACCAACACCACCTTCACCTGCCGCGACAACCACCTGCACCTCCAACTTCTTCTTCCTCCTTCCACCTGACCTACGAACCGTAGCGCCCATTTAAGTGCAGCCCAACCACCGTGCCTCGACCTCTTTATGTAGTAGGTCGACGCACCAGCCTCCGCTGTCACCCACCTCCACCATCAGACCCGTTCGGTCCTGCTACTAGCCACCATCGATGCCTTGCACCGCCCTCTACCCCAAAAATGGTCTTCAAGACCGTTTGGTGGAAAACGGTCCTCAAGACCGTGCGGCATTTTGAGCACCTAACCGTGAGAAGGAAGGGAGGCATAGACCATTTGGAAGCCACAGACGCAAGACCGGTTGCACATCAAGACCATTTGGCCAGCTACCGCCAAAGACCGGTTGGACGCGAGGAACTGAAGACAGAGCGGACCACTAGGGCAGCGATCTTCAAGACCGATCAAGACTCAAGACCACTGAGGCCTCATCACCAAAACCGTGGGGAGCCACATCCAAGTCCGTTTGGAGAAATTAATGCAAGACCGTATGGTCATATATCCAAGACCATTTGAGATTAGAAGCAAAACCGTTTGGAGAGAACATATATCCAAGACCGTTTGGTCATTATCGGTCCCCAAGACCGGTTAGACATACCAAACCAATCAAAGCCAAACTGTTTGGAGGAAAACTAATACAAGACCGTTTGGTCATCTAAATGAACTGAAAAAATTACAACAGGGCTCAAAATGCCAAGACCCCATCCGAGCCTATAAATAGGACCAGTAGGGTCCTCACTTGACACATCAGATCTGTGATGCCGCCAGGCTGCCTAGAGGCTGGTCTGATTCCACCACTATCACTTCACCTGTTCCTCCTACTACGATCAAGGAGACCGAGAAAAGAAGGAAGGAGGAGTGAGAAAGACAACCCGGTCTATCTTGGTGTCCCTCGTTCCTCGTCTAGATCTGCCCTGACACGGTGTAGAAGACTGCATCATCTTCACCGAGCTGCAACCACCTTCTACATCATGCTCATGGAGGAACCTTCCCTCTCTCTTATTCTTCTTGTTTCTCACATCATGAGTGAGTAGTTCCTTTTCACTGGGTTGCGGGGAACAACCCCAGTTTGCCCATGCAAGCATGTTCCTTTGTTAAACAATCCATGACAATGTATATAACTTTTCATTTTGTTGTTAATCGTTAATGTTTGTAGTTTGTTTACCTGCTTGCTTTCATATTGTTCTTCCCTATGTTGTGAGAACTTCTATATGTAGGGTAGAATGTCGTTTAATGAGGTTGAATCCCAAACTAGAAATAGAATGTGATTCCTTGAGGTCATAAGTGTATGATCCATGAGGGGACGAGCCATCTAGCCTACGGTGACACTTTTGTGTGCCTAACGCCTGTATAGGGGGTCCACAACCTTGGTTGGATTTTTGTATCTTCTTTGTTAATCGTCGATGGTTGCTTGTAGATTAATCGCCTGCTTGCTTATTGATTAATGTGGTTGACTCCTTGATGAGAACTTCTGATAGGATTCCTTGAGGTCATAAGTGTGTGATCTATAAGGGGACAAGCCATCTAGCCTATGGTGACGCTTCTGTGTGCCTAACGCCTGTATAGGCGGCCCACAACCTTAGTTGGATTTCTGTATCTTAAGAGAAGTAAGTGTGTGATCTAGATGGTGACGAGACATCTGATGCCTAAGGTGATGCTTACACAAACCTAACTCCCATATGGGGGGTTTTGCAACAACTCTATTTCGATAGTTATATCTTGCCTAGATGTTTGATGTTTGGATGTGTTTGCATGTGTAGTGGTGGTGAAACCCGAGACCACCCCAGTGATTCCACATCATTAATCTAGACCCGACTTTAATTATTCTCTTTAATTTCTTGCAATTAGTTTAATTAACATCAAATCAACCAATTGTTCTAACCATTAGTCTTACTTGAATTATACTCGACTAACAAAGATTCTTAAAAATGTTGTCCTTTGGGATTCGATCCTTAACTATACTGTGATAAGACCCGTCCACTTGCAGGTGGTATTATTGCACAAGATTTTGGTAAAAGCTTAGGGATTTCAACCCTGAGTGAATTTGTTAGTGTGATAATATTCCACATCAGATGGCATACGAGGTTGAGCTTTGAGCAAGGTGCACTATTTGCGGACCTTGGGGGGTCCTTTTATAGCACCAAACTAGGGTTAGGACTAGTTCAATGTTTGGGGCAGCAACCATGGCTGCCAGAAGGAGAATGGGAGGTGAGCGAGTCGTTTTAGCGGTGAAACATGGTGATAAACCTATTTAAAGTAGGGTTTGTTCAATTCAAAATCATGAGGCAAGGATATTGGCTCACTTAGAAACTTGAATCGTGGTCAAGGGCGCGAGATTGCAAGTTTCAGCCATAAAGACACCTCCTCGCTGATTGCGGGAGGTTGATGATGACGTCACAGCCATTGGATCAGGCCTGGATCTATTGGAGGTAGATCCAAGGGCCAACAAACACCCTGGATCCCTTGTATGGATCGCTGACATGGCAAAGTCAAGAAAAAGAATAAATAAACGGAAATAAAGAGAGATTTTGAGCACAAAACTCCCAAAATTCATAGAAAATCGTAGGAATGTCCAAATGACATGAAATTTGGATCATAGCTTCATAAATGTGTGGAAAATATCTAGAAAAAGTTTGAGAACCAAAATATGAAGTTTGATGGATCAATTTTCTTATTTGGGAAAGGTAATGAATTAATCAAATATAAGTTGTTATAATGTGTATAAAGTTTACATTGTTCACCATATTTTGTATTTGAGTCTCAACTTTGATTATGTAGATAAGAAAAATGAATTGGGACCATAAGTGAGTATAATGAGGGCGAAATAGTAATTTCATCATTCTTATGCAAAATTATGCTTTGTCACATCCTTCCCTCCTTAAAAAGGATTTTTTTCCCCAAAATTCAAAAACAACCTCAAAATTGGGACTACCTAGATCCAGATCATATCTTCAAATATTAGAACATTCTCAACTATATAATCAAAATTATATCCAAAAAGTACAATCATCATAATTGGGATTCCATGTTCCATATAATAATCAACTTGGTACTAACACGACTTCATCATCGAGCAACAGAGTATCAAGGTCAATGCATATATTGTCCAAAGTCAGTATATGTTTCGCAAATATGGAGATAATCCTATTGATCACAATTTTGGTGAGATCATATTTTAGGTCAAACAAATAGAGTTCAAGTGTACAAGGTCCAATATCTCAGGGTCTTAGACTCTCCATTGGCCTAGGTGGGGTTATACATCCATGATTTGAGATTTCAGATTTCAACATTTCAAGATCACATCATACTTTCAATATCATGATTTTTGGGCTCAAAATCACTAGAAGGTCCCACCCTAGTCCTAACAGGAGCTAAACCCTAACTCATAAATCAAGAAGTCAAAATAGTCATCATTTCAAAAATTTCAAAATTTGGGATTTTGAAGTCATTAATCATCTATTTCAAGGTCCAAATAGTGTGATCATAGGATTTGTATCATTATTGAGATTAATAATGATGAGTCACAAGTCCATTAATCTATATCAAGAGTCAATATTTTAAGCATCAAAAGTTATAGATCCAAAATTTTGAAACTAGGGTTTAGATTCCTATTTAGACCTTAGGGGAGATCACTCATCTATATTCAATTTTGAGCAACAATATTCAAGCAATATTCGAGTAACATATCAAATTTCATTATCATTGTATCCAATGTTGATGAATGATCTAGACCTAGGTCTATTTAGGAAGTCGACCACAAGCCATAGTCAACATTATCATATATCAAGGTCATTATCAAATCAATATTCAAGATCGAGTATCAAACATGGGTTTAATATATTATGATTAGGTCAACCAATCCAAATAGGGTGAAAGGGGATACCTTTCCAAACTCTAAATAATCAACAACATGAAAATTTAGAGGTAGTCATAATAGGTATGTGACCTAGGTTAAGGGAGTCATGAGTCAACTACCACCCTAATCTAGCATAGTACCAACATTAGTCATTATCCATTGTGCTTATTCAAATAGGGAGAGTATTAATGATCAAATTATATTCCATAAGGTCATAACATCAATATTTAAGATCATAATAAGGCAATAATGTCGAGATTTTATAAAGTCAAGTTAAACTTTGTATTCCTTTCCTTTTATGATGAAGGTAGTGATATAATTTGGAAATTTAGGATTTGAATTTGGCATTCGAAGAATTAGAGCATAATAGTGTAAAATCTAGGCCCATAATCATCATATCAAAATCAAGATTGCAAAAGGCATCAATAGTCAATAGAGAAACTGCTTTTTGCATCATAGCCTTACATCATGATTTTGTGGGTCATTAGATTAATAATGTGATGGTATAATCATGATCTGTATCAAATAGGGAAACTATTTTCTTAACTATGTTTGAGGTTTAGTCAACAATAGGGCAACATGGAATAAATCAAATAAGGACCTTATTAATAATAAGGTATACGGTATAAGTACTTATTTCACCAAATCAAAATTCTTAATGTTTATCTCAAACATAGCAAATAGGTAGTCAAGTTTGGTCAAATTGAGTCTTCATGAAGAGGCCATACATGAGTATTTGGTTTCAAAATTAATTGATCAAAATCAAGTTTTCAAATTTAGGTCAGATCATGGTATCAACTTTCAAGATTTAGCGATATTCATTATTCCCATGCATAAGCTACCCATAATTGAGACATCATGTGGTAAAAGGTCACAAGAAAGGACCACATGAGGAGATGAGAAGACTATCTAATCTTCATCTACATAGGTTGCTTAGGATAGTCCTTAAAGAAGAGATGATATGCTAGAAGACTCTCTAGAGTTTCATAAGAGAACCTTTAGGTCCAGTTCTGGATCAATAGAGGCCAAGTAGAGCGGGGGATCTCAGCCACCGTGGAGACGGATAGGAGAAATTATGCCACGACCTCATGCCTAGACACCTCAATTTTCACCATTATGGACTTTAGGGTTTCTTGGGTGTAAGAGACTTGAGAAATTATTTACTTAAAGTATATGGTAGTGTGTAAGCTCTGATACCAACTATCACAGAACTGTTCTTACCCCAATCCCAATCTCACTGCCTAGACAGTGGTAAATGGATTGAAGTGCTCGTCCCTGAGTGGACCGATAGGGTCTATCACATTGGCATATACAATAAGAAATAATAACTAAAAAACTAGATAATTAAATAACAAATTAACCCAATATGGAGATTTTTCTAATTTATCTTTGTCATCAGAGTATGTAGACTGCGGAAGAGATCTTATTCAGTATTCCACTTGTATTGCCTAAAATCAAGAAAATCAAGACACAATCATGCAATTGCACGGTACACTATCAAAATCAAGCAAAGCGATTTATAACAAAATAGTATACTTGACATGACTTATATTCAAAAGAATAATAAGCAATTTGCAAAATGAACATTTATTCAACAAGTTTTTCAAGCAATTCGACTTTTATTACGAGTTCCCATTATGTTGTAATTCCGCAAGCATGCTTATATATTTTGTGTGACTCTATTACCCCTACGCGATGGGGAAGGTTACTAGGCGCCTTCTCACCATGGGAACATAGGAAGCCAATGTACAAGTCCCACCTCCAAATGAGGGGGTTGTTGTACTCAATATCAACATTATCAACATTATCAATATCATCATCGTTATCAATATATTGGTAGTCATAATGGGCATGCAATTTATGTTTTCATGTATTTCAAAATATAGTATAGAAAAACAAAAGACTAATCATAGGGAACAGTAGCTCATCCAAGTAAATAGCCAAGTATACAGTTAAGAGATACATAAAAGTATCTTCAATACAATCATGGAGGAGTTATATAATAGCATACCTTTCACCGAGGATTTTGAGTACAAATCATCTAGTAATTGGTCGACCCTTCGAGTTAGATCCTAAAACACAATGTTTGGATCAAGAGTCAAGATCAAGATATTTGGATATCATGTTTCAAACTTCAAGATTAGGGTTACACTTTTCCTATTTCAACCTTAGGGTTGGGTCATTCACTTATAATCAATATATCAATATGTCCAACATTATTCCAAGTGTAAAATATATATTTGAGTGTGAATGACTTACCTAGGTTTTCTAGGATCATATGTGTTAACCCTAATTTATGGTCATCATCCAAGTCATCATCAAATTTCTAGATCATCATCATGATACTTAGCATAATTGGTATTCAAGATTAGATCAAGTTTCGATTAATATTAAGAGTAAATTAGGGATCAACTTTTAGGTCAATAGATCAAGATATGCCACAAGATTTA
This sequence comes from Alisma plantago-aquatica, assembly GCA_963693085.1. Taxonomy (NCBI): domain Eukaryota; kingdom Viridiplantae; phylum Streptophyta; class Magnoliopsida; order Alismatales; family Alismataceae; genus Alisma; species Alisma plantago-aquatica. The sequence continues at coordinate 931,649,092 of OY856413.1, read as the reverse complement.
GATCAATCATATTATTAAGATATCATCATCATATTCAAGATTAAATCAAGTCAAAAAATATAAATCTAGATCATTAATGGGTCAATTATTATTTTAGAGTCTCAATATGAACATTAGAGTCAAGAATTAGGGTTTTTAGTGTTTAGTCAAGATTAACCACAAATAGAGTCATTTAGACCAATTACATAAGTAATAGATCGAGATTTAGATATATCAATGAGAATCGTTTAGAATAAGGCCTCACAAGTAATTTTAATGGTTTCATTGGATTTTTCTGATCGAAAATGACTATTTACTTGAATTATTTGGAGTCAGGATGCATTTTCTACGATTAAAACAAGATCTGGACATTTATATGAATTTCTGAACAGAGAGGAGATATTTACCTTATTTGCAAAAATCAAGGGTCGTTGATCCAAGATTGGGTGGTCAAGATCATGCCACAAGGATTTCTGGTCTAGGACCTGGTTCAATCTCTATTTGGCCGGTTTATTGGCGGTCTGGCTGAGCACTGGACCGGTTCGATTTGCAATTGAGCCGGAGGCCTGGGACTCCTGCTCTCCCGTTCCAGTCACACGAACAACACATCCTCAAGCCCAGAAGCAGGGTGGAGCTATCACCGATGCATAGGGGAGCTAGGGGTGGAAGCGACCAATGGAGGAAGACAAGTTTCCACCTAGGTCTGTCATAACCCCATAGAGGTAGTGGTGGTGGCAGATTGATGAAGGGGGACGAGGAGAAGGAACTCCCAAAAATGCAATGGCGGTGGTGCTACTTGGAGAAGCAGGTGTTGGGTGAGAAAAAATAGAGTTTTGAGGCCGAGATGGCGTGTGAGGGTAAACTTTGAGCAAGGTGCACTTGTTGTGGACCTTGGGGGGGGGTCCTTTTATAGCATCGGACTAGGGTTAGGACTAGTTCAATGTTTAGGGCAGCAGCCATAGCTGCCGAAAGGAGAATGGGAGGTGAGTGGGTCATTTCGATAGTGCAACAAGGTGAGAAACCTATTTAAAGTAGGGTTAGCTCAAGTCAAAATTGTGAGGCAAGGATATCGGTTCGCTTAGAAACTTGAATCGTGGTCAAGGGCGCGATATTGCAAGTCTCGGCCATAAAGACACCTCCCCGTTGATTGCAGGAGGTTGATGATGACCTCGCAGCTACTGGATCAGGCCTGGATCTGTGGGAGGTAGACCCAAGGGCCAAAAAACACCCCAGATCCCTTGTATGGATCACTGACATGGCAAAGTCAAGAATAAGAACAAATAAACGACAATAAAGAGGGATTTTGAGCACAAAATTTCCAAAATTCATAGAAAATCGTAGGTGTCCAAATGACATGAAATTTGGATCATAGCTTCACAAATGTGTGGAGAATATCTAGAAAATGTTTGGGAACCAAAATATTAAGTTTTATGGATCAATTTTTTATTTGGACAAGGTAATGAATTAATCAAATATAAGGTGTTATAATGTGTATAAAGTTCACATTGTTCACCATATTTTGTATTTGAGTCTCAACTTTGATTATGTAGATAAGAAAAATGAATTGGGACCATAAGTGAGTATAATGAGGGCAAAATAGAAATTTCATCATACTTATGCAAAATTCCACTTTGTCACACAAACTACTTGCAATGTTGAGAGTATTTTAGGGATCCAACAGTCTTAATCAAAGAAAGGTGGATATCTTGACTGACTCAAGACTTTCATTTGATTTTTGGGGAGGATATATAGCCACATGTGAGCCTATGTAACACCCATTGGTTCACAGAATTAGCATGGAGAGGAGGTCTTTTCAAGATTTATTCATTGTAGCGATATTCAAAGAAGCAAATGAACCTATAGACAAATTGGTCAAATGGTTTCTAAGGAAACTAGGAGAAGTATTCTCTTCAATGGAGTGCCCTAACAATATGAAGAGTGAGTTAGCCAAAGATGTAGATGGAAGTGTTGAAAGGACTCTTATCTTCATCATTCATAAAAAAGATGTCAACTAGGTTAAAGAATTTGTAGGAGAAAATACATATGTTGATGTATATGCCATATTTTGTGATAGGGATATCATAATTTGATGACATACATCTTCATGTTTTTTATAAGGTATAAATATAAAACCAAGAACTAATCTTAGTGCCTTGATGAATAAAATTCTGAATGTTGACTTTAACTGTAAGGGGTATTTAGGTAATTGGAGGTATGAAATAATGGTGTAAAATTGAGAAAATTTATAGGAAATATATCTATCTTAAGTTATGAATCAATAGTGTGCTATTGAATTCAAGTTTAGATTATAGTTAAAATGTCACAAGGATTTTATATTAGAGAATCTGTGGTATTAATGCTAATGAATTTAGATTAATGAATCAAGGATAATGGTAGTGATATAAATCTATAACGACCTCTTATCCTGGTAACCCCCAATTAAGGGAGACCAAGAAGTCAGAGGCGTTATCCAAAAATAGGATCAGTGGTTTTACAAATAATAAAAAATAATTAATAAATTCTACTAAAGACTAAACTGAAAACTGGAATAAATTTTTTCTTTTAAGATACCTTCAAAATTAGGTAACTCGAACTTTTACCCAAAGTAGAATTATATATACCTAAATCCTCCCTTTTTATTTTAACTTATTCATCACAGGTGCCACTTTACTGTTTTTCCAATTTTAGATATTACCTAAAATGCCGAAAAATAAAACACCGGCCAGTATAAACAAATATACTTGTATGTGGGGACAAACAAAATGTTGCACATAAGTTCTAACAACCTAATCATATCAAGTAGTTGTTAACAATGCACAATTACGTTTTCAATGTGACTTCCCAACCACTTTTACTCATACTCTGGAATACTCTCTCTTAGGGTTTAGTACTTGTAAGGGACTTATGTCCACCTTCTCCCTCCTGAGCTTGGTGCCTGGGTTCACCTCTCTGGGTGCCCAATGCTCTTCCCTCTGGGGCTTGACCACTTTAGACCTTCCCTTTAGGGATTGGTTGTGCATCATACATCCATAGATGGTATGTTGGTTTGAGACAGTCACACTTATACTTAAATTATTATACACATGGTCACTTTAAATATTGCAGTAATGAAATATCCAAATAGTTTAATTTCATTGCAATAAATAAATCCTCGAGAAATGTCAGGAAATATAATGCATGTACTCATAATTAACCACATACATGATTAGGAGATTTCATAAGAAATAAGCAATTCCAACCAATCAAGCAATCCAATCCAAGCTAGCAATTCAACCAAACAAAAGCACAGAATCTTGAAAAGCATACATAACCTATTTACTACACACTTTTCAAGAATCTATTTAATTGACTTGAAATTTCTTCTTAAGATTTCTAACCCAGATTAGGGTTTCATTAGGGTTCATCTACAACTTTTCACTATTATAACTACAAAGCCGTAAAATAGCAAACTAGGTGCAAAACCCTAATTATCATATTAACATCTTCCTATCACCTAATAGGCTTAGAATCATCCTAGTATTACTTTGATATGATGAATTTTAAAATATATTACATTAGAAACCATTAACACCTAGATTAGGGTTTCTAAGTCCATTCACGCATAATCATGTGTAACCCTAAAACAAACATATTATCATCATTTCAGATTTAACTCTTCTTTTTATTATCAACAAGTTAATATTACTCAAAATACCTAAAAAGACATTATTCGATTTCCATTTCAAATTAGGGTTTTTACAATAATTCCATACATTAATGGTGGTAACTTTATGCACTTTTATAACTACCAATAATATCAGGCTTTAGTTCCATTTTTATTGGATCCTACATATTTTTCTAATAAAGTTTCATATATAATTTGTTCCCATCTGATATTTCTATAATTAACTATGATTTTTACAAGATAACTCTTTTCCCACCAATCAGGAAAACACACATGGAATTCTAGGTTTATTAAACCCTCGCCAGCGAGTGAAGCCGGAGCCAGTAGGCTCATGCCACATGTATTACTGGGCCCCACACAAGCGCATACTCGTGAAAAAAAGGTGGGAAATTATGAAAGAACCCTTACATCTTCAAAGTGGAAGCAATGGCAGAGACGTAATTCCCCTGGTCGTCGTCTTCAACCTCTGACTCTCTACTAACGCAAACTGATGGTCAAGCCACTGGTTGACTTCATGCACTATTACCTCTACACGCAAGCTGAGACTGCCATTGGCTACATCATCTCCTCCCGGACTCAGTCTGCTCATCAATTCCTCCTGCTTGTCCTTCCTCTAGAACCACACTGCCCTTCCTCCGGCGATGGTCTCTTAGACGAGGTTGAAGGTCATGGCGATTCTTCAATCTGAGAGCGTCAGGGAGTTTGACCAATCCTTTCGAATGCACGAGATGGGTTTGCAAGGATGCTAGTATCATGGAATACCCCCCCCACCATATAGGTAGGATCAACGATGGGATCCCAATTGGGGAAAATGTGATCTCCTCTCAAGAGTCCCCCAACGTTGGGGTTGTTCAATTCGGGAAAGGCTTTCAAACTTGATTATCAAGCTACCAACTCCTCTCATGCATCAGAGATCGAGAAAGATCGAAAGGAAATCAAACATATTTCCCTCTCAGACTGGGATCTTGACGATGACCCAACGCCGTCAGATCAAGCCAAATTTCCCACGCTGTCAATAAATTGAAATTATATTCCCAATTGAATCGTGACATTTAATTTACTCAAAAGATTATCCTTTCACTTTAGGAATCTTATAAAATTCATAACTCCTTATTCTTTTATCCTTTTTCATCCAAAATTTAAGGGAAACTTTGTATTGACATTATCTACTTGTGTACCAAGTTTGAGTCTCAAACTCAAAAGGAAAGATGAGTTTTTTATATACATGCTAGCACTTATTAAGGCATAATTTATTCATATTTTCTCTCTCCTTCACTTTTATATCCTTTATTTGGGTTCCTTGTAACACAAGAAACCTTGGGGATTCAAAATCCTCTCATGATGAACAAACTCTTATCCTTAGAGGTATTTCTACAACTTTTATTAATATTATTTCAATTTCCTTTATTAAGGATTTCTTTTCATCTTTTATCCCCTTTCTTTTGATATTGGGATTATTAAGCAAAAAGGCCCACGAAGCCACACATATAGAAGACATTTAGCAAAGAAATACATACAAAGAACTGAAATCATACAATTTTCATATTCATATATTTCAATGGGGAAATTACATTTCAACCCAAACTTATGAAAATTGAGGTTATAACATCCTCCCCACCTTATAAGAATTTTGCCCACAAAATTCAGCAATCAAACAAACAAGTCATGATATGCTTTTTCCATGTCCGACTTTAGCTCCCATGTGGCCTCATCCTCTCCATGATTCTTCCAAAGAACCTTTACCATCTCTATATTCTTACATATGAGTTCTTTCACCTTGGTATCTAGAATCCGTAAAGGTGACTCAAGATATGTCAGCTTCCCTTGAAGCTCAATCGGTTCAATGCTCTACACATGGCTTGAATATTGCACATATTGCTTTAGATTGGACACATGGAGTACATCGTGCATCATACAATACTGAGGGGGTAATGCTAAACAATATGCAGCTTCACCAATCCATTATAACACTTCAAATAGACCCATGTATCGGGGACTCAGCTTCCCTCTGTACTTGGATATAGCTCAGAGCGGTCAGATTTTCAAAAACACATGCTCTCCCATAGTGAACTGCACGTCATTCCGCTTCGCATCTGCATATGACTTCTTTTGATCTTGGGCTCTCTTCAACCTCTGCTTGATCAAAGAGAATTTATCTGCATACACTTGGAGCTCATCTGACCTCAACAAAGTCCTCTCACCGACATCATCCCAGTGATGTGGTGACCGAAACAGTCTCTCATAAAGAGCTTTGTACAAAGGCATCCCGATACTGGATTGGTAGCTGTTGTTGTAGGCAAACTTGACTAAAGGTAAGTATTTCTCCCATGAACCACCCCAATCGAGCACACAAGCTCTCAATAGATCCTCTAATTTCTGAATCATCCTCTCTGTCTACCCATTAGTATTGGGGTGATAAGCTGTACTGAACTTCAACCTTATACCAAGTTCTTCTTATACCTGCTTCCACAGCTTGGAAGTGAACTTTGGGTCTCGATCGAAAATGATCGAACCTGGCACACCATTTAACTATACTATCTCTCTAATATACAACTCAGCTAGGTTTGACACCTTGACAGTGGTCTTTAGGGAAAGGAAGTGTGCTGACTTGGTAGGGCAATCTACCACAACCCATATCACATCATGACCTCTCTTGGTCCGGGGTAGACCCACCACGAAATCCATGGTGATCGGCTCCCATTTCCACTCTGGAATATCTATCGACTATAAAAGTCTGTCGGGTCATTGGTGTTTAGCCTTCACCATCTGGCACATAAGACAGCTGGCCACATATGTCGCTATGTCTCTCTTCATCCCTGGCCACCAGAAATACCTATGTAGATCCTTAAACATCTTTGTCATGCCCGGGTGTATCGTATACTTGGATCCATGAGCCTCTTGTAAGATACACTCCTTCAATGACGAATATTCAGGAACCCATATACGGTTCTCGTACCTGATTCCTCCATACACTCCCACCGAGAGATGGGTTTGCAGCTTCTCTAACAAGCCCTTCATCTTGCTGAGTTATGAACTGGTCTACTATGCAGTCACTATCTCACTCAACAAATTTGATCGAATTTGGATGTTGGCCAAACAGACTTGGTCTTCTAACAGTTTTGGAGTCCACTCTATGATCTTTTCCAGTTTCCTCCACTGGATGGACAAAACAAAATCACACTTGAGCTTTTTCTGACTCAGTGCATCGACTACGACATTCGCCTTCCCAGGATGATAGGCGATGGTAAAGTCGTTATCCTTCATGTACTCCATCCATAGTCTTTTTCACAGATTTAGACCCCTCTGTGTCAGGATATACTTAAGACTCTTATGGTCAGTGAAGATCTCAAAGGTGGGTCCATACAGATAGTTCTACCAGATCTTCGAAGCATGAATGATAGCAGCCATCTCTAAGTCATGCATCGGGTAGTTCACCTCATTGGGCTGAAGCTGTCGGGAAGCATATGCAACAACATGTTAATTCTATTCCAACACACAACCAAGTCCCATCTTCGATGCGTTAGTGCAGATCATGAAACCCTCATTACCAAAAGATAAGGTCAACACTGAAGCGGTGGTCAACTTATCCTTTATCTCCTAAAAGTGAGCTTCACATACGTCAGACCATATGAACTTTTCATCCTTCTGGGTCAGCTTGGTGAGAGGCAAAACAGTCTTTGAGAAATCCTTGATGAAGCATCGATAGTATCCGGCCAACCCCAAGAAACTAAAGATCTCGGAGGGATTCTTCGATGCAGGCTAGTCTCGAACAGTCGACACTTTAGATGGATCCACAATGATCATTCCTCGGGATATGATGTGTCTAAGAAACATGACACAGTCTATCCCAAACTCACATTTCGAGAATTTCCCATAGAACTTCTTCTTGCTCAGGATATCAAGGACTCTACCTAGATGGTCACTGTGTTGTTATAGGTCATCGGAATACACGAAGATGTCATCCATGAACACTATGACAAAGGAGTCAAGGAAGGTTTGGAACACACTATTCATGAGGTTCATAAAGACACTAGGTGCATCAGACAACCGAAACGACATAACCACAAACTCATAGTGGCCATAATGGGTTCAGAAAGCTATCTTAGGGATGTTATCACTCTTAGCTCTTACCTGGTGGTATCTAGACCTCAAATCGATTTTGGAAAAGACTCAGGCAGATTTGAGATGGTCAAAAAGGTCGTCTATCCGAGATAAGGGATACTTGTTCTTAGTGGTAGCCTGGTTGATCATCCTATAGTCGATACACATCCTGAGCGATCCATCCTTATTTTTCACAAAAAGGACTAGTGCTCCCCATGGTGATGCACTAGGTCTAATGAAACCTTTATCTAGCAATTCCTACAATTGTTTCTTCAACTCAAGAAACTCAATAGGGGCCATCCTGTAAGGTGCCTTAGATATAGGGTTTGTCCTGGGAGCTAGCTCTATCGAAAAGTACACCTCTCTCTCAGGAGGAATTCTAGGCAAATCATCTGGAAAAATGTCTGCATACTCCCTGACTACCTCTATCTCCTCAAGAGAATGCATCTTAGGCTATGGCTCGGTGACTACTGCTAGGAAAGCTTGATAGCCTTTGGATATCATCTTCTCGGCCTTCATAGCCGACACATATAGGATGGTGGTTGCATCTCTCCTTCCTCGAATGGTAAAGTGTGGATGACTAGGTTTCCAAATAAGGATCTTATTTTCCCTACAGTCAATCTTTGCTCTATAGGTGTAAAGCCAATCCATACCAATGATTACATCAAAATCATTCATATCGAGGAGGATGAAGTCAGTAGGAAGCTCGTGACTCAGGTACTTAACTAGAAAGACACATATATATCCGACCACTTGGAGTTATAACATCCAAAACATAACCTAAATACTTGATGTCCAAACAAAGCATAGTTGCCATATTTCTCAAAATGAAAGTGTTAGTAGAACTAGAATTAAAAATGGCTTTTACATTTTGTCCCATGACATCAAGCATGCCTACATAGTTTCATACTGTATCAGAATACTATTACATGATCAAACTAAACTGAAAGGAAAACTACCCTCTATCAACCTATTAGCATTTGCCTGAGCTTATTCATTATTGATGGTGAAAACTCTAGCTTGTCTCCTCTCTCCAACAGGTAGACTTCCAGCCAGTGCTCCTCTTCCTGCCGGGGGTGCTGTTGCCACTGGTTGCACTGCCACTAGACCTGGATCTCTCGAATCAGGCAAAGGATAGTTGGCGATGAAGTGTCCCTCCTGCTGGCAATAGAAGCACACCCTCTTCTCAAAGGGGCACTTCCCAAGATGTGTCCATCCACATGTATGACACTTCTGAAAGCAACTCTCACCATGTGGCTTTCCTTTGCCTCCATGCTTGCCCTTGGCATGGTTACATCCTTGTCCTTTCTTGTGATCATTCTTCTAGCCATGGGTACCTTCAGTGAAACCCAAATATCCTTTGGATGGGTTCTGAGAAGGCATCACCATCCTCTCCATGTCTAAGGCGGTGTTGTAAGCTTCGGTGAAGGTTTATGGTTTACTTGCCATCACATGAGGTTTGATGAAAGGGTGAAGGCACTTTACAAAATGGTCCACCCGTCTATCCTCAATCATCATGTGCCCAAAACACTCCAGGATGTGAAACTTGCGGCTAAAGTCCGCAACAGATAGGCTACCTTGGATCATGTTGGTGAACTCTCTTTCCTTCTCCTTCTAAACTGAGGTGGGGATGAATCTGGTTGTGAAGATAGTCCTGAAGTTGGTCCATGCCATCAGGTCCTCATTCAGATCTCGACCCATGATGTGGTTCTCCCACCAGATATTGGATGCTCCTTCCAAGAGGTGAGCAGCTAATGGGATCTTCTTGTTTGGCTACTGTAACATCCCAGGATTTGAGGCCTCAGATAAGTTGATCTTAAAAGGAATGATTGGACTACCCATATCACTAAGGTGCACCTCCTTTTCTGGGAGCCCATCTCTAAAGAACTCCATAGTTAAGCGTGCTCAACTTGGAGTAGTACTAGGATGGGTGACCAGTCGGGAAGTTGATCCTGGCTTGTGCATCAGTGAGGACAAAGTGCACAGTTAAGGCTAGTGGTGGTCTATGGGGCCAGTCGTCATTCCTAAAACTCTATTAGAGCCTTGGGCAGTGGGCCCAGGCATTAAAAATGGTATTAGAGCCATAACCCCTCCAGTAGGTGGGGCCCACATGGGCATGTGGCATGCTAGTCTTGAGCCGTGCGGTCCAGACATCTAGGAAAGGGTTGTCCATGGTTGACGTAGCCACCCTTGCACCAGTATTCCGTGATCGGGAGTTGGGTGTCCATGGGCCATTATGGGTCTGCACTGAAATGGGGTTAGATTATGAGGACATATAGTTGAGACTTAACGAGGATGTCAAGAGTCTAAATGGGGGAGATTGTAACATCCCAGGATTTGAGGCATCGGATAAGTTGATCTTAAAAGGAATGATTGGACTACCCATATCACCAAGGTGCACCTTCTTTTCTGGGAGCCCATCTCTAAAGAACTCCATAGTTAAGCGTGCTCAGCTTGGAGTAGTACTAGGATGGGTGACTAGTCGGGAAGTTGATCATGGCTTGTGCGTCAATGAGGATAAGTGCACAGTTAAGGCTAGTGGTGGTCTATGGGGCCAGTCATCATTCCTGAAACTCTATTAGAGCCTTGGGTAGTGGGCCCATGCATTACAATTGCACCTCCAGAATGTGGAAATCATTCTTGACCACTAGCAGCCAATCATCTACTCTGTCGACCACCTCAGTCTTATCCTCTCCCCATAATTTCTCAATGTTCAACTTGAGGAAGTCTAGAATGGTGACTCCATGTTGGGGATGAATGGAGAGCGGTTCACCATTTTCATCTCAGGCTATATCCCTGAGGGCCAGGGCACTAATGGCCTCAATTAGCTTCTTCTATTGTTCCATCTAGAGGGCATCAGGGGTGTGGACTAATACTGTAGTCCTGGGCCACCAGTCGAGTTCTCCTCAAGCTCGACTTCATCTTAGGACATGGGTTCCTTTTCCTGGTTCTTCTTTGGTTTTTCGAAGGGAATCGACTTAGGTCCTGGGCCTTCTGTTGAGGCTCCCTCGGGTATCTTTCTCTTCTTAGATGACTCGTCACCACAGTCCCTCTTCCTCTTCTTAGAAGATCCACTCCTCTTACGGGGAGGCCTACTCCCAGCATAGTTCTCGATGGTCTCAAAGGGGACATCTATAGTCTTCAAATGGGCCATGGTATTTCACACAAGTTAAAAATCCTTTTAAAACACATATTTATAACTTAGAAGATATATAAACTTTAGCTTACATCCATGTCCTCTTATTTACATGCATTTTATAGTTTGGAGGAGGACCCCTTAACCCTTAACACCTTGAATTCCCCAAACAAAGGAGGTGGTGGAGAGTGAGAAAACCCTAAGCACTTCATGTTTCTTCAGAAATAAGGGGTAAAGATGGGACAAAATTAGATGAGAAGACCTAGAGGTATCTTATTTCGAGTCAAATCCTTTGACTTCGGCCAGGAAGTCACACTAAATATGGGAGTCCTCGTAGGCCTAATAGCGGGGTGGATGAAAATATTTCCTACCCCTGGATCGTGATCCTTTTCTAGACACCTCCATCATCGGAAAATCCTCTAATAACTTCCTTGGGCTCTAAAGAGTTTGTAAAATTTAATAATTATTAGAGATTAAATGGAAAACCATGCTCTGATACCAAATGTAATAACTCCGCTTCCTGGTAACCACCAATTAAGGGAGACCAAGAAGTCAAAGGCGTTATCCCAAAACGAGATTAGTGGTTTTGCAAATAATAAAAAATAATTAATAAATTTTACTAAAGACTAAACTGAAAACTGGAATAATTTTTTTTCTTTTAACATACCTTCAAAATGAGGTATCAGGAACTTTTACCCGAAGTAGAATTATATCTACCTAAATCCTCCTTTATTATTTTAACTTTATTCATCACAGGTGCTACTAAACTGTTTGTCCAATTTCATATATTACCTAAAACGCCGAAAAACAAAATGTCGGTTAGTATAAATGAATATACTGCTATATGGGGACAAACAAAATATTGTAAATAAGTTCTAACAACCTAATCATATCAAGTAGTTGTTAACAATGCATAATTACATTTTCAATGTGACTTCCCAACCACTTTTACTCATACTCTGGGATACCCTCTCTTAGGATTTAGTCCTTGAAAGGGACTTAAGGCCACCTTCTCCATCCTGAGCTTGGTGCCTGGGGTCACCTCTCTGGGTGCCCAATGGTCTTCCCTCTGGGGCTTGACCACTTTAGACCTTCCCTCTAGGGCTTGGTCATGCATCATACATCCATAGATGGTATGTAGGTTCGAGATAGTCAGACCTATACTTAAATTGTTATACACATAGTTGCTTTAAAGATTGCAGTAATGAAACATCCAACCAATTTAATTTCATTGCAATCGATAAATCCTCGAGAAATGCCAGGAAACATAATGTGTGTACTCATAATTAACCACATACCTGATCAGGAGATTTTTGAAGAAATAAGCAATTCCAACCAATCAAGCAATCCAATCCAAGATAGCAATTCAACCACACAAAAGCAGATAATCCTGAAAAGCATATGTAACCTATTTACTACACTTTTCAAGAATCTATTTAATTGACTTGAAATTGTTTCTTAAGGTTTATAATTTAGATTAGGGTTTCATTAGGGTTTATCTACAACTTTTCACTATTATAACTACAAAACCCTAAAATAGAAAAACTAGGTACCTAATTATCATATTAACATCTTCCTATCACCTGATAGGCTTAGAATCATCCCAGTATTACTTTTATATGATGAATTTCAAAATATATCACATTAGAAACCATTAACACCTAGATTAGGATTTCTAAGTCCATTACTGCATAATCATGTGTATAAAACCCTAAAACAAACATATTATCATCGTTTTAGATTTAAATCTTCTTTTTATTCTCAACAGGTTAATATTACTCAAGATACCTAAAAAGACATTAAATCTGATTTCCATATCAAATTAGGGTTTTTACCATAATTCCATACATTAATGGTGGTAACTTTATGCACTTTTAGAACTACTAATGATATCAAGCTTTAATTCCATTTTTATTATATCCTACATGTTTTTTTGATAAAATTTCATATATAATTTGTTTCTATCCTATATTTCTATAATTAACTATGATTTTTACAAGATAACTCTTTTCCCACTAATCAGGAAAAGACACGTAGATTTCTGAGTTTATTAAGCCCTCGCCAGTGAGTCAGGACGGAGCCAGTAGGCTCACGCCACTTGGATAGTCGAACCCCACGTAGGTGTGCACTTTTGAAATAAAAGAATGTGGGAAATTACTAAATAACCCTTACCTCTTCAAAGCAGATGCGAGTGCAGAGACGTAATTCCCCTAGTCATCTTCTTCAACCTCTGTCTCTCTACTCGTGCGAACTGATGGTCAAACCACCTATTGACTTCACGCGCTACTGCCTTTGCATGCAAGTTGAGACCATCGTTGGCTTCGTCGTCTCCTCTTGGACTCAGTCTGCTCGTTGATTCCTCCTTATCATCCTTCCTCTATTGGAACCACACTGCTCTTCCTCTAGTGATGGCTACTCTGAGATGAGGTTGAAGGTCAGGGTGATTCTTCAAATTGAGAGCATCGGGGAGTTTGTCCAATCCTTCCAAACATGCAAGATGGGTTTGTAAGGATGCTGGTATCGTGGACCCCCCCCCTATATAGGCATGCTCGACGATGAAATCCCAATTGGGGAAAACATGATCTCCACTCAAGAGTCCCCCAAAGCTGGGGTTGTTTGATTCGGAAAAGGCTCCCGAACTTGATGATCAAGTTTCCAACTCCTCTCATGCATCCGAGATCGAGAAAGATCGAAAGGAAATCAAACAAATTTCCCTCTTGGACTGGGATCTTGACGATGACTCGGAGCCATCAGATCAAGCCAGATTGCAAGAACAAGGGTCTAGATTTCCCGCGTTATCAATAAATCAAAATTATATTCCCAATTGAATCATGACATTTAATTTACTCAATATATTATCCTTTCACTTTAGGAATCTTATAAAATTTATAACTCCTTATTCATTTATCTTTTTTCATCCAAATTTTAAGGGAAACTTTGTATTGACATTATATACTTGTGTACCAAGTTTGAGTTCCAAAATCGAAAGGAAAGAGGGGTTTTCTTCATATACAAGTTAATACTTATTAAGGCATAGTTTATTCATATTTTCTCTCTCCTTAACTTTTATATCCTTTATTTGGGTTCCTTATAACACAAGAAACCTTGGGGATTCGAAATCCTCTCATGATTAACAAACTCTTAGCCTTCTAGGTGTTTGTACAAATTTTATTAATATTATTTCAATTTCCTTTATTAAGGATTTCTTTTCATCTTTTATCCCCTTTCTTTTGATATTGGGCTTATTAAGCAACAAGGCCCATGAAGCCACACATATAGAAAACATTTAGCAAAGAAATCCATACAAAGAACTCAAATCATACAATTTTCATATTCATATATTTTTAATGGAGGAATTACATTTCAACCCAAACTTATGAAAATTGAGTTTATAACATATAAATCCTTCTAGGGATAACATATTTTGTGTATACATGATCATATCATTTTATTAGAGGATGGAATGACATATAAGACATATAAGAAAACCCTAACATGTATACAAGTCCATTAGAGTCAATTAAGATAGACTTGAGGTTCTAGATGCGGTGTTGATATATGCATCATGTTTGTTTTCAAAATAGTTGAGGTTTTAATAAGACTTATATGTATATTAGAGTTTGAATTCATATAAGGATAATGGTACATGCATTTTGAATGTAAGTATTGATTTCTTGTATATGTATGTACAATGTACATGAAATATCATATAATGTATAATTTATAATTCAATTCCTTATTAAGATAATATTTAACAAATCTATAATCTATTGAATGTCATGATTCTTTTCAATAGTTATTTTATCATATCTCATGCACATTAACAATAAAGTTGAGAATAAGATCTAAGAGTAGGTTAAGAGTTTTCAAGAAAAAGATAATGATAAAAGATAATTTATATAAGATCCTCACTCATTGGATCCTTAGAGAAAACTAAGAGGCACTCCGATGCATAAGAGAAGAGGCACTTTGGTACATAGGAGAAGAGGCACTGTAGTGCAAAATCTTGGATTCTTATATAGGCCAAAATAAAAAATGATGTAAAAATAATTGTGTCTTTTCTTCGATTGTTTATTGTTTAAAGTTTATTTCTGCTTTGCACGTTCTCTTTAAGATATAATATGTTTCATTCCACTTGCAATATGTTTGATTCATGGTTGGAGATGCGACATCCATAGGTTGGAGCTTAAGGAGGTAGTCAAGACATTAGGATACAACTAAGTCTTACTAGGTTTGCTTGGTGGGGCTCCATCTACATGATCCAAGAGTTTAGGATAGAATGATAAGATTTTACATCATTTATTCAAGGTTTTATATGAAGTTTGATGTAATTAAGTTTCTTTTCTAAGAGCATGATAAGGAATTATTTCAAACACAAGTTGTGATTGTTCTTCCTATCATGTTTGTGATACTGCCTAGAAAGAAAGAAAAAATGAATGGTTGTTAATGCTTATGTTATAGAAATTTGGGTGGTGCATTTTGTTCCTCTCCTTTTCCATTTTCTTCTTCCATAAGATCCTCTAATTCCTTATTTAAATCATAGAGAAATTTATAGATATTCGAAGTTTCAATGGTATTATGAGCATTATATTCCTCCTTCCTATGATAAGTTCAATTGTACTCGAACCTTGCAAGACCTCATCTTATAGATCTTCCCCGTCTACTTGATGAGTTTGGTAGATTTTGTTTTTTAGCCTTATTCATATTCCAAATTCTTTTTAATTGGTTCCTGGGATCCCTTTGGACTAGATTTACTAGTTTCTTTGCTTTCTTAGAGCAATAATATGCCCAAATTCATTGTACCAACCACACTAATCAAGAACATTTCATACATAATCTTGATTGTCATCTCCTCCTTGGCAAAAACTCTTAACCAAACAATATTTGATAAGGGGGACCACGTTCAATATTCACTTGGATTTTGGCTTCCTCATATGATGATTATTCTACAACTCTTTTATTAATATGAAGCACTTTGTCAACTCCATTAGCTGTGTATTCAACAACCCTCTTTATCCACTTTAGACTGATTGGTGGAAGTCAAACCCATTTTGGTACTAACAAAAATAGATCCTTGTTGAGTTCATCTCCAAAGTAGCTATAGTTGGTTATTATCATATGATTATCAAATCATCTAGGACCTATTTTGAGTGGTGTTTACTGGTCCTTTTCATTTCAGAACCGAACAAGGAAAAATCCTTGCTCCTTAGATAGGACATTGAACTTGCCTTTTGGTCTCCATGTATATGTAATCCATGCACATAAATGTGTGTTACCCATTAGTAGACCATTTTCATGTGTTCCTAAAAAGAATTCTTCTACTCATACACCTACGTATCTAGGTCAATACAGATCTTACCATCCTTCTTTATTGGTGTCGTGAATTCCTTCACCTTCTAAGTTGATTTCCCCCTATTGGCGCTTTCAAAATCTTGCTCTAGGTTTTAGTTTGATCTATGCTATTGTGCTCATGGCTTCCTAAAAACTTGGATATATAAGGAAGCATTAGGGTTTTGTTGTAGGCTATTATTGGTTGTAGGTGTAGTAGTAGTATTGATAGTTGAGGTGGAAGCATCTATTATGGACATGGCCACTAGTACGCAACCTGTAGTACCTTCAGGTTGCCCTGGCATTCGCCAAACAAACCATAAGGGAGAGGTCATATATATATATATATGTATGTATGTATATATATACATGTTGGGGGGTTTGTGTGTCTGCATGTGTATGTCTCTGTGACTATGTGTGTAATGTTACCTATGGAAATGAATATATGAATAGGACATTGTTGCAATTCTCATGTGGTTTTAATTTAGAATTTGTATTCTTTATTTTCCTATACAAATTTGTGATAATGATGATTGATTAGTGTTGATTGATGTTCTATTTTGAGTAATCTCATACTTGTGTGAAAAATGCTCACAATTATTCCATGAAACATTCCATATGTCAATTTATTAGGGAGTTCTCAAATCAACCCCCTCATTCATGGGTAATGCAAGTATCCCACATGTTATTGTGTGCCAAGCACCTTCCCAAATGTAGTTGTATATATAGATCTCCATTCTACGTAGAATCAAGCCAGGAATTTCACCTTGATGAACCTAGTAAACAAGGATGCCCTCCAATATAGATTTTATAAGGATGCATAAACTTCCATTGATGTTTTGCTAGTTGGACATTTACATAGGAATCTCATCCATTATGCCACAACATTTCTTGAACTCTTTGACTTGTAGGTTTCATATTTCCAAAGGAACCACATATATTTAATAGATAATCCACTTCATGTGCCTCTTATATTGTTGCCTAGTTCTCTTCTTTCTATCTACTATTCTTTAAAAAAATGAGTCTTAGCTTCATTCACAAACAAGTGTGTTTTCGTGCCGAATTACTACTACATCTTCTTCAAATCCTTTACTATGCATCCATTAGCTTCTACAAACATGAGGACATCATCCAAAAATATTTAATGACTTTGAACATGATTGCTATGCACATTTGATGGTTTTATTTATTTATTTTTAGAAACATCCACCAAATTTCTAGATACTTACTCTATAACTATGGTGATAGGCAACAAAGACAATGGGTCTCCTTGTCTCAACCCATTCCCTCCTTTGAAAAGGCCATTCAATGTGTCATTCAAAAGTAGTAAGAAACTTGTGGTATCTTGATATTGCCTCATTAGATCTATCCACTTCTCATTGAACCCCATGTCTTTCATAATCAACCAATGTTTAGATCACCTAACACTATCATAAGCTTTAGTTAGATCCAACTTAAGGGAAGCTTTTTTGTGAACCCATTAAGCATTAGCTTTGAACAATAATTACCTAGTAAGAAATGAGAAATCATTGATACTTATCAATATAATGAATGCTCAGATATCAGTAGAGGAGAATCAACTTTAGGCATTCAATTAAGATATTGAAAACAACCTTATATTGCACTAGAAAACATGTAATTGGTTGAAAGTCAGCCAAGAATCTAGTGATCTTTTTATCAGAGATGAGAAATAGTAATTCATGGTTGACTTCCATTACCATTTTTCTATTCTATAGTGACCACTTGATAATTTTAACAATCTCATCATTGATTAAATTCCACACATTCATGGTAAAGTAGGTATTGAATTTATTATATTTGGGTGACTTATCCAACCCTATTTCCATGCTACTACTTTCAATCTCCTTATCGAGTACTTGTCTATATAGAATATTATTGTAGTTGCCAATTTGAACTTTGAATTTGAGTTCATTTTGTCCTATTTCTGTCACATGATCTTTGCTGTGTAGGTTTTGATAGAATTCACATGCTTCAACTTCTAGTTTTCCTTGACTATTGACCACATTACCTTTTACATCTACTAATTTTGAGATTATTGGTTTCCTATCTTATCATCATAGTTGAGTGATATAATTTAGTGTTATAGTCCCCACATTTCATACATTTATGTCTACTGCACTACCCTTAGAACCTCTCTTTAGCCTTGTTTAGATCTTCCAACTTTCTTTTAGTATATTATCTTTCTGTATCATGTCACTTTCAATGGGTCAACAAGGAACTTGTCCTTCACTTTGATACAATCCTTCTTTGCATTTTTATGTATATTATGAATAATTGCTTTCCTTTGAGCCCAACTCTTCAAAGTGAACTTCATGTTGTTTAGTTTTGTATAAAACTAGTACATTGGGCTGGCTTTGACCTCCTTGGTCCATGCTTTCATTACAATATCATCATATCCTCCCAATATAAGTAGAAGTTTAGAAACTAGAATGGTTTCCTTTTCATTTTTTATCTATAATTTCTTCCTTTATTGGTGCACGAGCGTAGAGTTTTGACCCTCCAATCTTCATCATTGTGTGAATAAAGTTGTTGATCCAACCTTAATTTACTAATACCCTATCTAGCTTGCAAGCTATTTTTCTCACATTTTTATTCTCATTGTTTGTTGTAAAGAGCTCATCACCAACCATCACAAGTTCAAAAATATTGGTATTATCAATGGCCTTATTGAATTCATTAATTCAAGTACCATTCTACCTCCTCTCTTCTCTTATTAAAGGTTTATGTTGTTGAAGTCCCCAAAGACCATCCATTATCCAATGATAGTTTTTATATGTATCAGCTAAATCTTTCCAGAAACCTCTACATTGATTTGTTGGGTTGAAACCATAGAGTGATGTAATTATAGTGTTGAATCTAGCATGGTTGACATGCTTAGATGTAATAGACTACTCATATATGATCCATATTTGTAACCTCCATACATTTGGGTTCCAACCTAAGTGTATTCTTCCCAGATCCACTTTCTTATGATTACAAGCCAAACTCCACCCATTAGGACATATGTTAGAAACTATATTGATACTCTCTCCATTAATCTTTCTCTGAATTATAGTTGCAATAGAGACACATATACTACTAATACAATCATAATATATCTCTCTATCTCTCTCTTTTGTAGGGTTGCAATCACCCCTTATATTCCAAATAAAAGTAGACATTTTAAAGTTCTAGAGTGTGATCTTGTTTGCCTCCCTACTCCTTCCTTCTTCTTTTTTTATTTCTTTTGCTTATGTCCTTCTCCTTTTTCCTCTTCTAGAAGATCCTCTAATTCCTTATTTGAATCACTATGAAATTCAAAGGTATTGGAAGTTTCAACGGTATTGTGAGCATTATCGTCCTTCCTCATTATGGTAACTTTAGTTGTAGTCAACCCTGGGAGACCTCACCTTCTAGATCTTCCACCTCATCTACTTGATAATTTGGTTTCTTCCATTTTTAGCCTTATTCTTTGATCCATGCTATCTTCTTATTTGGTTCATGGAACCCCTCTAGACTAGATTTACTAATTCCTTCTAATTTCATAGAGCTATAAGTATCCCCAATTGCTTTGCACCAGTCACACTTATTAGGAACATGTTTGTATAGAGTTTTGATTGACATCTACTCCTTGTTAGGACTGTTAACTAAATAGTATTTAGTAAGGGGATCCCAGGTTCAATATTCAATAGGATATTATCCTCCTCATATGATGATTCTTCTATAACTCCTTGGTCAATATGAAACACTCTACTAACTCCGTTATCAATGGATCCAAAACCCTCTTTGTCCATTTCTGACCAGTTGGAAGTAGTCTAACACATGTCAACATTGATGACGATAGATCCTGCTTGAATTCATGTTGAAAGTAGTAGTCTTTGGTAACCCTCAATTGATTATCAAATCATCTAGGACCCGTCTCAAATGCTACATGCTTGTCCTCTCTGCTCGAGAGCCAAACAAGGAAAAATCCTTGATCCTAGATGACATCAGACTCACCTTCGGTCATAATGTGCATGTAATCCGTGCACACATACGCAAATTTCCCATTAGCAAACCATTATCATGTATTCAAACAGCTATGTCATTTACTCATACACCTCATTATCTAGGTCAATACAGATCTTACCATTCTTCTTTATTGGCATTGAGATTCCTTCTTCTCAATAGGTTTTTACCAAAGGGCTCTTTCAAAGTTTGACTCTAGGTTTTTATTAATCCATTCTATCATGTTCATGTCTTACCAGAAACTTGGATTTATTTAAGGAACCATTAGGGTTTTTTGTGGGGTTGTATTGGGTAGATATGTAGCGATGGGATGGGTGGATGAGGTGGAACTATTATAATGTCGCCATCGACACAAGTATGCAACATATGGTCCCTTTAGGCTGCCGTAATGCTCACTAGACAAACACTAGGGCCTAGGGGAGAGGCTGGATATATATATATGTTTTATATATATTTATGCATATGTATATGTGTATATATATATTTATATGTTTTTTGGTACTTGTAATTTTAGTAAGAAAAGGCCCAAGGATAGAGACGAAAAACAAACATAGTCAACACTAATGCACACAACTCAATGCTAGAAATGGCTAATATCTATTATGAAGTATGTCTAACATATTCACTACTTTCTTGTCTGATGTATCATGGCTGTTATTGTTTGCTTAGTTCTTTCTTTAATTCATTTCTCTCAACATATGGAAGCACATGATAACATTAAAACATTATGGATGTTTCTAGCTTTCCCCCTTAGAATCATATAGTTATAGGCACAACACTTATGTAATTTTTTTTTTAGCCCAATCTTCCAAATACATGTATAATTGATTGATACTTGAAACTTTAGGAAAATGGACTGCATTGAAGCTAGATCGATCAATATCTATCGACCTCCATCAATTCATAGCTACTCAATCAAGTTACAGTGATCAATCACTATGAAAAATTGATGTCCATCAATCAATCAACACCAATCAAGTGATACTGATCTATGTATATATTTTATCAACCTAATGGAATGAACATTAATTAACATTTTCAACTGAGTGATCATGATTGGAAAAAAAGTATAGACCATCAACGTCAATATGATCAATCACTCAGGTGGATGTATGATAGCTAGCAATCGAGCATGAGGTTAATGACTCCACCAATTGACCCATAAGTCACAAAAGGACGAATTGAGGGTTACAAGAAAGAGTCCCAGTCCCTTATTGTATAGGGTTCCAAATCTTTATTGAAGGCAAGTTTTGAACAAAGGAAAACTTCTCTCTTTTTCTACCATCTTGATAGGCATTAGTTGAAAATTTAAAATTTCACTAGTACTCAAGTAACCAATGAATCCTCAAATAATTTAATCAATAGTAGTCATGAGAGATGACTGAGGATCAATGTCAACAAGTCACTACCACATGAACCAATAAAAAACAAGTACGACTCAGAGTCATAACTAAAAATAGGACCCCATGGCCTCAATTTTGAGGCATCTTGACTTTGAGTAGAAGTGGAGACATTGCTCTTCTAAGTCAAAGACTAACATCAACATTAATTGATATTTAGATCAATTGATCAATTCAATCTGCCACCTAGTCTCTTACAAACATTTGATCAGTTAGCTACCTTGATAGAGGAGCTTCTGTGAAGACTCAACCTTCATATACATTAAGAGCGATCATCCAATGCTCTTGATTGATGATATCAGTCAACCATAGATCTTCTCCAAGCTAGAATGTGGATAGATCTTAGTGAATCTACCCTTGTAACTAATCCATTTTCTTAATCATGTTATTTTGTCTTTTGTATTTTAAGTAAATGACCATGTCAAGTTCTAGTTTGATAATATCCATCTACATCATGAGTAGCTATACCTCTTAAATTTTGGTTGGGATTAGCTATCAGGCCCTCCCAACCATGTGATTGTTCTCCTTTCATGTAATATATATTCTTGCAAGTTTTGTTTCTTACTCCTATCTTAATGTATTGCTCATATGAATAGCTACCTTCTTGTGATGTTTGATTTTAATAACTTGGACGGAATATGTTGTTGAAGATCTACATTTTGGAATAGTGAGAATCCACATGAGCTATTGATCACTAAATAAATATTCACATATTTATGTTCCCTAGTTGTTTGTTTTTTGTCTTAAGATCTAAATTCTTTGATGTAAATCTACCTTCATCTAAGAAAGAGAAAGGTGTTAGATACTATTGATGACTACTTGTAGAATCCTATTTTAGGATATAATATAGAAGGTAATATTGCATGGTTGGAGTGTAATCTTGATAAGTGAAATCCAATCAAACTTTTTACTTATCATAATATTAACTATCTCTTTTATGTTTGTAACTTAGGTTTTCTTCCTTGTTAAATACTTTGTTCCTATTTAGACACTCAATCCATTTTTCACTTTGACTTCCACCCTTGTACACTAATTCTAGAACTTGTGTCATAAATAGTAGCACAATGCAAAACTTGTGGTGGTAATGGATATTGGGCTCAAATTTGCATATATTCTGAGCCAAGACAAGAAGAATTGATATACAAAAATGTTTCCTATATCAATTACAAGAGACACCCTATTCTAGGTTTCTTTTAGGAAAACACAGGTCCAGTTGAGAATTCCCATCTTTTGAATCAACAACCAAATAGTTTCGGGAGAGGTTAGTCCAATTCCACTGTGGGAGATGCCAAACTCCATCTTGTTACTAGAAATCCAAAAGCTTATTCCAACAAAATAGATCGCCCAATCAACAAGGAAACTTCAATGCACAAAAATGAGGGAGTTTTCTCAACCAACAACACAATTCAATCAACTAGTTGAAATGTAACACTCCACTTGTACAAACACACACAACATACAAGGGAAGCATAAATTGCATTAATTTCAAGGGGGATGCTATAATCCTGATATTCATATCATAAAAATAGAGTTCATACATAAACCAACATAGATAAAGATAATAATTCACATACTCAAGTCCTCAAAATAACTCACATAGAAACAAAACTAAGCATGTTCATGCTTAAACAACATTTACTTTATCATAAACAAGAAAAGAAATCTAAATTAGGTATAACTGGCACCCCACATAGTCTTTTCTCCTAAAGATCCTTGAGCTACACCTTGGACATAAAATGGATTTATCCTCTAAGATTTCTCCTTACCTGCATGTATCGTTCCCCCAATCATGCATAAAATAATTGGTAATTGGAATTGAACATATTCTATCTTAAAGAGAACATGTAAACTAAAAATTAACATCAAATGTTAAAAATTGAAATGATCCAGTGGCACCAGGGTCAAACATCAAACATAAAAAACAAACACAGATCAAGATCTAGTGGCACTAGGGTCATCTTCTACCTCAAGTAGGATACGGGTGGCTGGGCAGCCTCCATGCCTAACCCTGAAACCCCAACCGCTTGGTTTTGTAGCCCTCTTTCCTAATTTGTTTATCTAGTTCTCCCCTCTCATCTTCAAAATTCTTATAACCATTCTATTTATCTAAATTCAGCCTTGATCTCCAAGTAAAACCAGTGCCACCCCTTGCTATAAGCCCAACCTTTGCAAACTCTAAACCTAACCAAATTGACATATATAACCCCCTACCTGCTTTTCCTTCACTCCATGTACCCAATCAACACACAGACTCTCTCTCTCTGCTTCTCATGTGAGTTACCCTTTTGCTCTGACATCCAGTAGTCGCTTCACCACCCTAGCATTCATGAGGTCTCTATGCATGGGAGACAAGTCTGCAACCCTTGATCCCAGTCAAAGGTCAATGATTAGGGTTGATCTGATGGCTGCCTTTTGTCCCCCCATTCTCCCTTTTCAAGTGATTTCTCCTTCTCTCTTCTATGATTGTTTTTAATTGACCAAACTTATAAATCTATAATTTTTTATTCTTAATTCCAAATATAATGAAAAATAATTCCATTTTGACCAGGTTATTATAAGTAATCATTTAAAAATAGTTTGGAAGCCTGATTCTATATTATTTTCTCTGATTCTCTGGAACTTGATATTCTGACTAAGCATTATTATCTAATGACTCATTGATGATGATTAATATCTAAAATCCTAATATTGGACTTTGATGATTATACTAAGACTCCCAAATCATGACCCGACTAATGAAGGGATTAGATATTAACTCTTTTGACTTGTTCACTCTTGATTTCAATGAATATGATTTATGTACCCAAAAGTAATGATGAATCTTGATGAAGGGTTCTAATCCTAGATTAGTGATATTTTGTACATGAAGGTATCAGATTGTGTGTTCACTTGATAACCTTGTTATGACTACCTTGACTCTTGAAATCATACCAATGTAAAGTTAACACCTTGATGATGATTTATGGATTAAGTGCACATTATGGACTAGCTATGGATCATCCATCAATTTTGATAATGGTGATGTCAAAACATGATGTTGGTATTGAAAACATGATAAATTGGAAATATTGATCATTAATGAGATACCACACCTAAGAACAATAACAAGGCTTAACAAACCCTAATTAGGTCCTTGCGATCCCTTCATATTGTTTACTAGAATACAAATTCATGTACACCCATTATTGTGCCAAGATTTGACTTTGACCTACTCTTAAATCTCAAAGATCTTATTACTCTAAAAACTCTAGTGAAGGTATGCTTAATATCCTCCTTGACATATGTATGGTAGTGCTTGCTTTTATTCTATGATTTCCATTCTCTTAGATATAGTAGAATTTGGACGAATTAAGTGACTTCCTATGGTACAATATATTGATTTTCCATTACAAGTATATTATGAAAATATTTTAAGTGTTCACATCATATGTAATAAATATGACAGGCGTTTCGAGGGAGTTGGGGCAGAGCGGCGCGGCGGACGTAGGGGAAACCCTAAAAGATGATGGAAGATCTGTCGGGGGGGGAAAGGATGGAAGGAAGAGTCCGATGTGGAGAGTAGTAGGGACAAATCGATTGACTCAAGAAACAGGTCTGAATATTACGTACATAAACATGCGGGGAGCATCTACAGATCTCGAAAAAGAACGTAGATCGGCGGCAGATACCAATGTCGAGGGCATGGATATGGATGTGCCGTACAAGGACGACGGCAACCCGTTCCTCCCTGACGCTGCTTCACAGAGGAAAACATTAAACTTCAAGCAAGCCTGCTTAGGGCAAGGTAATGGAGGAGCAGCCAATCCAGTCTTTATTGAAGACGAACCAGAAGGGATACTAAATCCGGAGGACATCGAACTAATCAATGTTCACGGATATCCTGAAATCTATGTAGCACCCGAGCCAGAGGAGATCCTTAGCAGGCCATTCAAATACTCGGTTATAGTTAAATTGCTGGACAGATCGGTGGGTTTCTTACTATGTCAAATAGACTCAAACTTCTCTGGAGACCAACAGGAAGATTCGAACTCTACGAACTCACGGATCAATACTACGTGGCTCAGTTCTATAATAAAAATGACCATGAGAACGTACTGATGGGAGGGCCATGGTCCCTGTTTGGTGGATGCCTCATGGTTTGGCCCTGGGATGGTTATTTTGAACCTTCCAAAGGTATACCGGATCATATAGTTACTTGGGTGCGTGTGATAGGGCTCCCAATCCATTATTACAGTATGGAAATTTTTGAGAAGATTGGACAAGCTGTAGGGAGATTGATTAGAGCTGATAATCATTCTATCAACAGAACACGGAGTCGTTTCGCCAGGGTGGCCATAGAGTTAAACACTAAACTGCTGATTCAACCAGCAATACTGATTAATGAGAGGGAGTATAAACTGGAATACGAATCCCTGCCCACCTTTTGTACGAAATGTGGAAGATTGGGACATGATGAACAACAATGCAAAGGTCCATCTGAAACACCTGTTACTCCGGAATCTAACCCTACAGAGGAAGAGGCGGGGGTGAGATGGGTTGACGAAGAAGATAAATGGCAAGTGTACTATGAAAAGAAAATATTGGCCAGCAGACCACCAAGGAAAAAAGATAGGGATCTGGGCCGTAAAGGGAAGATCCTAGAGAAAGAAAGTTCTAACAAATATCAGATACTAGAAAATGAAGAGGAAGAAGAGGCTGTTGGGGCAGAAGGAGATCAGACGACTGGAGATACAAACCAGAACCAGCAAGAGAGCCCGAAGGTCTGGAGGAAGAAACAACACAGGGATAAGGACACTGATGTTTCTACTAAAGGTACAGAGGATACATCCATGGATATTACTTCTTCATGCAAGGATAAGGAAGTAGATACCGTTGTTGTTCCTACTGAGCAACCAAATCATACGACAGTCACACCTATCGGGGATGAGGTCATCATGGGGAGAATGGCAGGTGAAGCAGAGATGAATATAGTTATCAGTAATGTGGCAACCGAAAGACTGAAAGCTGCAGGAGAGTTTCCGTCAAGCACTGCCAAGATAGTTCAGAAGAAACCTGTCATGGCCGGAAGAAAGGCTAAGGAGAAGGAAGCAGCAGTAACAACGGGTTGCCAGACTGAACAACAACCTTATAATACCAGAGGAAGATCGAGAAGAGGAGGTGATGACAAAGACGGGGCTAATGCTGGTTCCAGCCAGTAATCGTTACTTGTTAAGTTGTTTAATGATTAATACATTGTCTTGGAATATTAGGGGTGCCGGCAAGAAGAAAGCTCGGCACTACCTTAAAAATATGATCAGGAAACATGATATCAAGATTGTGGCTATTTGAGAGCCCTGCATTTCTGGAGAACAGGCAGATAAGGTTATCAAACATATAGGATTCTCGAGCTCACATAGAGTGGAAGCTTCGGGTTTCTCTGGTGAGATTTGGGTGCTATGGAATGAAACGGATTGTGATGTGCAAATCATGCTTAGTAACAGGTACTTCATCCACTGCCTCATTAACAACAGTTACTACATCACTTTCGTTTATGCGTCGCCGTCTCCTATACGTCGCCCTGTCCTATGGAGACATCTCATTCATATCAGTAATTCCATCGACAAACCATGGATTACTCTCGGCGATTTCAACTGTATGCTGAGCCCGGATGAGAAGATTGGCAGCGACCTATTCAATCTTCGGGAAGCTACGGACTTTAACAGTTCCCTTACCCAGGTGGGCCTTACTGACATTGGTAGTACTGGTTACAAATTCACTTATAAGAAGGGGATGCTTCATGAGCGCATTGACAAGGCGGTAGCTAATGCGGCCTGGATCTGCAACTTTCCTAATTTCGTCTGTGAGAATCTTCTACGTATAGGTTCTGACCACAACCCGATCGCTATTCTCAGCAGACATTCTCCTCCCCGAAAGACTCGTTTCAGAGCGAAAGCATCATGGCATAATCAACCTGAGTTCCAGGAGCTTCTTGGAAGAATTTGGGATCCACAAAATCATTACGAGTCAGCTATTAACAGCGTTAAGGTGAAGCTCGTCAGCTGGGATAAGAACTTCACTAAGAGGTTTAATAATAAGAAGGATTGTCTTACCAAAAAACTCACAGCAGTACAAAAAGAGCTGGAGGTACATTATAACGTGGTTACTGATAGAATCAACACCCAACTTGAGTCGGACCTGGAAAATCTTATGCTGGCGGAGGAGGATAACTGGAAACAGTGCAACCATATTGAATGGCTTCGTTATGGAGATAATAACAGTAAATTCTACCATGCCTTTGTTAACAATAGGCGGAGAATGGACATGCTTTCTATTCTTCAAAATAGTGAAGGAGACTGGATTACGAACCAAAAGGAACTGGAGATTCTGGTCCAACAACATTTTACTGATATGTTCACTGCCAATTCGGTTCCTACCTGGATCAGCATGGAGACTATGCCAGCAGTTTACAAGAAATTAAATAATAACCAGCTTAGGCAGTTCGCAGCAGTGCCCACTGAATACGAGATCTGGAGAATCATTAAAAATGCCAATCCTTACAAAGCAGCGGGGCCAGACGGTACAGATAACCTGTTTTTTTAAAAAGCAGTGGAAGATTATAAAATTTTCTGTTATCAAGACGCTACAGAGTATGCTTAATGGACAACCTATTGATGACTCCCTGGCGAATTCTACCATCGTTCTCATTCCTAAAAGCAGAAGTCCTAAGAATTGCACTCAATTAAGACCCATTTCTCTAAATAACACTATCATGAAACTAGCCTCGAAAGTAGTTGTGGAACGAGTTAAACATCACATGTCAAATTGGGTTTCTAATGTTCAAACCAGTTTCATACCAGGAAGGAGTATTACTGATAATATCATTGTGGTTCAAGAAATTATTCACAACATGAGGAGGAAATCCAGTGCTCCCTATATGGCTATTAAAGTGGACCTCTCTAAAGCTTATGATAGGCTGTCCTGGGCGTTCATTGAAAATACGTTAGAACATATGAATCGGCCCCGCAATATCCACCAGTATGTAATGAATTCGCTACACGCAGGCGAGACTAGTATTATTCTGAATGGTACTTCTCTGCCTCAATTCAAAGCGTCCAGGGGTCTCCGTTAGGGGGATCCGCTCTCCCCTTATATTTTTTTTCTTTGTTTGGAAAGACTCACACAACTTATCAACAGTTTTGTAAATGCAAAGACCTGGAAACCGGTGAAAATCTCTCAGCAGGGTCCTTCTTTCTCTCATGTTACTTTTGCGGATGATATTGTTCTGTTTGCACATGCTTCTCTTGATCAGATAGCTATTATCAACAACTGTTTCAAAATTTTTGAAGCCGCTTCTGGCCAGAAAATTGCTATAGACAAATCAAAAATTTTCTTCTCACGTTCTGTGAATCGAGGCCTACGGGCTCAGATATGTTCGTCCAGCGGTATACCAGAGACAGATGATCTAGGGAGATATCTCGGTGTACCCCTATTGCATAAGAAAATCAATAAGGAGACCTACAAGTACCTTGCAGAGAGAATCAATTCAAAATTAATGGTTGGGCAGCAAGAACTTTATCCCTCGCAGGTAGAGTTTGTCTGCCTAAGTCGGTACTAACCTCCATTCCTGCTTACACTATGCAGACTGCTAGCATACCGATATCAGTTTGTAAAAAGTTGGATAGAAGTATACGTAAGTTTATTTGGGGTGGGGGGCACAAAGATCATCCGATTTCTCTAGTGTCATGGAATAAAGTTACTAAAAGCATGGATAAGGGGGGACTAGGGGTTAAGTCCATGTCCGACTGGAACAAAGCCCTTCTCTGGAAGAATACTTGGAATTTCCTTAACGGCAGACCTTCTCTTTGGCAGGAGGGTCTGCAAAACAAGTATAAGAACTCTAAAATTAAGAAGGGAGGCAGATCTACTCCCTTTTGGAAGTCTATCTGTAAAGGGGAAGAGTTTGTGATCACTAACTGCTGTAAAATTATTGGAGATGGTCGGGATACTTCTGTTTGGCATGATTGCTTGAACACATTTGCACTAAAACCATCAATGAAGATATCAAGGACATGACTGTCTCTAGTATCATCAAGTTTGATAATAGTTGGGATACGGATTTCTTGTCTTCGTATCTGCCATCACAGTGTGTGAATACTATCTCTAGGCTCCCGGTCCCCCACCATAATAACGGTAGAGATTTGTGGAGCTGGAAGCATGATATTACTGGGAGGTACTCAGTGAGTTCTGCTTATGAGAAGATCCGTTCTGAGGAAGAAGATATCACTGAAGCTGTTTGGAGTAAGATCTGGAATACTCCAATTTCATCTAAAATCAGGATGTTCCTGTGGTTAGTTGCTCATGAGGCTATTATGACCAATGTCCGAAGACACCAATGTACTTTCACGAATTCAGCAATGTGTCCCAGATGTAACAGCAGTGAGGAATCAACTCTTCATGCTTTGCGTGACTGCCCGTTTGCAGCAGAGGTGTGGACTCAGGATAATTTCTGAGGCGATCTTCTTACCAGCTCAGGTTTGGACTTCAAGAGTTGGATTGCGAAGATTCTACAGGAAAACATTAGCATTCAGATCAAATTTGCTATTAATTGTTGGATTGTCTGGAAAGTGAGGAATGATGAAATATTCAACAATCGTAAACACCCGACGAGCCACCAGATGAACCTGATCACTATGCTGAGGAACTCAGTTATCAAAGCTTGGGACAATAAAGCCCGTGGTCATCAGGAGGATGTTTTTGATGAGGGTGCACAACCTGTTAACGAAGAAGAGAGGACGCTTTGGTTAACTGATGCCTCTGTTCATGGGGATATGGCAGCCATTGCGGCGGTGGGCATTGATCGGAATGGGCGGTGGATTGGTGGATGCACTAGGAGAATCACTACTTCCTCGGTGGTCGAAGCTGAAATCTGAGCGGTACTCCTTGCGGCTGAAGTTAGTAATTAGAATGGCTTTGCACGTTTTACTATAGCTACTGACAACGAGATGACGGTGGATATTCTGAAGAACAATGCCGCCAGTACACCTGCATTTAGACACTGGATTAGGAAAATCCATACAATCATTTCTGATAGTGAAGATGTTATCATCAAGAAAGTTATTAGAGGTAACATCCATGTGGTGGACAGCCTTGCTAAACATCACTTCAAAAATTACCAGGATGATCGAAAATATATCGATCCTCCCCTCGACCCGGTGGGTCAATCTTCCCCCCTTCTCATCTGTAATGGTAGGAGTCCTACCAAATTTATTTTCCCAATAGGTACGCCCTGTAATCATTGGTTATTTCCTGCAAGAGGAGAGCAGGTTGAATAATATAGTCTCCTGACTTCACCCAAAAAAATATATTTTATATAAAACAAAATCCATTATACATTTATATTGAACTTTGACATGCAAATAGACCCTCACTAATTGGTCTGGCCATAGTTTAATGCATAGGTAAAACAAGCCCTCACCTTTTGGGTGTAGTCATGACCTACTATACATTAACACAAATAGACCCACACCTTTGACTGTAGTAAATGGATGAATACTTATATACTTGGAAATAATGGCCATATAAATTGTATAATGGAAAAATGGTTATGAAATGCATAAAATTTTCTTGAAAGTTTTTCCTAGATTAAAGTTCATTTGTTATTTATTTTGTAAATTCTAGTATATTTGTTTATAATACAATTTCTTTTGTTTTTACCAAAAATTTACCAGTGCATCTGCACTGACCACATGTCGTGATTTTTCCCGACTAGGAAAACATGATATTTTATGAAGATATAACTAAGATATCTTTCACACTCGACAAACTCTAATGTCAAGGACAAATCGACAAAATCATAAAATAGGTTGATTAGTTCTTATAAATCTTTTGTGTTTTGAGATATTATTCCTTTTTGTATATGCTATGTGATAGTTCCTTCATACCACCCAAGGACGGGAGATTTAATCCCTTTACCACTCTCTATGCAGTGGGGTTGGCATTGGGGTTAGAATAATTCTGTGACAGATTACCTGAAAGATTGACAAAATCTAAAAAATGCCTTGACATCCATACCTCTCTATATGCCTCTAGCTGGGATCTTCATTTCAAATTAATGTATGATGTTAGTGATTATGATGTTGGAGCAGTTTTAGGTCAAAAGAAAGATATGAAGTAGCAAATAATCTACTATGCAAATGAAACTCAAGTCCATGCCTAAATGAGCTATACAACTATTGAAAAGGATATGCTCATGATTATTTATGTGTTTAACAAATTTTAATTTTACCTTCTTAGAGAAAAGGTCACAATATATATGGATCGTGGAGGATTAATATATCTTATGACAAAGACAAATATGAAATCTTGACTAGTAAGGGCACTCTTTCTTCAAGAGTTTGATCATGAGATCATGGAAAAGAAAGGAATAGAAAATGTGGTGATCATACATCTTTGTAGACTCGATCTAGAAGCTGATGAATCCTTACCCATTAGTGATTCTTATAGATATGATTTATTAATGGTAGTCTATATTATCAACTAGGTCACATGATGGTTTTTTAGGTCATGTAGTTACCTGACATGCCAACAACTTCCAACAGATATTACCTATAATTGGATGAAGAAACTCTTTACTGATATGAAGAATTCTTATTGGGATGGCCAACTTCTTTTTGAAAAGCACAAGACACCCTATACCACTGTTATGTCCCTAAAGAAGTTCCACTAATCCAGGAAAAATGTCATGCATCTCCATATAGAAGACATTTGGGGGTGGGAAAGACCGCGATAAAGGTGTTACACTCCAGGTTCTATTTTTCATCAATATTTTGAGATTCTCAAGCCTGCATCAAAGCATGTGATGCATGTCAGTGAAAAGAAAATATCTCTTAGAGCAATCTAATGCTTCTAGCTAACTAGATAGGAGTATATTTTTTTTACATCTGGGGTATGGGACCGTTCCCTTCCTCATTTAAAAAGTCATATATCCCCATTGTTGTGGACTATGTGTCCTAATTGGTATAAGTATTGGCTTCACCCACCTATTCAAAAACCGTTATGAAGAAGTTTAGTAACATTACCTTTCCCATATTTAGTGTAACATGAACCACAATGAGAGATGTTGGCTATCATTTTTCTTAGTGATAGTTTGTAGCTTTATTAAAGAAGTATGGAATGAGGCACAAAGTTTGTAAACCCTACCACCCATAGATAAGGCAATTCAAAGTATCACATTTCCATATTAACCAAATCTTATAGAAGACTATTTAAAAAACTAAAAAGACTGATCAACCAAACTCAATGATGCTCTTTGGGCATACCACATAGATTTAAAAAATGCCTATTTCACAACACCCTATCATTAATTTATGACAAATCATGCCATTTTACATTAGAACTTAAACAAAATACATTCTGGGAAATAAAAAATCTCAACATGTGTCCCCAACTTTTAGGAGAGAAGAGATTCTTGCAACTCTAAGAGCTAGTAGAAATCCATATGCATGCATACGAGAATGTAAGAATATACATAGATCAAACCAAGATATGGCATGATGCCTATATATAGCGTAAAGATATATCAAAAGGAAAACATGTTCTAATTTTCAACTATGAATCCGACTATTACCCGGGAAACAATGATATCATCGATCTATATCATTCACAGTGGTTAAAATCTACCCATCATGTATGATGGAGATTCACATCAACAAATTTGGAATGTCATCAACAAACAAATAATGTATGAATAAGTACTATGAAGATGAATCCTTCAAATGAATAGCTAAATTGGAGCTCTCTAAGACACAATATAACAAATAATGAAAATGATGATTATGCTATTTGATCTTAAACTAGCGCTTCTTAGGAGGCAACCCAAGCTCTACCTTAGTTTTATAATTTTGTTTACTTTTCACATTCTTTTCTCTAGGTTTTTCCTTTTTACCTTGCTTTCACTTGACCTAAATGTAGTATTCAATCAATCAGTATGCTAGATCAAACTTGATCAATCACATTGTCTACCAAGTGCTTTTAAATTTGTTATTTCTACAGACCCCTAATCTCAATTGACAATGATCGAGCAATTTCATCTTTCGAGCCACCCGGTCGACCACCCATATCA
Source organism: Alisma plantago-aquatica (assembly GCA_963693085.1). Classification (NCBI taxonomy): domain Eukaryota; kingdom Viridiplantae; phylum Streptophyta; class Magnoliopsida; order Alismatales; family Alismataceae; genus Alisma; species Alisma plantago-aquatica. Next base: position 931,615,376 of record OY856413.1, on the reverse strand, counting down.
ACTATTTTCAATTAGACATCACACACTAAGAAATCGATGTGTTTTATGATAGAACTAATTCCCATCCTTGATCGATCATACTAGTTCTCTATCTTAAGTTTTAATTGATCATAGTGTTTTCTTGACAACCTTTCAACCTATGGTAAACCATGAATCCTTAATTAAGTCATGTCCCTCTAAAATCAATACTCTTTGACTGACCAACCACTTAAAATTGACCAAAATGGTTGGATATTTTCACTCGATCGATTGTATGAGGATCCTATCAAGCATTTCTCATTGAGAGCATTTTGTTTTAGTCAAACAGTGTTGAAATAAGTTTTTGTCGACCATATATTGTAAATTACCCTTATAAAGGTGAGCTAAGGCATATCGACCTAATTTACCAAGTGATCGAGCGTCTACTCTTTACCACCTTCTCACCAGGCTATCAAGTACACTATAGAGCATCACACGATTGTTTGAGTGTCTCACATTAATTGTTTATCATTTCCAATCATCCAATATCACTTGATTTTTATTTTAGTTTTCATCAAAATAACTTTTGATTGATCATTTTCTAAAGTTCAATAGGGCTATCGACCTCCACAACCTATACTTGAAAAAAATGGCAAAAACATTTGTCTAACTCAATACTTTCTTTTTCTCCCCAAGTAGGAGTAGCACTAGTTATGACAAGTAGAGTAGAAGAATCCATATCTGAGGATAGTGATCATGAGTTTGCAAATGAAAATAACACCCAAAGGCTACTAAGATGTTATATGACACTTCTAAATTACAACCCAACCAAGAGGCATGGGACCGAGTAGCTCATGGCACATAGCAATGTCCAAACCATTGCACAACAAGTACAAGAGCAACCACTTACTAGGAACTCTAGTATGATTATTTATAAGCTATATGCAATGTATATCAGACCAATACAATACAATAGTAAGGAAAACATTTAGAGTCACTTATTTTGCTGATGAGTATGCTCTATGACAACTCGTTATTTTTGACAATGTGCAAGCTCTTCTGGTAGGATCTTATATCTTTAACATATGTTTCAATATGGAATGATATTTATAAAGAGTAAACACACTAACTTTTTTCTCTCCTCATCAAGGTTCCTATTAAACTAAAAAAGAGAAAGCGATGTGGAAGCCATTACAAACTCCAATCCCACATTTTCAACACAAAAGCAAACTATCACTAAGAACATGGCGAATGGGATATTCTTTGCTAAAAAAGAAGATGTGGAGGCCTCCAATTTAGGTTTTATATAAAAAAATAATCAACATTTGGCACCCAAAAAGTCTAGGCCAAACTTATAGTATAAAATGATACAAATTTAGTTCCTCCAAGTTCACCAATGTCCATTATGTCTTGTGGTGTATCATCCACAAGTTTATTGCCAACTTCCTTTAACCAATCCCAAAATGGGACGTATCACCACAAATACCTCCATATCCTCTAGTGCATTATGGAGGTGCATCCCATCAACATGACCATAACTGTTTATGACATTAAAGAATGCAAAATCATGTCTTTGGCACTTATATAATCTTGATTCTAAATTGGTGATAGACTGAACACAAGTTAATATTTAGAAAGAGAGTTGCTCCTTGAAAATGGGTCATTTATCCTACACAATGTATACCTATTCTTGATAGTAACCTTATTAGTTTCCTATAGTCAATGCATATCACTTTGTACCATATTTCATCGTAATAAAAAAAGAAGGTCCTCCCTAAGGTGAGGTGATATGTTGTATGAAGCCTTTGTCTAACAACTCTTGCACTCACTTTGACAACAATTATGATATTGGCAAAGTACCAGGTTTAAGGCTGGTCTCAGTCTCATCCTCCCTTGACAATATCAAGCATAATAGTTCGTTAGAGAAGATATCAACTAAATACCAATATGCATCTCATATAAGCTTTCTGTATCCTATTATCAACCACATGTTCTAGGAACCCTTAACAAACCTTCCCAAAAATCTTTTCAGATGTCATCACAAATATCATGCTTTTAGGAAAACCTTCCTATTTGCTACGAATACACCAACTTTATCACTGTCATTAAATTAAACTTCCTTGGTGAAGAAATCCAACCTGAACTTGTACACTAATCTGTCCATATTGAGGATTACATCAAATTTATGTGTCTCAAGTGGCACAAAATCTATTTATATATTATGATCCTAATTAGATAATACACACCTTGGTCATGAATTTCCTATTATAACACATTCTACTCCAAGATTATACAAAGTAGAAGCATATCATAATCTGTAATAAATGCATGACTTTTGGCTATAACATCCTTGTTCATGAAGGAGCATAACACACGATCTATAAAAACATTATCAAGAGTTATGCTATTTTTCATAATTTGCATATGACATGTCACAATGTGCGGTGACCTAACTCCTTATGACCAGTTTATATGATATACATACCTGGTCATTTCTGCTTTCCCTCTACCTCTACCTGCTTTGGTCTATGATGCAACTCCCTAATTACAATATCCTATCTGCAACATTGTTCCTTTATTACTATATGATGTGGCTATTGTTCTTCTACAAGTTATCCCCTCAACCTAGATGTCCTTATATTTTTGACACCTTAACCTCTTCTGTGTCCAAATCAAACTCTCACCAATGTAAGGATCATGATTTCAAACACCATACCACTAGGCCAAGAGGATCAAATTAGGAGGAAGTCAAAAGGAGACAATATCATACGTACTGATGTAGGAAGAGAGGTGTTACATGAAAATAAACAAAATAAGACATTAAACATAAGCTCACCATTCAATATATAACTACAAAAGGTATTGTTACAACTTTGAGATCAGATACATAATAGAAAACATGTACATACATACATAATACATATATGGTATGATCTTCTAGACAATAGTTATACCTATACATAAAATCACATATTAAATCCCATGTTTTTTCAGAATTTCAAATGTAAATTTAAAAAAATTAACACAAATACATTGATTACATTGTGTTTTAACGAGAAAGTGATTTCTTGTAAGGGAAACAAATATCTTGTAAAAAGGCACAACTCATGCAATTATGTATTCAAATGGGAAAGACAGTACTTTTATCACATTTTTTGTTGTACTAGACTACATTGGCATGCTAGTACTTTTCACAAATATGGGTACACGACCTCCTCAAAGCTACCAGATCTAGGTAATTCTCATAACTATGAGTGCCTTAGAGTGTGGTACTTGTCTTCTTCCTAGATGCGCTAAGAGAGACACCACATGTAACAATACAACCAAATTGTTACATTTTGTCTAGGTTTTCAAATCATGAAACAAATACTAAACATGTTTCAAAAACCCCATATATATTCCAAAAAATACAATATTCCAAGCTATACAAAAATATACAGACATAAGTCATTCAGTTTAAGAGAAAGTATAATCCAATTAGCCCAAATGGACTAACTACATATCATCAAATAATTTCTATACATGTATAAAGTTATCCTAATCCACATCATGAGTCAACATATAACTCGGTCAACTCCTGGTTAAGACAAGATATCTTTACAAAGTAGTAGATTCTTCTCTAGCCCTAGTTATATCCATTTTAGGATTAAGCTTCAATATCTGGAAGTATATCTCAGTACTTTGACTTGTAACCTTGGTTTATTAATTCTAATGTTGGATTTAATATTGGGACTAATAATCTAAACATTATATTTCATTCCATCATTTATTTCTTAACCCTAATATGTAGAGTATTAATCAAATTAGGTTCCCACCCCATTTAGGTTCCAATTTTTCTTCCATATATTATGAGTGAGTTATTCATCATAGACTTACAAATTATGTTCTAGATAGTAGCATAGATATATTGTTTAATATTTCATAATTTGTTGATGAATAGAGTATTTATTACATCTAATTAGCTACATGGAAAAAATCAATAATTTCATCACAGTAAGCATCATATATGATATCACATGTGCTATAAGAACATTTAGTATCTATTGATTTTTTTGTAAATTCTTAACAATTCTTATCATTTATTATCCATGATATATATTATACATCTCACATATTAACCATCATGTTATATCATCAAAAATCATATTTGAGGGTTCCATTTTTTGAAGATATAAGTGTCTTATTTGTATTTATCTGATGTTGGAATGATCCACTATAATTTATGATAATTATTTATATTTTCTAATAGAAATATTTACCTATATAACTTCTAAATAAGCTTAAGGAAGAATTAGTTCCTCAAAATGACCCAGCAATCCATTTGGTTATCTTTGTAGAGTGCAACCTCTCTATTCAGGTTGGCCCATCCTCCCTCCCTCTCCCATTCATGTGATTGTGATCTTCTAGTGTGTCTGTCTTCTTTCTCCAGTACTGCCATCATGGCTCAAGCTACAATGAGAAATAAATGAGTTTCCTCCTCCTCAACCTCTAATGATGTCTTTATAGTCTAGTCTAAGGCCTTTCAGACTTCATCGATCACTCCGGTCTTCATTTTTGACACTAAGTTTCCTTCTCCATGAGAGCTCCACCAATTGTTTCTTCCATAGTGATGGAAGGGGGTGGTAAACCTCAGCTCTTCATGATTTCCCTTTACTATATTTCTAGGAGAGTCTTTTCTCTTCCATAAACTCCCAATGCTTCCTTCATATCTGGCTAACTAAACTATGCGGTCAACAACTTGACTATTGGAACTCATCATTTCTCACAGATTGTGATCATTGGGTCTCTACCTTACATTTCCCCTACTTGGAATTATCAAGTCCCCTTCTACCGAATATCTATACTTTCACTGCTCATATGCAATAGTTGTTGGAGAAGGTAGAGAGAGCGATGGTATAACCTCCATGTTATGGTGGTCTCATGCTTTGTTAAAGAGGTCAAAAAGAAGCACGTCCCACTTAGATGTAAATATTCCTTTGGAAATATGTCTCTACCCATGATATCGACATCAAAACAGATGTGGTCAAAGATCATTGTCATTGTTTTACCCATGACCTTGGCTTGTCCAAAGGTAGTGGATGGAAATGGATATGTCAACTTTCCAACCAAGGGTCATAGCCTAGCCATGAAGAAAATATGTCACACCCCCAAAAAAGTCCACTAGGTTTATAGTTAGATGCATATTCTATTTAAATCGTAAGATCCACATGACAACTACATTTTTACATCCTATGGTCGAAGATAGTATAGAATTATTCATTGTTATGTACATATCTACATGTCCACAAAATTGAAGCATATATCCCATCACTTAATTATACCCCATTAAACTTTAGTGTTATGATATAACATGTGATGTCCCAAAATTTCACCATCGTAACCCCTTATATTATGTCCAAATTTGGATTCTCACTTTAATGAGGGTTTTAATTTTGACATCACATAGAAACTATGGTGTTCAAAATCTGGGGTGTTACATCTACAATGTAGACTATTGTTGTATACTCTAAAGCCAACATGTTTAATAGTGTCTTGGTTGTCCACATGTGTAGCATGTTGGTGTATGAGGTCCCTAAAATAGAGCTTGATGACAATGCATATGGTTTCTACACTATGAGGTGTTGGAGCATGTCTAGCCATTATCTCTCTCTACAGGATCATCGTTATCAAAGAACTAGAATTGACTACCCTCTTGGCTTGATGACCTCTACTATTCCATCCACTACTCCTTCCCCTTCTCTTAACCTATGGTGGCCTATAATGTACAATTAATTGTAAAGGAACTCTCCTAAATTGTTATTATTGAGGTCAAAATATCCTTGGTTGACTTCTAGGACCAAGTCTAAGAAAGTTGATTCCATGCCTCTTTTGTGAATCAACGCTTTTCCTTGATAGGATATCCCTTTAAAGTCTTATAGAAAAATCAATAGAATCATAAAATCTGTCACAATATCTTGAAATAACTACCTTCTCATGCATCTGCAAGTGCAACCCCTCTACAAATCATTCAATCTTTGTATAATATATCACATTAACCTATGACAAAAAAATCATGAGATCCATAAGCAAGAACTCATACATCGTGACTAAAATTTTCCACTATGCCAACATCTCAAATAGTTGTACCTTGTTAGTATATATGTATGAAGGTATTACCCAAACTCAAAATATCTCCAAACTTAGTCCATGTGGTGTTCTCTCATGCTCTTTTTATCTATTTCTATCACGAAAAAGGACTGGAACTTCCCTTCATAAGTACATGAAATGCTCAACCTTGTTATCCTTACAAACTTGAGAGAGCTTGAAGATCTTCTCATTTTTGAATAGCCAACCATTAGGTTCATTAGTATCATTACTCCCTAGGAATTCAATCATTTCAATATTTCTAATCTTCTTATATCCCTCACTGGACATGGTTGCAGTGTAGGTGATCTCAGACAGGAAAGCATCTAGGTGATGAAAGACATCATTCCATGAGCCATCATTTGCATCTCAAAGCTCAAGTAAAATTTTGTTACTTGTGATTAGATTGGGTATTCTACCACTTCTTGGTCATCTTTAATTGTATACTCAACATTTGTTGTTAGTTCTTTTATCACTACAAGAGGGAAGGAAGTAGATTGAATTTATGCTGAGATTGTCCTTATGGAGCTATCAGAGCTCCATTAGGATGATAAAATAGGTTCCTAGAGTATTCTATTTGTTCCAGAACCATTCCTACTTAGATGATAATGGTAAAATGGGCTATGATATAAGAAAAAGACTCAATACATCCTAAGGTAGTGTAATGGAATAAATCTAATCTCTTATACCAAGTTTAAGGTGCCAATACTAATAATAAACCTAAACATAAGTACTAAGGATGGTGTAATGACCCCCTCCTCCTATTATCCCCAATTAAGGTGTACCGAGAGGGCAAGGACAATTACCATGTTTACATGATAAAGGTTTATCAAATAAATAGGAATAATTATAAAATTTCACTAAATGGAAAAGAGTTTGGCCAATATAAAAGATAGAGTCTCCCTAAGGAGTTACATTAGAAAGGATATCTACTATTTTCAATTGAAAATAAAATGATCTATCTATATCCTCCATAGTTACACTAATTCTTTTTTTGTGCCTTCTCCCCTAGATATCCATCTTCCATCACTAATTGTAGATTTATAGTATTTTAACCTAAAATTCCTTGAAACAAAACCACGGTCAGTATAACAAGTTATACACGTATGTGGGAGAAACAAAATAAGCACATGTAAGTGTAAGAACATAAGCATCCATATGGAAACTACTAATTAGCTAATCTGAAAGAATTTTGGTTTTATAACTTCTCACCCATAATGGTTTAATCTCATTATTTGCACCCTCACTAGGGTCTTATCCCTACAGTGGACTTTCATACTATCCCCTCCACGCTTGGTATCTCTGCTCTTCCCATATGGGCTAGACACCTCATATGACCATCTCATCTAGACTTGGCATTCCATTGGTCCTCCCATTTGAGATAAACACCTCATATGACCATCCCATCCGGGCTTGGTTCCCTAGCAACCTTCCCATTTGGGCTAGGTTCATTTTCCATTCATGGGCATGAGCAAGTTATTTTACTATATATAGTGATACTCATATGGACCTTATAATTTGCATGAAGTAGATAAACAAGCAATCAAGTTAATTTCTCAATCCATCTAGAAATACTTGGAAAGCCACAGATATCAATCAAGGCAAATAGTCATAGGCGTAACCACATGACTTTCTCAGGAGAGATCAAAAGTCCAAGCAATAAATGCAGATTGAGAGAAAGCAAGTAGTGCATAACACCCAAATATTACTACTTTATCCAATATATACCATTAAGATTGACTTGGGTTCCAAGTTAGGGGTTTCGGGGTCAACTTAGGGTATCATTAGGGTTTTGTCTTCCCAAGCCCTAATTATCACGTTTAATGCATTTTTAATCTCAGAAACCCTAAACTTGATGTTTTATGTATCATTAAACCTTGGTTCGATCAAAGGTGTCTCTTTTATCTAAAAAGATAAAACTTTATCCATTTAAGTCAATTAAACATGATATCTTCATTAAAGTAAAAAAAAGGTTTTCTATACATTTAACATCTTAAAGATAGTAACTTTAGGCACTTTTAGAACTAGAGACAAATTTAGGTCTTGGAACAATTTTGATTGCATTCCTTGCATTTTTTTGATCAATTTTCATATATAATATGTCATACTTGGACCATCCTACTAATTACTATGATTTTAGCAAGATTAAATGGTTTCTAGACAATAATAGGCTGCCACCTAGGCAGCTCGCCCGGGGGACTGCCTTGCCAACTAGGATGAACCGACCAATGGACTCACCTACCTAATTTGGGCATGCTCACGTGGACTCACTTAGTCAGGCTAGAATAAGATTAGAAAAGATCGGGTTACCCTTACTGCCTTTGAAGAGATGTCAGGGTAGACATGACTTTTCATCGAGTGTCATCTTCTACCTCTTGCATAGTTCTTCTTTGTGAGTCAACAGTCAATTGAAGGATTGAATTCATGAGCTAGGCTTCGTAAGAGGCAGGTGAGAAGGCTAACATGTTTGCCTTGCTCCAGTGAACTCATTCCTCAGGGGATGGCTAGAGTTAGTAGGACGTAGTGTGGGTATCTCCGATAAGGTCTAAGGAGATGTCAGGGGTGAAGGATGAGACTATGAGGGAAATTGAGTCCATGTAGATAAGCACAAAGTTGGGTGAAGCCTTAGGACCCAACTTGTGTTCTCGCAGAGGGATCTGTGGCCCCTAATATAGGTCTTTGCATCTTGGGTTGGCTGACAAAGGAGTAGAGATTTATGGAAAATCTTTATGGGTTTCCAAAGGGCGTCAAATCTAGGATAGATTGGATCATAGTCTCTATCAAAATTTAATGGGGAAGTTTCTATATTTCCTCATTGATAAGGGAGTGAGATATGTGTGAAACAAGTTCTTAGTTTCACTATTCCACTTTCCAAATCTGGCAAAGATAGGCGATAACTGGGTCGTTGTTGGATCTTGATCCAATGACTTTTAAGTTCACGATAATGAAAAATATACGGATATAGTTCTAATTTTAATAGGATTTGTGACATTTAATGTATATCTACATTAATCCACTCTGTTACACTAACATCCCACGATTACCACTAATCATGAGATTAGGGTATAAGTTTTAGGATTTCACGTAATTTCGATTACCATTTTTTCTCTCTTTAATTCCAAACCCCTTATTTATGCACATTAAATCACATAATCTAAATATTCAAGTGATTTAAAACTTGACTACACTAATCTGATGTGAACAATAAAGATACATATTTAAACATTCATTATGTATCTTACACTTCCATGTACATCTGACATGATAATCATATACATTCTCTGTTATTAATGAAACAAAGATACACATTATCATTTACAACTCTCTCACTTCTATATAAGGACCTAGAGTGACAAGGACCGACTAAACTTAACTAATATCATAGTTAACTCATATGGAAAATCTACTTTGATGCAATGACATCTTCAGTCCATGAGTTGTCCCTAAAAATTATGACTAGAGGGGTGAGCCTACTCACTCACTGAATGAGCAATTCAAAGGAATAGTTTAAAGCACTCATATAATTACAGATTTACTATTGAGACACTTATATCTCTTATAAAAACACTAAAATTTAAAGGACAAATCATTCACAAACATAAATATGGTAGGATACTATAGATATCTATAAGAGTGAATCAATATATGAACATGTTTGATTAATCAAAAAGACAACTAGCAATTAAAAAACATACAAAGAATAATTGAATAAATCCACACACTTGGTTAGCCTCCCATTCATCTTATTATGCCCTAAACCCACATGAGATGTACCACAACATGTGAATGAATAATAGCAAGCTACGATCTCACTGTACAAGACTTAGAATCATGCCCAGGTTCCTAATCCTATCTCTCAAGTAAGCCCCATCTACAATGGGCCTTGGCACGTCTGCCTCTTGAGAGATAATGGGAGGATCCAAATATCTCATACTCTACCTATCAACCTGGGTATTCATGTAGTGAGTCAAATCCATCATGCTTATTGTGCACCAGTGGACCTACTGACCTTTTTTACTACAACATGTAACACAGGTACCATCGACATCCCTGATTGATGTTGGGTACCACACAGCTGTAAGGAGTCTTCCCTACTAGTCAAGACCCCTGCACCCTACTGGTATGCTCCGGCTTACCTCGATATGGACTACCTCAAGTCAGGAAACCATTTCCTCCCCATAGATCAGGCCTCATCCTGTGAGGATTCTATAATGTTTAGGGCATCTAAATATCTAATTCACTCTTCAAATTCATGATTCAATCATCACATCAACATATCTTAGTTTAGCTTTATAAACCGTTTGTTTCATAGATCATCTGATAATATTGAGAACAAACTGAACTGTTAACCATCACCACCTCTCATACTAAAAAACATTGATATCACAATACTTGATTCATTGAACACCCTATCCTTAATATTTCATTTACCTCATTCACTTAACACATGACTCACATAAAGATTTAATGCGTCATAAACATTCACTAAATAAAGTCTGCTTTCAACAATTCATATACAATCAACATATGTGTGAAACCCTAGAATTGAGCTGAATTAGAGTTTCCACACCATAATTGAGATACCATGCACCAAGAATAATATTGAATAAATAAAGTCTACAATGTCAAGAGAAGCATTTCAAATGGATTTCACAGTATCTATTTGCAAATTTTTAACTTTCCACTCAACTAGGGTTTCACCCTCTTTAGTGAGATATCTAGCAAACACTGATGACATCACATGAAATCCAAGATAGTATCTTACATATATGTAATGCACACTCAGATAAACAATCATTAATAAATGAGGAGATTTAGATAGAAAAATTTCTTTATTTAATTATACAACAATTTTAGTCACAGCTGAAAATCCTAAATTTTAGTTTATTCTTATAACCTCTACAATTACTTAGGGAATTATCTTTAAGATGGATTGTATCCATTTGTAATATGATTTCATCATCTGAGAATCATCACAATAGAGGAATAATCCATTTCATATCATTTCAGAAAAACTATATCAAAAAACAATTTAAGATTTGTAGTCGCATACTAAGCAATTGAAGATTGTTGACGATCTAACTCATTGTTGTGCAATATACTATTTAAAATAAGTACCCATTTACCCTAAGGTGTGAAAACACCATAAAAATGCAGTTCACATATGAAAATCTCGAACTCATAACAAAACCCTAGCAAATCGCCAGTTTCTTCTTCCTTTCAACTCAAAACCCTAGAAATGGGGGATTATGAAGAACGAGTGAGAAAAGGGAGAGATTTGATATCATTTCGAATCAAATAAGAGGAGGGACAAAATCTTGACACGTGAGATAAGATTCACCATGAAATGCTATGCAAAGAAGCTAAACTTGATTCCATCATATCTAGGATAGAGAAACCCTAGGTCAACATCTCCACCACTTTCTCCTCTCAATACCCTAGTTCTCCTCTCTCTCTAGAATTTTTTTTATTTGGATTGAATCACAAATTATGAGAGATACTTGTGTGCTAGGTTGACCATATAGAGGAATTGATGTTCTTGAGTAATTTGCACATTGACTCCTCACTATACTTTCTCATATTTCAGCAGATTTTTGTTATAAAAATGTTACTATCATTCATTTATTTCATAGGTCAAACATATTTTAAAAATTATGAAAATTTAAAATGAAGTTTGAAATGTAATTTTATATCTATAGTAAAAATTTAATATCATTAGGAGCTACTAATAAATAACTAAAAATCAAACAATACACTACCGAACAACACTCTGTCAACATGATCGGTCAAAGTATAGTTGGACTGATAACCACATACAAAGAAAATCCAAATATTCTGAAATTTTTCACTATCATGAATTATTCAGTTATAAATTTCATATCCAAAACTCAATTAAATACATTTTACATAGAAAATATGAAAAATCATTTACCACACTACTATCCTGACCAAATTCTATATTCATGTACTATCAAAACCCTAATTTCTGCCAACTAGGGTTTACATTTCTAAAATCCTAATTCTTCAAATTTTAAGCATTATTAGAGTTCCTTATTAGGTTTGAAACATCACAATTGATCTAACATTATTAATAAAGTTTAAACAATATTCAATCTAATTAAACATGTCATCATTCAGGTAAACCCTAGTTTACCAATTAAGCACAAATGCGGTCATAAAAATTCTCCCCCCCTAAAAAATATCATCCTCAAAAAGTAAATCCACAAACATAGTATATTTAAGGTTTATTTTAATCTTTAGAAATCTTATGTGTCATTATACTCTTGTATTTCATAATACAATATTATTTTCCACATTGAGTCCTTTATTTTTCTTCTAATCACAACATATTTAAAGCAAGCCTTCACAATGATAGAAGAAGAGTTTTATATGTCACAATCAATAATAGGAAAGAGAAAGATAAAAAACCATTTTAAATAATATCATATCCTATTGAGGTGTTGCCTCACTACTAGTTATCTAATCCCACTATCTTAATTCATACACTTCAATCTATACTTATTTATCAGCATCACATCAGAGTTATTAAAGACAATTCACCTTACTATTTTGAATTTCACTATTTTGTCACTCTAATAGAAAAGAGCTCATAGGATACAAGACTATAAGTAATAATAATTGTATGAAACTAAGATGGACTACTGATATGAATGATTAAAATCATAACACTCATTCCAGTTTAATATATTGTTCACACATGTACAATTGAAGTCATATGTAAAACAAATTTTCATCCCTTGATATGGCTTCAACAAACTATACTTCTTTAAAACAAATTCAAATATTGTTGAAAGCCATTTGTTTTCTCTGATTTCTCTTCTTATGCATTGCAACTTCTTCTTACTTATCCTTCTCATTTTGATCATATAGAATAAGAATCCCTAACATTGAAACATTGAAGGTAAGAATAGATAATTCATCATTCTTACTATCACTGCAAGAATTTATTTTAGATTACACTTTTCTCATGTTGCACTTGTCCTTTTGTTCAAATTACACTTCTTACCATCCAAATCTATACCTTATCCTTCATTCATACTCATTTCCATATTGTTTATCTATCTTTCACATTTACAACCTTTTTTTCTAAACCCATGAATGCTATAACTGTGTTTTTCTTCTCATATTAATGATCTCATGATTTTATTTTATGGAGAAGTTTGTGCTCAAGGTCAAATCACTATTGACATCCCTTGAACTATTGCAACCCTAAACTATCTAGATTTGATCCTTATCAATAACATGATGTTATTGTGACATGATATTACATCTTATTTCAATATGCAAACCTTAGCTCTCTTGAGATTTACTAAAGTCTTCCTTGTCTTTACCACTTGAATTTTCTTTTCTCAGACTTGACATTTCTGGCATGTTACCTTCTTTATTTACCTTACTAGGGTTTCATCTTCATTTTATGTGTGATTAATACATTCAATAGACATGTCTACCATGGTGTTTATGTATCATTCAAAATTCATTCTCTTACCACTTCATCCCCACAATATGCTCATTAGGGAGGGTACAAAAGAAAAGGTGATTCTAAGATTTAGAATTCCAATATTCAAGTTTTCACTTCATACATTTCTCCTATCTAGTTTGAATCACTCATCGTCAAGGAGACTAGCTATTTAACATCTTTTCACATCTCCCAATAACTCTCTTTTATCATATATATTACTTCCTCATGTTTCAACCCCTTCTTTATTTTGTATCATTGGCTTCCTATTTGCTACTCTTCCCTATGTCATTATTTACTTTTACATATCTCTTATGATCATGTTTCTCACTCTTGCGTATGATTCCATATTCCATGATATATACTTTCTTATCATCCTTCTACTTTTATTTAGTTGAAATTTGAAATCAATGTTCTCCCTACTAGTTTCATCTTATGCATAATACATTACATGTCCTTCATTTTTAATCAAATGACTCATGCAAGGGTCAACCATAGTTCTTTTTCAATCAAGCTTTTATGTTCTGAATACAATTTACCTTTATATGAGTTTTTCATTTATTTAGCCATACCTTTGTTATTCTTTTGAAAACTAGTTCCATTTCATCACTAAGAACCTATTGAATACACTTGATGTAAACTAGGTTGCTACTATATAGAGACTTTGCATGGAAAGGTAGTGAAGATGGATGTATACAATATCCATGCTCTCCAATATATCATGTAACCCTCCTTTCTAAATAAAACTCATCATTTCCATCTCTTCCTTTTTGTTTCATCTTAGTTTATTATCCTAGTCTTATAACTTACACGTTCATCTAGTTCTCTTCACTTTCGTTCTTTCAAACTTCACTTCTATGTACTTATTGTATACTTAACTCTTTTCTCCTATTTTCCCTTTGTTGTAGCGCACATAAACACATTTTACTCATTTATATGATCCATTCATTCTAATAGATTCTTTCTATCTTGGCTTTCCATGTACTTTTGTTTTATCTTTCCTTGAGTTTAGATTGGGTAAAATGCATTAATTAGTTATATAGTTCAGTTCTCTATATCCATCCTTTCTTCTTCATTTTTTATGTTACATACTAATTTATATCTTATATCTATATTCCCTCTTCCTTCATTCCCAAATTAGGGTTTCTTATCTGAGGCCCCAAAGCTAGATCGTGGACATCATTTCAAATGATTATTAGCTATTCTAGTCTTTCCCTTGTATTTCAACATCTTAGTGTATGCACTTTTTCACTACGATGTGAGTCTAATTTATCCAGAGTTTAGTCTTATTATATTGTTAATATAAGTTGTTAGATCCTAGTAACGCACCTTGCCAGCAAGACTAGGCCAAACTAGTAGTCCTAAAGCCAAGAGCTACTCAAGATTAAGAAACTCCTATTCATCTCAAACATGTGGAAAGAATATCCACTTAGGGAAAACTCATTTAAACATAGCTTCTAGTCTACTTGATACAAAGAATATAAAAAATAACTGAAGCAACTTCATGATAAACAACAATTTAAAAGAATCATATATATTCTACAAACTGATAATATCAGTTCAAAAATATAAGAGCATTTCTATTCATCTCCAATCAAAACAACAATATAAAATAATAGTTGTATCTCAATCTATCTTTAAGCTCTTACTGCTTGATTATTTTCCAGTCTCCTAACCCTAAAATTTCTACTGTTTCTCTCTAGCCCATCCTTCCACTGCATACCTGGCCAGGGCATCCAGAGTAGAATAGACAAAGTAGCTTGATACTCGTCAATTGAAGTATTCAAATACCATTTCAGGATATCCAAACACTCAGACCTCCCATAGCTAAAGACACATCACCTCCTAACTGCCACACTTAAAAATCTGACTTTCTATCCTAATGGTCCTTGATGACTCATTCTAAGCTCTAATACCAAGTTGTTACACCCAAAATCCATGTTTACCACTAATCATGAGATTAGGGCATAAGTTTGAGGATTTAAACCTAATTTTAGTCACCCTTATTTTTTCTCTCTTTGATTCAAACTCTTGGCTATGCACATTCAATCACACAATCTAAATATTAAAGGTGATTTAAAACTTGATCACATTAATATGATTAATACAATTAACATACAAATTTAATCATTCATTATGTATCTCACACTTCCATGTACATACAACATGATAATCAGATACTTTATCTCTTCAAAGATGCACATTATCATTCAAAACTCTCTCACTTGTATACAAGGACCTAGAGTGATAGGGACGAAGTGAACTTGATTAATCTCATACTTCATCCTATGGCAGATCTACTTTGATGCAATGACATATTCAACCCATGATTTATCCCTACAATCTGTGAGTAGAGGGGTGAGCCTACTTGCTTAGTGAATGAGTACTTAAAAGATACAGTTTAAAGCACTCATATAATTACATATATACTATTGAGCAACTGATACCAACTATAATAGTTGTAAGCTTTAAAGAGACTAATCATTCAAAAACATAAATATGGCAGGACACTATAGATACTTACAAGAGTGAATCAATATATGAACATGCTTGATTAATCACAAAGAGAACTAATAATTCATAAACATATATAGAATAACTGAATAATTCCACACACTTGGTTAACTTCTCATTCATCTTATTATGCCCTTAACCCACATGAGGTGTATCACAACATGTGAAGGAATCGTAGCAAGCTACATCTCATTGTACAAGACTTAGAAGCATGCACTATTTCATAAGCCTATCTCTTGAGTAAGACCCCGTCTACAGTGGGCCGTAACACACCTACCTCTTGACGGATAATGGGAGTGGATCTCAAACTCCACCTCTCAACTTGGGTACTCAGGTGGTGAGTCAAAACCCTCAGGCTTATTGTGCATCAGTGGACTTAGTGACAATTGATCACTACAACATGTAACACAGATACCAACGACATCCCTAGTTGGTGTTGGGTACCACACAACTGTAAGGAGTCTGCCCTACTGGTCAAAACCCCTACATCCTACTGGTGCACTCTGGCTTACCTCGATGTAGACTACCTTCAGTCGGGAAACCGTTTCCTTCCAACAACACAACCCTCATCCTATGAGGATTCCACAGTGTTCATGGCATCTAATTTTCTAATTCACTCTTTAAATTCATGATTAAATCATTACATCAACATATCTTAGTTTATCTTTGTAAATCGTTCGTTTCATAGATCATCTGATAATATTGAGCACAAACAGAACTGTTAAGCATCACCACATCTCAAACTGAGAAACATTGATATCAAAATACTTTGTTTATTGAACACCCTCTCCTTAGGGGTTCATTTATCTCATTCACTTATCACATGACTCACATTAGGATTTAATGCATCATAAACATTCACTGAATAAAGACTGCTTTCAACAATTCATACACAATTAACATATGTGAAACCCTAGAATTGAGCTGAATTGGGTTTCCACAACATTCACTGAGATATCATGCATCAAGAATAACATTTAATAAATAAAGTCTATGATATCAAGAGAATTACTTCAAATGGATTTCATAAAATCTATTCACAAATTTCCAACTTTCCACTCATCTAGGGTTTCACCCTCTTTACTGAGATATCAAGCAAACATTGTTGACATCACACAAAATCCAAGATAGTATCTAACATATATGTACTAAGCATTCAAATAAATAATCATTCATAAATAAGGGGATTCATATAGACAAATTTCTTCATTTAATTATACAAAAATTTCAGTCATAGCCGAAAATCCTAAATTTTAGTTTTTCTTATAACCTCTAAAGTTACTTAGGGAATTCTCATTAGGATTGATTTTATCCATATATAATATTATTTCATCATCTAAAAATAATGACAACATAGGAACAATTCATTTCATATCATTCTAAAAAAATTAGATCATAAAACAATTTAGGGTTTGTATTCACATACTAAGCAATTAAAGATTGTTAATGATTTAACTCATTTTCATACAATTTACTATTTAAAGGAAGTACCCAATCACCCTAAGGTGTGAAAAAACCTTAGAAACACAGTTCACATATAAAAATCTTGAACTCATATCAAGACCCTAGAAAATCACCAATTTCTTCTTCCTTTCAACTCGAAAATCCTAGAAATGGGGGATTATGAAGAAAGAGTGAGAAACAGGAGAGATTTTTTTATCATTTTGAATCAAATAAGATAAGGGGAATAATCTTTACATGTGAGATAAGATTCACCATTGAATTCTATGCAAAGAAATCAAACATAATTGATTTCATCATATCTTGGATAGAGAAACCCCATGTCAACAATTCCACCACTTTCTCCTCTCAAAACCCTAGTTCTCCTCACTCTAGAGTTTCGTTTCTTTGGATTGATTCACAAATTATGAGAGCTACTTGGGTGCTAGGTTAACCATGTAGAGAAATTGAGGTTCTTGGGTAATTTGCACATTGACCCCTCATTATACTTTCTCTCATTTTAGTAGATTTTTTTGTCATAACAATGTTACTGTAATTCATTTATTTAATAGGTCAATCATCCTCTAAAAATTACAAAAAAATATCATTATGTCTGAAATGTTATTTTAGAACTCCAACAAAAATTTCATATCATTAGGAGATACCAATAAATAACTATAAGTCAAACACTACACTACTGAACAACACTCTATCAGCATGGTCGGTCAAATTATAGTTTGATCGAGAACCACTTCCAAAGAACATTGAAATATTATGAAATTTTGCACTAGCATGCATGATTTAGTTATACATATCATATAAAAAATTCAATTAAATCAAAGATACATACAAATTATAAAATAATAATTTGCCACACTGTTATCTGGATCAAATTCCATATTCATGTACTATGAAAACCGTAATTTCTACCGACTAGGGTTTACATATCTCAAACCCTAATTCTTCAAACTGTAAGAATTCTTAGAGTTACTTATTAGGTTTGAAATATCAAAATTGAGTTAACATCTTTAATCAAGTTTAAATGATGTTCAATCTAATTATACATGTAATCATTCAGATAAACCCTACTTTACTAATTAAGCACAAATGTGGTCATAACATACTCACTTTAGAAACTCTAGAAAATTCCATAGCTCTCACTCCAATAATTTTAATCCCAAATTTAAAATAAAATTTTTAATATTTTATCTAAGCGTGTACGAGATTTGAGACCAATATACTTAACTTAACATGGTCTTTCTTAATCTCCAAGCCTTCCTTTTATTAAGGATATTTTAGGCATGAAATAAATCCTTTTCTCTTTCTACCTTTTTTGATATCTCCTATTTTTGATGACTTTTCTTTTTAGAAACCATGTAAAAATGAAATCCAACTATTAGTGTCCTTTCACACCACTATTCTAGAGAATTCCACATAATTCTCAAAAGTACATTATTAATTACGCACTATCTTTAATATTCCACTTAATATTGGATTTTCTTTCTTTGTTAACCCCATTTTACTTTATTGGTTTATTGAAATCAATAAAAGTCGTGAATACCATTGTTTAGGAAGATTTGCAAAAAAAAATCATACTTTTATAAAAAAGCACACCAAGAATACAATATATCCTTTTTATTCAAATAATTATGTATCCAATATATCCTAAAGGAGTTTGATTCCTAGAGAAGGTTCCAGTCTCACAAGTCCAAGTAGCAAAAGTGACATGGGATTTTATCGCACTAACAAACTCACTCGGGGTTGAAATCCTCGAGCTTTTACCAAAACCAAAGTGCAATAATACCACCAACAAGCGGATGAGTCTTATCGTAGTATAGTTAAGGATCGAACCCAAAGGACAACATTTTTAAGAATCCTTGTCAGTCTAGTCTAGTTCAAGTTAAGACCAATATTTAAAATGATTGGTTGATTTGAGATTGGTTAAACTAATTGCAAGAAAGTAAAAGCTGAATTAAAGTTGGATTGATATCAATGATATGGAATCGCTGGGATGGTCTCAGGTTCCACCACCACTACGCATACAAACACGTCTAAACATAAAACATCCAAACATCCAAACAAGATATAACTATCCAAATGGAGCTACTGCAAAACCCCCCATATGAGCGTTAGTCTTGCGTAAGCATCACCTTAGGTATCAGATGTCTCGTCACCATTCGGTTCGTATACTTACGGCTCCAGAGATACAACATCCAACTAAGCCTATGGTCCTCCCTAAGGGATGTTTAGACCACAGAAGCATCACCGTAGGTTAGATGTCTCGTCCCCTCACGGATCATACACTTACGACCTCAAGGAATCCTTTCAGAAGTTCTCGTCAAGGAGTCAACCACGCTAATCGATAGGCAAGTAGGTGATTAATCTACAAACAAACATCGATGATAAACAAAGACGATACAAAATCCAACTAAGGTTGTGGCCCTCCCAGAGGGATGTTTAGGCTACAGAAGCATCACCGAAGGTTAGATGGCTCGTCCCCTCATGGATCACACACTTACTACCTCAAGGAATCCTATCTTATTTCTAATCAAGGAGTCAAACTTTGTAAACCGCCATTCCACCCTACATATAGATGATTTCGTAATATAGGGAAGAACAAGATGAAAGCAAGTAGATAATCAACTACATATGTACCAATTAACAACGAAATGAAAAGTTATATACATTGCCATGGAATGTTTAATAAAAGAACATGTTTGCATGGGCAGCGGGGCTAGTCCCCGCACCCCAGCAAAAGAAGACTACTCACTCATGATGCGAGAGACAAGAAGAATAAGAGAAAGGGAAGGTTCCGCCATGAGCATGATGAAGAAGGTGGTCGCAACTCGGTGAAAAAGATGCGGTCTCCTACGTCATGTCAGGGCAGATCTGAATGAGGAGAAAGAACCACCAAGGCAGGCTGGGTAATCCTTCCTCTTCACCTTCTCTCCTTGCTCGGTGCCAAGAGGAGTAGGTGGGCGTGTGAACGTTGAGGCTGGATCGGACCTTTGGCAGACTGTCAGTGTGCTGCCCCCCCCTTGAAATGAGGACCCTTGTGGTCCTATTTATAGGGTTGAGATTGGACCTCATGCTTTGGGTGTGATTTAGGCCCCAAACGGTTTGGAGACCGTATGACGTCCTAACGGATTTGAAGACCGTTTGACATTCAAACAGTCTTGGAGATATTTTGCTTCAAACGGTCTGGGGACCGTTTGGATGGCCAAAAGGTTTTCGAAACCAAATGGAACCAAATGGTTTTGACTTGAACGATCTTCCTTTGACTGGTCTTGTGTCTTTTGCAAACCGAATGGATCCAAACGGTCTTGAAACTGTTAGGATCAAATCGGTCTTGGGTTCTATCTCCATTCGGTTTTGGCTGCACAACTGGTCTTGGGACCGAATGGCTCCAAACGGTCTTGGGACCAAATGGCTCCAAATGGTCTTGGGACCGAATGGCTCCAAACGGTCTTGGGATCGAATGGCTCCAAACGGTTTTGATTGTTCAAACGGTCTTCATCCCAAATGGTTTAGAGCATCCAATTGGTCCTAGGTCCAAACGGTCTTGAAACTGTTAGACAACATCTGGTATTGAGACCATTTGGGTTCATTTGGTCTTGAAACCGTATGGACTCAAATGGTCTCAGGATCGTTTAGGCTCATGCAGTCTTGAAACCAAATGGGCTTAAACGGTCTTGAGACCGTGTGGCTGAATATCTGAAACCGAAAGGTCAGAACCGTTAGAGTAGAACGTTTGGTCAAGATCAAAAGTGGGAGGTTCTTCGGTGAATTCCATGTGATGATAAAACTTGATTTAGACCTGCATCAAATCAATATAATTTTGATCAAAAATCATAATAATTAGATTTATTTAGAGAACTTGCAATATGTGAGATTTAAGAGATAAATCGAAAGTATTGAATCAAATTGGTTATAAAAAGGATGACTGGAAATCAGGATGAATATGCATTCATCAAACACCCTGAACTTAAACGTTGCTTGTCCTCGAGTAACACAAAATCTGAAGCAGTCACCAAGTGAATACTTTCAATCATGTGACTGCTTCCTCTTCACATCATGATTATTTATTTTCTGCTCAGTATGACCAAGCATCTCAACTTTCTGAGACCATAGAACACATCTTACAATATCTTCGTTCCTGAGTTTGCTTTCCAACCTCACTTCCTCCTTACTTTTTCCATCAACAAACATGTCAAAGAGTTTTGTAAGAGTCCATAGATCCGCACAGAATGACAAGTGTGCATCTGATCTGACACTGGTATTTTTTAGGGAATTAAAGGCTTTAATTGTGCCTTTAGGTAGAAAAGGGAGTGAAGGGTGGTATGGAAAGAAGAAGTAAATCTCTCCTCTATTCGACTCAAGATTTTTACTTTTTTTGCAATTTCATTTATTGCATATATTTTGGTGTGAATCTCTCCTCTATTCGACTCGAGATTGCATTTCTTTTTGTGTGCGCTTTGGCATCTTTTATATGAAAATCTCTCCTCTATTCGACTCAAGATTGCATTTTTGGTGGTACACCCCTATTAATTTGCGAGGGGTATAGAAGAAGTGGATATAGAGGGAAGCTGCGTGCCACCTCGAACTTAGGGTTTGACACTATTTTGGCTATTTTTGTTTCTTTCTGATGGATGGAGGGGTACGAAGATGATAGAAGAAGTGTAGAAAAGAGTTCAGATCATAATGCAACTTGATTTATAATTCAGTGCACCAGGTTGTTCTCTTTATCAAAGTCTACTCAAATAACGACTTGATGAGGATCCGGTGGGGACTCCATGTTGTTCTTCCACTAGTCAGTTAAGAAGCATGATATGATTGATCCCTATTAGTTCGAAAGACACTTGCCAATTTTTGCATAAAGATCATGATGTTAGGATTCATAAGCTTCACAAGATGATTTCAATCAAAAAGGCTAGTTTTCAGAAGAAGGTCCTTTTGAGGATCTACTTTGAATAAGGAGGGTATAATGATAAATGCATAGAGATTGAAAACATGTCAATTTTCATCAAGTATTTGTTCAATTTCTTTGGGAACTTTTGAAAATTTTGAAAAAAAATTGAAAATTTTGTGGCTTTGAAATCTTAAAATGTGTGTGGGTGGAGAGTAAGATACGTACCACCCACCCTCCACCCCAAACTTAGAAATTTGCTCATCCCGAGCAAACTCTAAATTCGAGATGGAGGGGAAACTTTATGCCTGTAGGACCATGAGATGTTATTGCATTCTAGACAGCGTGTGTCCTCCATCTGAAAATCTAGAAAAGAATATTAATCAGATATCCAAATAGCATTTCACGATGCAAATTTGATTGGGTGCAAAATTAACTAAAAAGTAAAAACAAAATTAAGGAAAAATTTCTAATTCAAATTTAAAACTAAATATGAATTTATTTATCGGATTGCCTCCTGACAAGCGCCTTTGTTTTATGTCGATGGCTCGACTTGATATCTTCATCTTCACGATGGTTTCCTTGGATTGGAGAGATCTATTATTGATTCGGTGCTTATGTCGGCTGTGGTGAAATATCTTTTCAAACGCTTACCATCCGTCGCAAATTCACCTGACTTTTTGCTCTATAAAGAGAAAGCACCATGTGGGGAGATGCTTTTAACAATATACGGTCCAGACCAGCGAGAGCGGAGTTTCCCTGGGAATAACTTCAACCTTGAGTTGAATAGAAGAACATGGTTTCCCACTTGTATGTCTTTTCTTTTCAAATGACCATCATGCCAAAGTTTGGTGTGTTCTTTGTAGATTCGAGTATTCTCATAAGCTATCATCCAGAGTTCATCCAGCTCCTGGAGTTGCAGAATCCTAGCTTCACCTACTTTCTTTATGTCAAAATTCAGTTGTTTTATTTCCCACCATGCTTTGTGTTCCAGTTCTATAGGTAGGTGGCATGAATTTCCATAGATCAATCGAAATGGTGTAGTTCTAAGGGGGGTCTTAAAAGCAGTACGATAGGCCCACAAAGCGTCGTTGATTTTTACTGACCAATCTTTCCGATTGCGACCTACTGTCTTTTCCAATATAGCCTTGAGTCATCTATTAGAAACCTCTACCTATCCACTTGTTTGTGGATGGTAGGGTGAGGCTACCTGGTGAGTTACACCATACTTTCTCAGTAATGCTTCAAATCTTCTTTCTAGAAAATGTGACCCTCCGTCGGATATCATGGTTCGTGGTACTCCAAAATGGGGAAAAATGATGTCCTTGAATAATTTTATGACCGGTTTGGAATCACTAGTGATGGTTGGTATGGCTTCAACCCATTTTGAGACGTAGTCCACTGCCACTAGGATGAATGAAAATCCATGAGAAGATGGGAATAAACCCATGTAGTCCACCCCCCAAACATCAAATATCTCTACTTCTTGCCATAGATTCTGTGGCATCTCATCTCTCTTTGTTATATTGCCTGATCTTTGACATTTTTCTCATGATAAGACAAAGTCATGGGAATCTTTGGATATGGTGCGCTAAAAGAATCCACATTGCAGAACCTTCAAGGCAGTCTTTTTAGAGCTCATATGTCCTCCCACTGGTCCTGAGTGACATTGTTCCATGATAGGTTGAGCTTCCTCTTCGGTGATGCATCGTCTGTATAAACCATCAGCACATAATTTGAAAAGGTATGGCTCATCCCAATAATACTATTTCACATCATGCATAAATTTCTTCAGTGCATTTCCGGTGCATTGAGGATGGATAACCCCAGCAGCAAGATAGTTCACACAGTCCGAGTACCATGGTGTAGCTTCTGAGACCATCATTAGCTGATCATTTGGAAGGGAATCATTGATCGAAATCTTCTCAGTATCCAGAGTGTGGATGCGACTGAAGTGGTCTGCTACAACATTCTCTATACTTTTTTTATCTCTAATTTCTAGATCAAATTCTTGCAATAGGAGAATCCATTTGATTAACCTAGGTTTTGCATCTTTCTTTGCCAGAAGGTAACAAATGGCAGCGTGATATGTATAGACAATGACCTTTGAACCAATTAGGTAGGATCTAAACTTATCAAAGGCATACACGACTGCCAGAAGTTCTTTCTCAGTAGTAGTATAATTCCTCTAAGCTTCATCGAGGGTCTTCGATGCATAATAGACCACATAATGTTTTTTTCTATACATTGGCCCAAGACAACACCTACAACATAATCGCTTGCATCACTCATGATTTCAAAAGGGTGGTCCCAATTAGGAGCTCTAATGATGGGTGTGGTTGTAAGGGCATGCTTCAGTTTGTTGAAGCTTTTAACAAATTCTTCATCAAAATTGAATTTAGCATCTTTTAGTAACAAATTTGTCATTAGCTTGGTTATCTTTGAGAAGTCATTTATAAACCGTCTATAGAAGCCTGTGTGACCAAGGAATGCTCGAACTTACTTTACATTAATAGGGATAGAGAGCTTGGAAATCACTTCAATCTTGGCTTTATCTACTTCAATTCCTCTATTACTAACCCTATGGCCGAGGACAATGCCTTCCTTCACCATAAAATGACACTTCTCCCAGTTGAGCACAAGATGTGCTTCTTCACATCATTTGAGGACCAGGGAGAGGTGTTTTAGACATGAATCGAATGAATCTCCATATACAGAAAAATTGTCCATGAAAACTTCCATAATTGTTTCAGTAAGACCAGCGAATATGGCAATCATGCAATGCTGGAAAGTTGCAGGTGCATTGCAGAGGCCAAATGACATTCTCCTAAATGCGTATGTTCCGAAGGGGTAGGTGAAAGTGGTTTTCTCTTGGTCATTTAGATTTATAGGTATTTGGTAGAATCCAGAGTAACCATCGAGATAACAAAATTATTCTTGATGAGCCAGCCGCTCTAATACTTGATCAAGAAAGGGCATTGGAAAATGATCTTTTCAAGTTGCCCTGTTTAACTTCCTATAATCTATGCACATCCGCCACCCTATGACTGTTCGAGTGGGGATGAGTTCGTTGTTTTTATTTTGTATAACAATTGTTCCACCTTTCTTCGGGACTACATGCACTGGGCTCACCCATGGTGAGTCTGATATTAGATAGATTATTCCTGCTGTGAGTAGTTTAATGACCTCACGACAGACTACTTCCTTCATATTTGGATTCAATTTCCATTGATGCTCAATAGTTGGCATGTGATCTTCCATCATAGGGATCTTGTGCACACACATCGCTTGACTAACCCCAGTTAGGTCATTCATTTTGTAGCCAATCACTTTCTTCCTCTCCTTCAATTCTTTCAGGAGTTTATCTTCTTGTTCGGATGTAAGATCAGAATTTATTATTACTGGACAAACCTTGAGATCATCCAAAAACACATACTTCAGTCCCTCAGGCAAGGGCTTCATTTTGGGGGCTTCTGGTTTGTCACATGTTTCTTCAGTAGCTTCCACAGCCTTGAGTCCTTCAAACATAGCTTCAAGATCTTCTTCAGTAGTGTCAAGGTCAAGAACACACTCTTGAACTTGTTCATTGATGGAATTAGCAGTAGAGGGGTTTGTTAGAGTCACTTCTAAAGGATCGTCTTGTTCATATCCCTCTTGTGTGAGGAGTGATATTTGTTCAATGCAGTCAATTAGATAAACTTCTTCTTGCATACTTGGTCTTCTCATGCTTTCAAAAACCTTGAATTTGAGAGTTTCTTTCCCAAGTCTGAGAAGCAAAGTTCCTACTTCAACATCAATTAGAACTCTTGCAGTGGAGAGGAACATACGTCCAAAGATGAGAGGATATCTGGCATCCTCTTTTATGTCCATGATGACAAAGTCACACAGAACATAGGAATCTTTTCCTACCTTGACAAGTACATCTTCAAGAATTCCTAACGAGCATTTTATCGAATTGTCTACGAGTTGTATGGTCAAGCCAGTTGGAAGAAGTTCAGCAAACCCTAGCCTTTTGCAAAGGCTGAGTGGCATGATGGAGATGCTAGCACCAAGATCTGCCAGTCCTTTCTTGCATGAAGAATCACTGATATGAATAGAAATCCCAAAAGATCACGGGTCTTTCTGTCTCCTTGGCATCTTACTCTGGATGATATTGGAAGTGGTTTTAGCTAACTTGACTGTCTCATATTCTTCAGTTATATATTTGCTGGTGAGGAGTGACTTTAAGTACTTTGTCCAGGCTGGTATCTCAGCCAGCGCATCCAAAAAGGGTATATCAACATGAAGTTTCTTCATAGCTTCTTTAAACTTATTGAACTGAGTATCAAGCTTGGTTTGCCTTAAATGAGCAGGGAACGGTATACGAGGCTTGTATACATGAATATCAGGTTCTAGTATTTCCGTTTCTTCATTAATAGGTTTCTCAATACTTTCCTTGTCCATCTTATCAACAGTTACTGGTTCTTTCAGTTGAGATTCTAGTGTTGTTGAGTCTTGGACAATCACAGGTTCATCTTCATCTGTAACCACCACAAGTGTCTTGATAGGGGGATCAGAATAGTCTTTTCCTGACCTGGTGGTGACTGCCTTCAACTGTTCATGATGCTTAGGATTGTTCTCGGGTTGGCCATCAAGGACTCCAGCAGGTGGCTTTATGCTAGCTGTGAGTTGAGCTAGTTGAGATTCAATAGCCTTCTACTGAGCTTGTTGGTTAGCTATCATAGTTTGCTGAGTTTGCAATATCTTTTCAATGGCTGATAGCTTGACATCAGGAGAGACGGGACCTACTTATTTTCCTTTTTGTTGATAAGGAACTTGGTTAAGACTCGAGTACTGGGAATTGTTTTGATAATTGTTGAAGTTCCTATTCTAGAAGTTTCCCTTGAAATTTCCTTGATTTCCAAAATTATGTTGTTGATTATAGTGAAATCCTGGTGGGCCTCGTGGTTGGTTGTTTGAACCAAATTGATGTGAGTTCACTGCTCCAGAGGGGTTTCCATATTGAAATCCTGGATGATTCCTATTCTAATTTGGATTGTAGTAACTTTGACCAGGGATGGTATTAACAACATTAATATTTTTCATTTGACTATTATCTCCTTGTCCGCATACATTCCTTAGAACAACATCATAGAGAACATTGCATGCCAAAGTGGAATTATCTGTGCCCTTACATGCTTCACAAAATAGTGAGGCAAACCTGACATGTTCTTGTTGTCGAGTGGGCAAACATCCTCTTCCAATTGCAGCAAGAGATGATTCAATATGGTCTTGCTTGGCAACTAAGAGTTTTAGGGTTTCAGCAATAGACTTGTACTCAGGAGTAGCTTCAGCCATAGCTACTTTCAAGACTCCTTTACCTACAGATCTACCCCAATTAGCTTGATTTTCAGCTCCAAGGGTTACAACCCTCCATGCGTTGTCATAACTTTGGCGCGTGAAGTTTCCTCCAGATGAGGAATCTAAGAATCTCTTGACATCGTCGTCTACACCCCTATAGAAAATTTCGATGAGTTGATTCTTAGGAATTCCATGGTGTGGAAACTTGCGTAGAAGCTCTTTGTATCTGTCCCAGGCTTCAACAAGGGTTTCTCTAGGGACTTGGGTGAAATTCGTTATTCGTCCCCTAATTTCATAGGTGAGAGGAGGGTAGAACTTCTCCAGAAATACATTTTGAAGTTGTTCCCAAGTGGTGATGGGTTCACTTTGTAATGAATTGTACCATCTTATTGCTCTATCAACAAGTGAATACTTGAAGAGATAGAGTCGAATGGCATCATCGGATACTCCATTTTGCTTTGTCATGGCAGATAGATCAATAAACCTCAAAAGATGTTCCTGACTATCCTCTCCTTGTTTTCCATAGAATGGGCTGTTTTGAAGAAATGTGATCCAATGTGCCCTAATCTCAAAATTGGCAGCATTGATGGGAGGAGGTTGCACTGGGTGGTGAACATTAGCAGCTTTGGGGATTGAGAACTCTCTAAGGTCCTTTTGTAGTTCTGCTGCTTGTGCCGCTACTTGTGCTGCTTGAATTTCTTCTTGAACCACAACTCTAGCTTCTTGCATAAATATTTCTCTCTGTGCATTAAGGGCTTGAGCCACCCTTCGAGCTATCTCCTCTTCTTGAGCCATTCTTGCTTGGTTCTCTCTGTTTTGTCGGTGGAAGGTTCTGTTAATCTCCGGATCAAAACTGGCGGTGAGTCCGGGACTGTTCAAACGGTGCATGCACTAGTCCTTCTTGAAGTACCTGAAATAAAAGAGATTTGAAGTAGATTGATGGAGTATAGAGAATTTCAAGTTGATGATCAATGGTTTCAAAAGGAAAAAGTAAAATCCTAGATTAGCCTTAAAAGAACTAGATTTGACTAACTAATTCCGTTGTCCCTGGCAACGGCGCCAGAATTTGATGTGGGATTTTATCACACTAACAAACTCACTCGGGGTTGAAATCCTCGAGCTTTTACCAAAACCAAAGTGCAATAATACCACTCGCAAGTGGATGAGTCTTATCACAGTATAGTTAAGGATCAAACCCAAAGAACAACATTTTTAAGAATCCTTGTCAGTCTAGTCTAGTTCAAGTTAAGACTAATATTTAAAATGATTGGTTGATTTGAGATTGGTTAAACTAATTGCAAGAAAGTAAAAGTTGAATTAAAGTTGGATTGAGATTAATGATATGGAATCGCTGGGATGTTCTCAGGTTTCACCACCACTATGCATACAAACACGTCTAAACATCAAGCATCCAGGCAAGATATAACTATCAAATGGAAGTGCTGCAAAAACCCCCATATGGGCGTTAGGCTTGCGTAAGCATGACCTTAGGTATCAAATGTCTTGTCACCATTCAGTTCATATACTTACGGCTTCAGAGATACAACATCCAACTAAGGCTGTGGTCTTCCCTGAGGGATGTTTAGACCACAGAAGCATCACTGTAGGCTAGATGTCTCATCCCCTCACAGGTCATACACTTACGACCTTAAGAAATCCTTTCAGAAGTTCTCGTCAAGGAGTCAACCATGCTAATCGATAGGCAAGCAGGTGATTAATCTACAAACAAACATCGACAATAAAAAAGACGATACAAAATCCAACTAAGGTTGTGGCCCTCCCGGAGGGATGTTTAGGCTACAGAAGCATCACCGAAGGTTAGATGGCTCGTCCCCTCACAGGTTACACACTTACTACCTCAAGGAATCCTATCTTATTTCTAATCAAGGAGTCAAACTTTATAAACCACCATTCCACCCTACATATAGATGATTTCATAATATAGGGAAGAACAAGATGAAAGCAAGTAGATAATCAACTACATACGTACCAATTAACAATGAAATGAAAAGTTATATACATTATGCTTAACAAAAGAACATGTTTGCATGGGCAGCAAGGCTAGTCCCCGCACCCCAGTGAAAGAAGACTACTCACTCATGATGCGAGAGACAAGAAGAATAAGAGAAAGGGAAGGTTTTGCCATGATCATGATGAAGAAGGTGGTCGCAACTCGGTGAAGAAGATGCGGTCTCCTACGTCGTGTCAGGGCAGATCTGAATGAGGAGGAAGAACAACCAAGGCAGGTTGGGCAATCCTTCCTCTTTACCTTCTCTCCCTCCTTCTCTCCTTGCTCGGTGACAAGAGGAGCAGGTGGGCATGTGAACGTTGAGGCTGGATCGGACCTTTGGCAGCCTATCAGTGTGCTGTTGTTGGTATGTATGCCCTGAGAGCCAATCATGGGATGATTGGTGGGATACATTAAGATTGATTTGATAAACAACAAAGGCAAGCTTCCAATTCTTTCTGGTTCAATCATATGAGATAATGATAGAACATATTGAAGGTCTAGAGAATGACAATACTCAATGACGTATGCTTTCAAGTTGAGGACCTGAACGATGAGATCATACAGATGCTAAGAGTTTGTACATTCTCATTATGTCCCTAGTCAGATGTCATTGTGGAAGGTAGATAGACAACAATGACACACAAGACTAGATTGTGGTGTTGGTTGATGACAGAATCTCATTAGTCATGATATAGAGATATCAAACCAAACACATAGGTACTTGTTAGATAACAAGTGTACCAGACATACCCACCGTGAGTTTGACACATGGAACCATGACATGGTAGTCACAGTCAGTATTCACAGTGATGGTGGTGAGTGTGATTCTTTGACCTAAAATCGCTACACTCAACACATGTCGTTGGGCACACTTTGACATCATCAAACGCAGTCCTGAAACATGGGTTCTTATAAAGGTGATGATTGGGTGGCTTTGACACATGGGGCTTTTGAGGGGTGCGTGATAGATATGGGATTTGTCCCTCCTGAGGGAGTTTGATATCCATGGCCACTTGATGAGTAGGATTGAGAAAGGCGTGCACGCATGTGTGAATGAGTATGTGATATTGATGTCATACATATCTCTTCCAGTCTACTCTAAGATCAAGAAAGTGAATGAACGTTGATAGGATGACTGTTCCATTCCTTGACTTCATTCGGGATATTAGTGACAAAGGAATTATACATTCACTGTAACACCATTCACAGATTGTAGGATTGAAAGTTGTTCTCCAACTTTCTACTTTCACTTGGGTAGCACTGATGTGTGACTAGGCACCGCTCTTTGCTTGTGAAGTCATAAGTGTTATGGACTTTCACTGCCAACGTGAAATGGACTTGCAGGGTCACACACATAGGATTTAACCTGGAAGAGGAGTTTTGTCCACAAGCTACGTTTAGATTGATTACTAAAAGAGTTTAGTAGTTCAATTAAACACTCAATTAATGGATAGCTTAATATCATAATGTTCAAGGTGTTGGACACATTGATTGGAGTATCGGATTGATTGAAATTGCAATTGACTGATTCTGCACAACTTGTACTCCCAACCGATCGGTTCATGTGATGAACCGGTCGGCTGAGGTTGCTGAACCGGTCGGCTCAAATGTTGAACCGATCGGCTCAAGTCCAGGGTGAAATGAGCGGTTCAAATGTTGAACCGATCAGTTCAACTGGTGCAACCGAGCAAGTTGGGAAAGTCAGGTCGGTGAGAATTTTCCTTTCATTTCAATTGCCCAATTTGATTGGGAATAGGATTGGTATTCGATACCAATTAGAAACAAAAGAAGGAAAGTCATTTTGAGTTGGATGAGGACCGTGAACCGATCGATTCAGGGCACCAACCGATCGGTTGGGGACCCCAAACGATCGGCTCAGGTCCCAGTCTATCGACTCAAGGGCCGAAACGACCAGTTCAGTGGTGAAACGATCGGTTCAGGTTGCGAGTTGGTTGTTTTGTGGAAAATCTCGAACCCTTCTACTCTTGCTTTTAGTCCCGCATTGCCCGGGATAGAGAACCCTATCCCATGACCCTCCTATATATAGGGGTATTGGGGGCTTCTCAAACAACAACTCAGTGCAATCAGTTGCTCTGCAAAGTTGTCGTTCTCTCTGGTTTTGGTAACTGAGAGAGAGCCCGAACAAGTGCTTCCCGCAAAGGGAGGTGCAACAAGGGAAGGACAACTTCAGTTGCAACTGGAGGCAGGAGAGTGTGCTGGCGACTAGTACGTCAACAGGAGGGTGTGACTCCTTCCACTTCCTTGTGGGACAAGGAGTGTGGAGTTCTAGGTGGTCCGTGTGGACTACTTCAGAGGCGGGAGGATTCTGCCGCTCAGGAGGACAACTGTCATCCGACAGTCCGGTACGAGTAGGAGTCGTCAGTCCCGGTATGACCAGGAGCTGCACAGATGCCGTCCAAGACCGGATTTGAAGACCGCACAAGGCACGAGGTATTGTTGCCAAGCAAGCCTTGGGACAAGGTATGATTCCACAAACCATCCTTTCCTATTATATAGACGTTGACGTGTTTCCTCGTGCTGGGTTTGGGGGAGAATTTTTTTTGTTTCCGCTGCCTTCTCTGCCTTCCCTAAAACCCAACAGTGGTATCAGAGCCATGTCAACTGCTCTATATTTTAGGAATATCGATATGATCGATTTTGGTTTGTCGCCTTTATTTATTGCATACGATGTGAATAAAAATTGGCTTTATGCATGTCCAATCCTAAATCCACAAATCCCATATTACATATATGATATGTATTATTAATGCACTCGATACGCGTCGCCCTTAAACGAGTTTTGTGGTGGATGTATACCATGATTATGGCCAATAAACCCTATCTGTGATTGGTTGTGTGTGGTTGCTTGCATCTCGGTCTGCACACCGATCTTCCTTCTCCTATTCCTGATGTAACTCGAAATAATTCGAGATTCTTTCCTACCTTTGCTCCCCCCCAAATGTAACTCGGGGTTTCCCTTTTAAGCAATGTAATATTAGGATAGATTTTATTTCATGTTATGTCAAAGAAGGCAGACATCCAGACGACAGCTGAGACGATCGGTTCAAGGCATGAACCGATCGGTTGACGTTCCAGATGATCGGTTCAAGGAGTGAACCGATCGGTTGATGACTGGTTTGAGGAGCGAGACAAGCAGGAGGCGGCCATGAAGAGATGCACGACGACCAGGCGAACCGATCGGTTGGCTCCAACCGATCGACTGGTGGCACCCAGACGACCGACCAAAGAAAGCAGATCATTCATGGGATGAGATAATCAAGTCGGATGGAAAGGCACAGATTTCATCTTGTACAGGTTGCATGTGATGTAGACCTAGATGATTGTGATTCCTCTTGGATCGAGGAATCACATTAGGATGGCCATAATCATCGCTTTTTTCGTTTGTGCATGTTTTTCTGTGGGATATAGCATGTATATGATACGTACTATGTATTGTGGTGATTGGATATGTATATGTATATAAAAACCAAATCCCTCATTAAATATTAAGTTTAGATGCCTTCCAAATGCGACACACATGAAAAGCTTGATCGACCAAGTGTGGGCACGCCCTAGTGTGGTGCACCATCTATCTCGTGGAAGCGTGAAGGATGAATGTGTGGGTCTGCCCAAGCAGGGTGCATATTCATCGTGTTTGCTTTGGGTCGGACTTAACAAGGTGACCTAGATAGGATCTAGCACCTTGAGGCATGGAGATGATCATGGCAAGGTGTTGCACATGACATCTTATCAAGAGTTGCATATGATGCAATTGGCAAAAGTTGCCTACCTGAGAGATCTAAGTTGTGGGCGATCAGCCAAAGCTGACTCATGACTTAGAGGATTTTAGGATCTTGCCCACTAGAAGGTTGTACGCTGCAATCTTCCAAATTTATGGTGAGGTCTATCAATTTGAAGTAAAGTAGTGGGAGCGATAATTAATTAAAGGCCTAATTATATCGTCAAACTTTCAAATCAATCAAATAAGTCAAAATGAGTTTTTGGACTAAAATTGCATATTTCCTTTTGTAGTTCAAATGGCAACAAACAACAACAACTTTTCTTTGCGATCGGTCCTTGACAAGGACAAGCTAAATCGGAAAAACTTCCACGACTGGTATCGAACATTGAGAATTGTTCTCACTCAAGAGCGAAAGCTCTATGTCCTGGATACTCCAATTCCAGAGGAACCCGCTCCTAATGCACCAAAGGCAGAAAGGGATGCTTACAAGAAGCATGCTGATGATGCCATTAATGCAAAGTGCTTGATGTTATGTTCAATGAACCATGAGTTGCAAAGACAGCATGAGAACATGGGTGTCATAGAGATGATTCAGCATCTCAGGAACATGTATGAAGATCAGGCACGAAAAGAGAGATACAATGTTTCTAGGGTGCTGTTCAAGTGCGTCATGACAGAAGGAGATCCAGTTGGTCCTCACACACTCAAGATGATTGGGTATGTAGAGAACCTACAGAGTCTGGGATTTCCACTGAGCCAAGAGTTGGCTACTGACGTGATACTACAATCGTTGCCAGAATCTTACAGTCAGTTTGTGATGAAATACAACATGAACAACTTTGATAGGCCACTGTCAGAGTTGTTGGGCATGTTGAGGACAGCCGAGATACAGATGAAGAAGGACAAGCCTAAGCCTGTGATGGTGATCACAAGCAAGAAAGGCAAGTCCAAGCGCAAGGGCAAGGGCAAAGCTAAGAAAGGTTCTGATGCTTGCCAGGAGTCCAAGCCGTCTTCAGCTCTCAAGACCAAGGGAGGCGTGACCAAGAAAGGAAATTGCCACCATTGTCAAAAGCCAGGATATTGGAAAAGGAATTGTCCTCTCTATCTGGAAGAACAAAAGAAGAAGGAGGCTACATACATCTCTACTTAAAGGTGTCATGAAAGTAAACTTGTAACACTTTTGAGGTATATTATACCAAGATGTAAAGTATAAAGCACTCATAATTGGGGCAAGTGTTGCCGCCATAGATAGGAGTACTTTAGTTTATTTTCATCCTATAAGGCATGTAATACAGTTATGAACTGCTATTTCATTTTTCCAATAGATATAAACACTTTATTTTTGCATATTGTATGACAATGATGGCAATTAATAAAGTTGAGTTTTCAATCTTAAAGATATGATCTTTGTGGCAATGCCTTATTTATCTTGTGGTATTTGATATGCATAAGATAAAATGATACCTAAAAGTTATAGATAACTCAAACAATCAAATTAGCATCAATCATGAGAAATTCATTTCTAGTTTCCATGTGATGGATAAACCTAGACTCTTTTGGTTAGAGAACCATTAAGAGACATGAATATCTTAGACATGATTAATCAATCTTCACTAAAGGTAGTGGGAGAATGATTATCCTATTAGGTATATACATGTGATGTATTTACATACCTATTGGAATAAATGCTAATACTTCAATTGGTGTTTAGAGAAATACCAATATGAATATCTTGAAGTGTTCAAGATCATCATAGATGAAGTACAAATTTGGTAATGTATTAATTCTTGATGGGATCAATGAATGAAATACTTGGACCAAATGTTTGAGATCCTTATGAGTGATTATGATAATGTATCATAGTGAACTCATGATTAAGGCATGGTGATGTCTAAATCAAGAAGGAATCATACTCTAAGGAGTTAGAGAATGATTATCAAATAACTGAATTCTTCTTAATAAAAGAATACCCCACACTAATAAAAGGTATTAAGAATCACAAGAGTTGTGAGTACTTATATACTTAACAGATACACCTCAATTATCTATGTGATAAGTTGTTCATGTGATGAGTCAACTATCTAGATGAATATGAGGGACCGAATTTTGAGATATGGTTTATGACCATGACATCTTAAATGACATCCATGTCAACCATAAGGTATGACCTTGATGGTAACACTCATTGGATGAAATCCATAAGTGAAAATGAGTCTTAAGTGTTAAGACACATGGATAACATTTTGAGAAGGATGATGCTTGTTGATTGCAACTTAATGACTAAGACATTTGGCATATGGATACTAAAACCGCATTCCTGTGAGGAATAAAACAAGGATGTGTACGTGACACAACCTATAAGGTTTATGAATACACTAATGCAAATGAAGTCTATAAGTTACAATGGACTAATCAATGTGATTGATTCATTACAAGCAACTCAAGAATTGGATCTTTACTTTGATGATATAGTCAAAGAGTTTGAATGATATGTCAAAGATAAAGAAGGGATCTGTGATTTAGTGGGAGCGTATTCACATTTCACATGTTGATGTGAAATGGAAATGTTCTAAAATGGAAATCCAAAAGTGGAAATTATCTTTAAGGAAGACAGAGATGTTTCCTATGTGATAGGAATAGAGATCTATAGAGATAGTTCTCGAAAATCTCTTGACCTGAGAAAGAGAGCATACATTGGCAATCTGTACTAAAGTGTTCAGTGTGCACAGATTAAGTGGGAGAAAACTTGTCCATGTTACATGGAGTTAGTATCCCAAGGCCAAGTGTCCAACTCTTATGAAGAATGTGAACACTAAGAATAGATATGGATCTATCATGTATGTAATCATCCCATTATCTTGCATGGAAAGAACAAAATGCATTCATCATCTTGTATGTACGACATGACAATATGATATGCTCATCCTGATAACTCGTATGTGGGACATGATGAGTGGATGTCTGTCTACTTCCAGTAAGGGTTACTGGAATACCATGAGAACTTGATAAGTACTTGTGAAGTACTAGTTCTATGGAGATAAGGAAGAATTCGATGTAAAGAGTTACATTGATGCAAACTTCCGAAAGGACATAAAATTAATCATAAAACATATATAAGATATATATAAGTGAAAGTTTGTTGATAATTGGAAATGTTCCAATAAAACCATTTAAAAGGAAATGCCGAGAATCTATGTGTTAGAGAAAAACAGTAGATACTATATGGATCTGGAAGTTCATAAGATGAACTTATAGATATTCCGCTCATTGATGACAAGTATGGAATCCTTGATCATGCAATATGGCTAAAGGTTAGCAAAGGAATACTAGATCGCATATTATGACACCTCCATCTCATACGTGTGACGTACAGCGAAGAGATGTGAGACATGCAATTTATACTGACTTTGGCAAGGTGTTGCCATTACTCACTATGTTAGCACTAGAGCACAGTAACTTGTGGGACATGTTTGAAGATCACTATGAATATGATTCAATGGTGATTGGCTCGCAGTGCAAGTGGGAGTCTGTTGGTATGTATGCCCTGAGAGCCAATCATGGGATGATTGGTGGGATACATTAAGATTGATTTGATAAACAACAAAGGCAAGCTTCTAATTCTTTCTGGTTCAATCATATGAGATAATGATAGAACATATTGAATGTCTAGAGAATGACAATACTCAGTGACATATGCTTTCAGGTTGAGGACCTGAACGATGAGATCATACGGATGCTAAGAGTTTGTACATTCTCATTATGTCCCTAGTCGGATGTCATTGTGGAAGGTAGATAGACATCAATGACACACAAGACTAGATTGTGGTGTTGGTTGATGACAGAATCTCATTAGTCATGATATAGAGATATCAAACCAAACACATAGGTACTTGTTAGAGAACAAGTGTACCGGACAGACCCACTGTGAGTTTGACACATGGAACCATGACATGGTAGTCACAATTAGTACTCACAGTGATGGTGGTGAGTGTGATTCCTTGACCTGAAATCACTACACTCAACACATGCCGTTGGGCACACTTTGACATCATCAAATGCAGTCCTGAAACATGGGTTGTTATAAAGGTGATCATTGGATGGCTTTGACACATGGGGCTTTTGAGGGGTGAGTGATAGATATGGGATTTGTCCCTCCTGAGGGAGTTTGATATCCATGGCCACTTGATGAGTAGGATTGAGAAAGGCGTGCATGCATGTGTGAATCAGTATGTGATATTGATGTCATACATATCTCTTCCAGTCTACTCTGAGATCAAGAAAGTGAATGAACATTGACAGGATGACTGTTCCATGCCTTGAGTTCATTCGGGATATCAGTGACAAAAGAATTATACATTCACTGTAACACCATTCACGGATTGTAGGATTGAAAGTTGTTCTCCAACTTTCTACTTTCACTTGGGTAGCATTGATGTGTGACTAGGCACCGCTCTTTACTTGTGAAGTCATAAGTGTTATGGACTTTCACTGTCAACGTGAAATGGATCTGCAGGGTCACACACATAGGATTTAACCTGGAAGAGGAGTTTTGTCCACAAGCAACGTTTAGATTGATTACTAAAGGAGTTTATTAGTTCAATTAAACACTCAATTAATTGATAGCTTAATATCATAATGTTCAAGGTGTTGGACACATTGATTGGAGTATCAGATTGATTGAAATCGCAATTAACTGATTCTGCACAACCTGTACTCCCAACCGATCGGTTCATGTGATGAACCGGTCGGCTGAGGTTGCTGAACCGGTCGGATCGAATGTTGAACCGATCGGCTCAAGTCTAGGGTGAAACGAGCGGTTCAAATGTTGAACCGATCGGTTCAACTGGTGCAACCGAGCAAGTTGGGAAAGTCATGTCGGTGAGAATTTTCCTTTCATTTCAATTTCCCAATTTGATTGGGAATAGGATTGGTATTCAATACCAATTAGAAATAAAAGAAGGAAAGTCATTTTGAGTTGGATCAGGATCGTGAACCGATCGGTTCAGGGCACCAATCGATCGGTTGGGGACCCCAAACGATCGGCTCAGGTCCCAGTCGATCGGCTCAAGGGCCGAAATGATCGGTTCAGTGGTGAAACGATCGGTTCAGGTTGCGAGTTGGTTGTTTTGTGGAAAATCTCGAACCCTTCTACTCCTGTTTTTAGTCCCGCATTGCCCGGGATAGAGAACCCTGTCCCATGACCCTCCTATATATAGGGGTATTGGGGGCTTCTCAAACAACAACTCAGTGCAATCAGTTGCTCTGCAAAGTTGTCGTTCTCTCTGGGTTTGGTAACCGAGAGAGAGCCCGAGCAAGTGTTTCCCGCAAAGGGAGGTGCATCAAGGGAAGGACAACTGCAGTTGCAACTGGAGGCAGGAGAGTGTGTTGGCGACTAGTACGTCAACAGGAGGGTGTGACTCCTTCCACTTCCTTGTGGGACAAGGAGTGTGGAGTTCCAGGTGGTCCGTGTGGAGTACTTCAGATATGGGAGGATTCTGCCGCTCAGGAGGACAACTGTCATCCGACAGTCCGGTACGAGTAGGAGTCGTCAGTCCCGGTGCGACCAGGAGCTGCACAGACGCCATCCAAGACCGGATTCGAAGACCGCGCAAGGCGCGAGGTATTGTCACCAAGAAAGCCTTGGGACAAGATATGATTCCACAAACCATCCTTTCCTATTATATAGACGTTGACGCGTTTCTTCGTGCTGGGTTTGGGGGAGAAATTTTTTTTTGTTTCCGTTGCCTTCTCTGCCTCCTTTAAAACCCAACAGTTGCCCCCCCTTGAAATGAGGACCCTTGTGGTCCTATTTATAGGGTCGGGATTGGCCCTCATGCTTTTGGTGTGAGTTAGGCCCCAAACAGTTTGGAGACCGTTTGACGTCCTAACAGTTTTGAAGACCGTTTGACGTTCAAACGGTCTTGGAGATATTTTGCTTCAAACGGTTTAGTCAAATGGTCTGGGGACCGTTTGGATGGCCAAACAGTTTTGGAAACCGAATGGCACCAAACGGTCCTGAATTTAACGATCTTCCTGTAACCGGTCTTGTGTCTTTTGCAAACCGAATGGATCCAAACGGTCTTGAAACCATTAGGATCCAATCAATCTTGGGTTCTATCTCCATTTGGTTTTGGCTGCACAACTGGTCCTGGGACCGAATGGCTCCAAACTATCTTGGGACCGAATGGCTCCAAACGGTCTTGGGACCGAATGGCTCCAAACCGTCTTTGGACCGAATGGCTCCAAACGGTTTCGATTGTTCAAACGGTCTTCATCCCAAACGGTTTAGGGCATCCAATCGGTCCTAGGTCCAAACGATCTTGAAACCGTTAGACGACATCCAGTCTTGAGACCGTTTGAGTTCATTTGGTCTTGAAACCGTATGGACACAAACGGTCTCAGGATCATTTAGGCTCATGCGGTCTTGAAACTGATTCGGCTTAAATGGTCTTGAGACCATGTGGGTGAATATTTGAAATCGAAAGGTCAGAACCATTAGAGAAGACCATTTGGTCAAGATCAAAAGTGGGAGGTTCTTCGGTGAATTCCATGTGATGATAGAACTTGATTTAGACCTGCATCAAATCAATATAATTTTGATCAAAAATCATAATAATTAGATTTATTTAGAGAACTTGCAATATGTGAGATTTAAGAGATAAATCAAAAGTATTGAATCAAATTGATTATAAAAAGGATGACTGAAAATCAGGATGAATATGCATTCATCAATAAGTTTTAGAAGTAGATGCTTTCGAGTCAGGGAGAATAATGTAGTGAGCCAAGCAATGCGCCATTACCGCCAGTGCCCTTGCACCACAAGATCCATATCTGAGGTCTGGTATTAGGATTGGAAGTCGTCCTATGTATAGTGAAGAAGACCCAGAAGAAAGGATCCACTCCCTTATGGGGGACACTCAAGGAAAGGTTGGAACACACTATTCATGAGATTCATGAACACACTCAGGGCATTAGATAACCCAGAAGGCATAACCAAAAAACTCATAGTGTCCATAGTGGGTTCAAAGAGTGGTCTTTGGAATATCCTCACTCTTAACTCACAACTGGTGGTAACCAACTCTTAGGTCAATATTTGAAAAGAATTGAGAATTTTTGAGCTGGTCAAACAGGTCATCTATACAGGGTAGAGGATACTTGTTCTTAATGGTATCCTGATTTATCATTCTACAGTCTATGCACATGTATAGTGATCTATTCTTTTTCTTTACAAAGAGGATAGGTGCCCCCATTGGGAAGTACTAGGTTGGATGAATCCCTTATCTAATCATTCCTACAATTCCTTTTTCAACTCAAGCAATTCGGCGGGAGCCATCCATAGTTGCAAGATTTCTCAAAATGAAGCTATTAGTAGAACCATAGGCAAACAAGTTTTTTATATTTTGTCCCATTATATCAAACATTCCTACATTGTATTTGTGACAGTCAAACTGCTATGCATTTCACATATAAAGGATAGGAACAAAGATCTAGGGATGGCAAAGACTCATGCCTGTCGATATTCTCCTGCATGTAGGGCTGCTCCTGGTGGATCTGCAACCAACAGTTGTACAACTACTACTGGTTCGGATACCACTGGGCCTTGTCCTTGTAGTGGAGGAAGGGGGCAATTAGCTACAAGATGCCCATCTTGTTGATAGAGAAAACACATGTGCTTCTCAAAGCAACCTTTTCTGGTATGCTTCTTACCACATGTAGCATCCATGGTTGTGACCTTCTCATTGGGGATTCCCTTTTCCCTCATTTCTATCATTTCCATGATTACAGCCTCACCCTTTTCTTTTGTCATTACTTAGGGTAGATGCGAATTCTAGATATCCCTTGGGTGGGTTTGAAGTTGACATGATGGTCTTTTCCATGTACATGTCAAAGTTGAGGGACTCGATGAAGTTTGCGGGTTTACTCGCCCTCACATGAGGTTTGATTAGAGGGTACATGTTCTCCAAAAAATGTTCCACCTTCCTTTCCTCAATCATCACATAACCAAATTGCTCCAGGAGGTAGAATTTTCAAGAAAAGTCTGCCACTAACATGTTACCTTGAATAATGAACTTGAATTTTTTTTCTTTCTCCTTCTTGGTGGAGATGGGTATGAATCTTGCTTATAAGATGGTATGGAATTCTGGTCAGGCCATTAGTTCTTTAGTCAGAACTCGGCCCATGATATGATTTTCACACCATATCTTAGCTACTCCCTCAAGAAGGTGAGTGGTGAAGAGGACCTACTTGTTTGGATGTACTTCCAAAATGCAAAAGCCATTTTCCACTACCAGGAGCCAAGCGTCTGCTTTGTCAACCACCTCATTTTCATCATCACCTTAATTTTTTTTGACATTCAGCTTGATGAAGTCCAGTATGGTGGCTCCAAGATGAGGGTGGTCAAGTAGAGGTTCACCATTTTCATCTCTGGTGACAACCTTGAGGGCTAGGGCACTAATGGCCTCAGACAACTTCTTCTATTATTTCATCCATAGAACATCAGGAGAGTGGATTACCACCTATCCCACTACCGATTTGGATCCAGCTGTATGGCTGGGGTCTTCCTTAGGTTCATCTTATATCATAATTTCACATTTGGGGTCAGGACCATCTTTAAGGTTTGGCATGTTGAAGGGGATAGACTCATGCTCAGGTCCTTTCTCTGTGAAGACCTCACCTTCCCTCGTCCTTTTCTTGGAAGACTCACCCTCCACGGACCTCTTCTTCTTCTCTAAGGAGAGTTTCTTCTTGTAGGAGAGCCTCAGTCATGGGTATTTGTCGCGGGCCATGCTGGTTCACATATATCATTAATCTTAGTTTCATATTTATGGCATTTAAAGCATCACGAAATGACTTCCATGACATCATATTTACATGTATTTTATTATTTGGTGGAGGATGTGTTAATCCCCAATATTCATAACCCTTGTACTCAGAAAAGGGTAAAGAGGGAAATTATAGGTACCTAATCCATTGGTGAGTGAAGAAAAGATGGTAGAGAAGGGATGAATTCAAATGAGAAGAATTCTCAGAGGTATTTTATTTTGATTAAAATCGCCTGCCTTTGGCCGGTAGGATGCATAGGTCCGAGAGTCCCCGTAAGCTGACTAGTAGTGTAGATGAAAGTTTTTCCAGCCATCAGATCATGGTACCTTCTAGACACCATCGTCTCTAGAAAATACTCTAATAATTTCCTTAGGGTCTACATAACTCTTAAAATATGATAAGGCTCAAATACCAAATGTAACAACCCCCTCCCCCTATTATCCCCAATTAAGGTGGATGAGAGGGCAAGGGCCATTACCATATTTACAACATCGAGGTTTATAAAATAAACAAGAATAATTATAAATTTCACTGCATGGAAAAGAGTTTGAACAATATAAAATATAGACTATCCAATAAGGAGTTACATTAGAAGGGAAATGCCACTATTTGCAACTAAAAATAAAATATCTATCTATATCCTCCAAAATTATGTTAAATCTTTTCTTTTGGTGCCTTCTTCCTTATATATCCATCTTCCACCACCAATTGCAGATTTGTAACAGTTTAACCTAAAATAATGTGAAACAAAAGCACGATCAATATAACAAGTTATACTGGTATATGGGGGGAAACAAAATAAGCACATGTAAGTCTAACAACATAAGCATCCATATGGCAACTATTAATTAGCTAACCAGAAAGAATTTTGGTTTTATAACTTCTTATCCCATAATAGTTTAGTCTCATCATTTCCAGCCTCATTAGGGTTGTCCCTATAGTGGACACTCATACCTATCCTGTTCGGGCTTGGTATTCCTCTAGTCTGCCCATCCAGTCTAAACACCTCATATCACGATACCATCTTGGCTTGGTGTTCCATTGGTCTTCCCAACTAGGCTAGACACCTCATATGACCATCCCATCTGGGATTGGTTTCTTAGCAACCTTCCCATATGGGCTAGGTTCATTTTCCAGTCATGGGCATGAGCAAGTTATTTTTATATATATGATGATACTCATATGAACCTCATAATTTTTATGAAGTAAATAAATGAGCAAGCATGATAGTTTCTCAATCCATCTAGAAATCCTTAGAAAGCGACGACAATCAGTTAAGGTGAATCGTCATAGGCGTAACCACATACCTTTCATAGGAGAGATTAAAAGTCAAAGAAATAAATATAGATTGAGAGCAAGTAAGCAATCACCCCAAAATTAGTGCATAACATTCAAATATTACCATTTTGTCCAAAATCTACCATTAAGACTAACTCGCGTTCCAAGTTAGGGGCTTGGGCTCAACTTAGGGTTTCATTAGGGTTTTGGTTTCCCAGACCCTAATTATCACTTTAAATGCCTTTTTAATCTAACAAACCCTAAACCTGATGTTTATGCATCATTAAACCCTAGTTAGGTCAAATGTCTCTCTTTTATCCAAAAAGACCCAACTTTATCCATTTAAGTCAATTAAACATGATATAATAATTAAAGTCAAGAAATTAAGGTTTTAAACATTTAACATCTTATAGATAGAAACTTTAGGAACTTTTATAAGTAGAGACAGATTTAGGTCTTGGAACTATTTTTATTTCATTCCTTGCATTTTTCTGATC
Source organism: Alisma plantago-aquatica (assembly GCA_963693085.1). NCBI lineage: Eukaryota > Viridiplantae > Streptophyta > Magnoliopsida > Alismatales > Alismataceae > Alisma > Alisma plantago-aquatica. Next base: position 931,571,267 of record OY856413.1, on the reverse strand, counting down.
ATTTTTCATATATAGTATGTCATCATTAGACCATCGTACTAATTACTACAATTTTAGAAAGATTAAATAGTTTCTAGACAATCATAGAGTGCCACCTAAGCACACCCAGGTCCCGACCTTGCCAACTATGCTGAACCGATCAATGGGCTCACACCACACTAAGTTGGGTGCGCTAGTGTGGACTCACTTGTCTAGGTGAGAAAAAGAGAAGAAAAGACCGTGTTACCCTTACCCGTTCTGAAGAGAAGTCGGGGTAAATATGACTTTTTTCGAGTGTCATCTTCTACCTCTTGCACAGTTCTTCTTCACGAGTCAGTGGTCAACTAAAGGATTGAATCAACAAGATAGGCTTCCTACATGGCAAATGAGAAGTCTAACACCTTTGCCTTACTCTGACGAACTCAATGAGGGCCTCAATTCCTCAGGGGATGGTCAGAGTTGGTAGGACGTAGTGTTGATATCTCTAGCAAGGTCAAAGGAGATTTTAGGGTGAAAGACGAGGCTAGGAGGGAATTGAGAGTATGGAGAGAAGTGTGAAGTTGGGCAGAGTCTTGGGAACCAACTTGTATTCTTACAGAGGGGTCTATGGCCCCTTATATAGGTATTTGCATATTGGGTTGGCTGATGAAGGGGTAGAGATTTGGGGAAAATCTTTATAGCTAGTTGAAGGGGGTCATATCTACGATAGACTGGATATTAGTCTCTCTCATAATCTAATGGTATCATTTCTAGGAATCATTGTTGATCAGGGAGTGAGATATGTGTGAAACGAGTTCTTAGTTTCACTACTCTAGTTTCCAAATTTGATGAAGGTAGGTGGCAGCTGGGTCATTGTTGGATCTTGATCCAATGGATGTTAACTTCACAACAAATTAAAATATCTAAATTTAGTTCTAATGTGAATAGATTTGGAAATTTAATGTATATTTACGTTAATCCACTCATTTTAGGAATTATAGAAAATTTCACAACTCTCATTCCTGCAATCATTTTGATCCCAAATTTTGAAGGGAAGTTTTCAATGATTTAATCTAAGTGTGGACAAGATTTGAGACTAAAATACTTAACTTAACATGGTTTTTCTTAATATCCAAGTCTTCCTTTTACAAATTACATTTTAGGCATCAAATTAATCTATTTTCTCTTTCTACCTTTTCCCATATCTCTTTTTTTGATGAATTTTCTTTTTAGAAACCATGTAAAAATGAAACCCAACTATTAATTGCCTTCCACTACAATTTCTAGAGAATTCTACATAATTCCCAAAAGTAAATTATTAGTTACCCATTATCTTTTTTATTCCACTTAATATTGGATTTTCTTTCTACCTCTTCCCCATTTTATTTATTGGTTAAATAAAATCAATATAAGCTGCATATCCATTATAAAGGAAGATTTGCAAAGGAAAACCCTACTTTTAAAACAAAGAACACCAAGTTTCCAATATATCCTTTTTATTGAAATAATTGCATTTCAATTATGTAAATACATGTGAAAAACCATGTTGTAACATCCTTCCCCTCTTATAAGAATTTTATCCTCAAAATTCAACTAATCATACAAAAAATTTTGGACGGGACTTTTCCAGGTTTGTCTTTAGCTCTCATATGGCTTTATCCTCTCCATGGTGCTTCCAATGAACCTTTACCATCTCTTTCTTTTTATTCATGAGTTCTTTCACCTTGAAGTCTATTATCTTCACAGGCGACAAAGGGTATGTCAGTCTCCCTTGGAGTTCAATAGGCTCAATGTTCAACACATGGCTATGATCATTCATATTGGGTTTCAAATTGGACACGTGGAACACATCATGCATCATGCCATACTGTGGTGGTAAAGCTAGATGATAAGAAGCTTCACCAATCCATTCCAGAATCTCAAACAGACCTACATATTAGGGACTCAATTTTCTTCTATTCTTAGCTATAGCTCAGAGGGGTAGGATTTTTAGGAACACATGTTCACCTATAGTGAAATGCAAATCCCCAAAAGAACACCTTGGTCGTGAGCACTGATTTGATTAGGACTTCCCTCCCTGCCATGGAGATCGAGAGGCCAGCCCATCTATCCACTGTAGCATGCAAACTATCTACGCAGTCAATGTAATCAACACCTTTCCCCTTTCCACATGAGATGGGTATGCCAAGGTATTTGGTGGGAAACACCCCCACCTATAGCCCCACAGCCTCCTTGAGTCTGACCCTTTGAGTGTCGCACGACCTAGAGAAGAACACCCTTGATTTAACATCATTTATGTAGAGCCTTGACATGTCACCAAAATGTTGTAGGAGCTTTCTAAATCCCCTCATATGTTTCACATGACCAGCAATAAAAAGCAAGATGTCATCCACAAAAATCATATGCGCTCTCACTTTCGCACCATGCACCTTAAATGCTTTGATGAGATTTTGCCTCTCGTACTCATGAGTAAGTTGGGTGAACCCCTCCATGACAATAGCAAACAACAAAGGCAATAACGGGTCACCTTGGCGGAGACCGTTAGAAGCCGAAAACATACCATATGGGCATCCATTAACAAGGACAGAGTAAGACACCATCTCCACGCACTGCTTAAGGATGGAAATCCACCTTTTAGAAAACCCCAGAGCTTCCATAATCCTCCATAAGAACGGCCATTGAATGTGATCATAGGCTTTGGAGACATCAACTTTGATGAAACTCTTCTTAGTAGATTTGTGAACATTGAAGGTGAGGAGATACTCCGCAGCCAACAACGTATTGTCGGAGATGGATCTCCCCATAACAAAGCCACCCTGAGAGTCCGACACTATGGAATTCATCAAAGGTTTCATCCTACGTGTGAGGAGCTTAGACATGATCTTGTAAAAGACCGAATAGCAAGCTATAGGCCTAAAATTGGCCATGGATATCGCTGTGTTCCTCTTCGGTATGAGTCAGATGAAGGCATGATTTGCCTACCTTACCATCCTACCCCCGACCATAAACCATCTGGTCTCCCTACAGAAATCATCTTTTACAATATCCCAACATACTTGGAAAAATTTTCTGGTAAATCCGTCAGGTCCCGGGGATTTAGAAGCCCCAATAGAAAGCATCACATTCTTCACCTCCTCATCAGTTACAGGTTTCAACAATAGTCTGTTCATCTCTTCAATAACCCTTCTTGACAGCCAAGAGGGTTGATCACTTCCCAAAGGAGGTCGGTTATAGAGCTCTTTGCAAAAATGGACAACCGTATCCTCCACCTTCTTTGGTTCATCCATAAGATCACCTTTATCATCAAGAAGAGCATGGATGTGGTCCCTCATATTATTTTTCTTAATGGTCACATGATAGACCCTGGAGTTCCTATCACCATAAGTGATTCATTTGATTCTGCTTCTCTACCTCAATTCATAGTGGAGAAGTGAAGCTGCCTCAATTCATACTGGAGAAATATAAAGATATCATGTTTGGGTTTCTCTGGGGCGGTAAGGGCTATGTCATTGCTTGGGATAAGCTTGCTAGACCTTTGCAGCATGGTGGCCTTGGTTTGAGGAATCTTGTGGACATTGCCAAATACGCTGCATCTAAAAGAGTGGATCATTTCTTGTGCTCACCTCTCTCTCCATGGACGATATGGATGAAGGCTAGATATGGGGAGGGACTCTTATCCCTCAACCCAAAACAATTAGACCTGTCAAGATGTGCTAGGGCCATGATTAGGGTGTGGCCTAGTATGATGACTGATCACTCTTGGAATGGTGGGTCTTGGTCACTGCAAAGCTCCATCACCCAACTGTGGACTATGAACTATTACCTACACCAGGTGCCGTGTTTCAGTCTCCTCTAGGGCAAGATACACCAGCCCAAATTGAGTTTTTGTACTTATCATGCCATCTTGTAGAAGTTGCCCACAACTGACAGATTGATGAAATGGGGTTTAGGTGCCAATCCTTGCTACCCTCTCTGTCGTTGCACTGTGGAGAATCACAACCATCTTTTCTTTGATTGCCCTATACCTTGTATACATGGACTAGGGTGTCCCTTAAATGTGGCTTTGGAGGCTTGCCCCCACATAACATCTAGGATGCTATCGTGTGGATTTTGGATCAAACCAAGCAGGATAAGGAGCTTCGTAATTTTTGTGACCTCTTGTTTATGAATATCATCTTCCATGTATGGAGGGAGAGAAATGCTAGGCTGCATGGGAAGAGAGATATGAAGTCCCTTATTTTTTTGACATCATTGTAAATAGAATGGCTTGGATACTTAAAGCCAAGCCTGGTTGTTATAGGGGTGTTAAGCCGCATGTGCTTAACTTGTGGGGCTTGAATCCCTAGCTGTATAGTATATGGGCGTTATGCCCTATATGCCTTTTTGGGTTCTTAGTAATATTTTACCTCATCCAAAAAAAAGAAATGCAAATCTGTCCGCTTTGCATCATCATATGATTTCTATCAATCTTGGGCCCTCTTTAGCCTTTGCTTGATCAAAGCAAGCTTGTCTACATACAACTATAGTTCCTTTGACCTCAGCAAGGTCCTCTCACTAACATCATCCCAATGAAGTGGTGAGCGACGTGACCTCCCATAAAGAGCTTCATATAGAGGCATCACAATACTGGCTTGGTAACTATTATTGTAGGAAGACTCATCTAAGGGTAGATACTACTCCCATGATACACCCAACATGTTTTCTAAGGTATGGATCATTATTTCTAACTGTTCGTAGTTTGGGGGTGATATGTTTTGCTAGATTTCAACCTTGCACCGAGTTCTTCATGTACTTTTTTTTACAACTTAGAGGTGAACTTAGGGTCACAATCCCAAATAATTGATCTCAGAACACCATGCATGTGAAATATTTCTCTAACATATAGTTTGTCTAGATCTGACACCTTGGTAGTAATCTTTAGGGAAAGGAAGTGTGTTGACTTAGTTAGGTGGTCTACCAAAACCCATATCACATCCTGACCTTTTGTTGACTTGGGAAGACCCACCAGAAAATCCATAGTGATCTGGTCCCATTTCCAGTCAGGAATCTAAACTGATTGCAATAATCCACCAGGTCATTGGTGTTCATCCTTGACCATCTGGCACATAAGACAACTAGACACATACGATGTTATGTCTCTCTTCATTCCTGACCACCAAAAGTATATTTGCAGGTCCTTAAACATTTTTGTGGTGCCGGTGTGTACTGTATACTTAGACCCCGTGAGCCTCTTTCAAGATACAAGTCTTTAAAGGTGAATCCTCAAGAAGCCAAATATGACTTTTTGTTGGGTTTTAGGGAAGACAGAGAAGGCAGTGGAAACAAAAATGTTCTCCTCCTGAACCCAGTATAAAGGAATCACATCAACATCTATACAATAGGAATGATGGTTTGTAGAAACATACCTTGTCCCGAGGCTTGTTCGGCGACGTTACCTCGCGGCTTGTGCGGTCTTCACCTCCAGTCTTGGACGGTGTCTGTGCAGCTCCTAGTCTCACCGGGACAGTCAGGATTGACAACTGTCCTCCGAGCGGAAGAAGTCTCCCGCATTTGAAGCAGTCCACATGGACCACCTGGAACTCCCATCGCCTTGCCGCATAAGGAACCGGAAGGAGTCATACCCTCCTGTCAGTGTACTAGTCACCGACACACTCTCCTGCCACCAGCCACTTTTCTACAGTTGTCTTTCCCTTGCTGTGCCTCCCTTATCAGGTAGCACTTGCTCGGGCTCTCCTGGTTACCACAACCAGGGAGAACGACAACTTTACAGAGCAACTGGTGTTCTGTGTTGTACTTTGAGAAGCCCCCAATACCCCTATATATAGGAGGGTCATGGGACATGGTTCTCTACCCCGGGCAATGTGGGATTAAAGCAGGAGTAGAAGGGTTTGCTATTTTCCACAAAATCTAACAAACTGTGCAAGTTGAACCGATCGTTTCAACCCTGAAACGGTCGGTTGGTGACCCCAGCCAATCGGTTCACACCTGAAGCGATCGTTTGGGGCATCTGAGCTGATAGGTTCATGCTTGAGCTGATCGGTTCATGCTCCTGGTCCAACTCGAATTGACTTTCATGTTCGTTTCCAACTAATCATATATTAATCCTTGTCCAAATCAAATTTGACAAGTGAAATGAACTCAATTGGTCACCCGACCAGTTCGACACTGTGTACCGATCGGTTCATTGACCTGAGCTAGTCGGCTCACCAACCTGAGCCGATCGGTTCATATCTATGAGCCGATCAGTTGGGGTAGCAGATCAGTCAATTGCAGTTTCAATTAATCTGATACTCTAATCATCTGAGCCAACACCTTGAACACTATGATTTTAAGCTATCAATCGATTGGGTGTTTAATTGAACTACTAAACTCCTTTAGTAATCAATCCAAACAAGATTTATGGAGAAACTCCTCTTACAAGAATATGTCCTAGTGTGTGTGACCCTACAGGTCCATTTCACGTTGGCAGTGAAGGTCCATAACACTTATGACTTCACAAGCAAAGAGTGGTGCCTAGTCGCACATCGGTGCTACCCACGTGAAATAGAAAGTTGGAGAACAACTTTCAATCCTACAATCCGTGAATGGTGTTATAGTGAATGTATAATTCCTTTGTCACTAATGTCCTGAATGAACTCAAGGCATGGTACAATCATCCTTTCAACATTCATCTATTTCCTTGATCTCAGAGCGGACTGGGTGAGATGTGTGTGACATCAATATCACACATGCATGTGCATGCCTTTCTCAATCCTACTCATCAAGTGGCCATGGACATCAAACTCCCTTAGGAGGGACAAATCCCATATCTATCACTCAGCCCTCAAAAGCCCCATGTGTCAAAGTCAGCCAATCATCACCTTTATAACAACCCATGTTTCAGGACTGCGTTTGATGATGTCAAAGTGTACCCAATGACATGTGTTGAGTGTAGTGATTTCAGGTCAAAGAATCACACTCACCACCATCACTGTGAGAGCTGACTGTGACTACCAAATCATGGTTCCATGTGTCACTCTCACGGTGGGTCTATCTGGTACACTTGTTCTCTAACAAGTACCTATGTGCTTGGTTTGATATCACTATATCAGACTAATGAGATTCTGTCATCAACCAATACACAATCTAGTCTTTAGTGTTATTGATATCTATGGTTATTTCCACAATAACAACCAACTAGGGACAAAATTAGAATGTATACTCTTAACATCCGTACGATCTCATCGTTTACGTCCTTAACCTAAAAGCATACGTCATCGAGTAAGCAATTCTTTAGACATCTATCATGTTACACTATCATCTCAGAAATAGTTAAAACATATAGATCGGAAATTGCCTTTATTATTATTCAAATAACTTACAAAGTATCCCATTACAATATTCACATGACTTGCTCTATGGGAATACATACCAATAGACTCCCACTTGCACTTAGAGCCAGTCACCTAGGAACCTCAGTCCTTGTGACCTAGCATGACCATCATGCTTCTGCTGAGAAAGGGCCTTAGTCATTGGATCGACTATGTTGTCTTCAGTTGGTACTTTGCAAATCTTCACATCTCCTTGATGTATGATCTCTTGTATGAGATGGAAGCACCACAATATGTGCTTGGACCGCTGATGTGATCTGGGCTCCTTAGCTTGAGCAATAGCTCCATTATTGTCACAATAAAGCTCAATTGCATCACAGCTACTGGGAACTACATCAAGTTCAGTGATGAACTTCCTGATCCACACAACCTCCTTTGCTGCATGTGAAACAGCAATATACTCAGCCTCTGTAGTAGAATCGACAACTGTTTCTTGCTTGGAACTCTTCCAGCTCACAGCTCGATTGTTAAGGCAAAATTCAAAACCTGATTGCGATCTGTAATAATCTTTGTCGGTTTGGAAGCTTGCATCGGTGTAACCTCTTACAACTTGTTCTTCCTCGTTGCCGTATACAAGGAACTGATCCTTAGTCCTTCAAAAGTACTTGAGGATGTTCTTTACAGCTGTCTAGTGAGCATCCCTAGGATCTGACTAGTACCCGCTCCTCATTCTGAGAGCATATGAGACATCTGGGTGTGTGCACAACATAGCGTACATGATGGATCCGATGGCTGATGCATATGGGATCCCATTCATACACTCCCTCTCTTAACAAGATTGGGGACATTGAGCTCTAGAGATGTTGACTCCATGTAGCATGGGGATGTTGCCTCTCTTTGAGTTCTCCATGTTGAACAGCTTCAGCACTTTGTCAATGTACGTGCTTTGACTTAGTTTGAGAAGCCTTTTAGATCTATCTCTATAGATCTTAATACCTAGAATGTAGGATGCTTCTCCTAAGTCCTTCATTGAGAAAGTATTCCCAAGCCAAGTCTTTACCTTCTCTAAGGATGAGACGTCATTCCCCATCAACATTATGTCATCTACATACAAAATAAGGAATGTGGTTGTGCTCCCACTAACCTTCTTGTACACACAAGGTTCATATTCATTCTGAATAAAGCCAAACACTTTGACTTCCTCATCAAATCGAAGATTCCAACTCTGAGACACTTGCTTCAATCCATAGATTGACCTTTGTAGCTTACATACTTTATTGGCATCCATTGGATCTAAAACACCTTCAGGTTGTTTCATGTACACATCCTCATTTATATTCCCATTAAGGAATGCGGTTTTAACATCCATTTGCCAAATCTCATAGTCATAGTAAGCCACAATAGCAAGCATGATCATGATGGACTTAATCATGGCAACTGGAGAAAAAGTTTCGTCATAGTCAACACCTTAAACTTGTCGGAAACCCTTCGCAACCAATCTGCCTTTATGAGTTTGCACATTGCCATCCATTTTGGTCTTCTTCTTGAAGACCCACTTGCACCCTATGGGTTTTACCCCTTCGGGTGGTTCCACCAAAGTCCATACTTTGTTGGAGTACATGGATTCCATCTCGGATCTCATGGCCTCAAGCCATTTCTCAGAATCTAGTCCCTCCATAGCCTCTAGATAGATAGTTGGATCATCATCTATGATCAACTCACCGCCTTCCTAAGTCACAAGGTATCCAAACCTCTTAGGTTCAAGGCATGTCCTACTAGATCTATGAGGTCCTTGTATTACTTGAGGAGACTGAGATTCCACAACACCTTTTGAATCTCTATGTTTCTCTTATACATCTACTGGTTTAATGTCTTCTTGTTGGGCTTGAACCTCTTCAAGTTCTATTTTCCTCCCACTATTTCCTTTGGAAATAAATTCCTTTTCTAGGAACACAACATCCCTAACAACAAACACTTTGTTGTCAATTGGGTGGTATAAGTAATATCCCTTGGTCTCCTTAGGATATCCAACAAAATAACATTTATCAAATCTAGGGCCTAGCTTGTCAGGAAACATTTTCTTGACATATGCCTCCCACCCCCAATTTTTCATAAAAGACATATTGGGACGCTTCCCAGTCCATATCTCATATGGTGTCTTTTGAACCGATTTAGATGGTACTCGGTTAAGTGTAAATGTGACAGTTTCAAGAGCATGACCCCAGAACGAAATTGGAAGATCAACAAAACTCATCACTGATCGCACCATATCTAGTAAAGTGTGATTCCTTCTTTCAGACACGCCATTATGCTGTGGTATTCCAGGCGGAGTCCATTGTGATACAATACCACGGGCTCACAGAAGGTCCTCAAACTCCTGGCTTAAATATTCTCCACCTCGGTCGGATCAAAGTTCTTTAATACTTTTACCAAGTTGGTTCAGTACTTCATTCATGAAATCCTTGAACCTTTCAAGGGTTTCTGACTTATGTTTCATCAGGTACACATAGCCATACCTACTGAAGTCATCAGTGAAGGTAATGAAGCACTGATACCCATTTCTAGCATTAGTTCTAAAAGTCCCACATACATCAGTATGTATGAGTCCTAATAGATCACTAGCTCTCTCACTTTTACCTGAAAAGGGAGTCTTGGTCATCTTTCACAACAAACAAGATTCACATGTCTCTATTGATTCATAATCAAAAGAGTCTAGATAACCATCTTTATGGAGTCTAGAAATGCACTTCTCATTTATGTTCCCTAGACGACAATGCCAAAGATATGTTTTATTTGAGTCATTGAGTTTTTGCCTTTTGGTGTTTATATTGTATACACTTGTCTCTAGATCTATCAAGTATAGACCATAAGACATTGAGGCACTGCCATAAAAGATCCCATCTTTTGAAATGGAACACTTTCCATTCTTAATAAGAAATTCAAAACCATCCTTGTCCAAATAACAGACGGAAATGATATTCCTATTTATGGTAGGTACATAATAGCTGTTCTTCAACTCTAATATTAGCCCACTAGGTAGAGTTAACTCATAGGTTCCTACGGCACTGGAGGCAACTCTTACCCCATTGGCAATACGTAGTTCAACCTCGCCTTTCCCCAAAGGCCTACTTCTCTTAAGATCCTTCACATTTGAACAAATGTGAGATCCACATCCGGTATCAAGTACCCATGACAAAGAAGTAGTAAAGTTAATCTCTATTACGTATACACCAGAAGTAGAGATCTCTATCTCTTGCTTCTTCTTCCATCGTTCCTTCCATCCTTTCCATGTAGAAGACTCTGACATTGGTTTGGCGAGAGAACCCTTCTCTCCCTCACCTTTGTCCTTGGACTTTGTTCCATTGATCTTCATCAATGAACTATCCTTCTTCTCAAACAACGCATTAAGTGTACATGGAGTAGATTCAAAGGCTACTGGTATATCTAGATTGTGCAGAATAGTTCTCACAATCCCCAACCAGTTATTGAACTTACTCTCAATTAATTTTCCCATTTTAAAAGATGATTCTTTTACCATTCTATAAGATAAAATTTCATTTCTCAAAACTCATTTTGATTTGGTTTTATTTGAATAAAATTTGACGATAGTTAATTAGGCCTTTAATTAATTACCACTCCCACTATTTTGATTCAAATTGATAGCCCTCACCATCAATTCGAAAGATTGCAACACACAATCTTCTAGTGGGAAATATCCGTATTTCATCAAGTCATGAGTCAACTTTGGCTGATCACCCACAACTTGACTATTTAGGTAGGCCATCATGCCAATTGCATCATATGCAACTCTTGATGAATGAACATGCACAACACCTTGCCATGAACATTCCGTGCCTCTGGGCTTAGACGCTCTAAGAATCACCAGTTAAGTCTATCCCAAAAGCCGACACGGTAAACATGCACCCTGCTTTGGTAGAACCTACATGTTCACCCTTCACACTTCTACGAGATAGACGACGCACCATGCTTTGGCGTAACCTATGCTTGGTCGATCAGGTTTTTCATGTGTGTCACTAATGGAAGGCATGCAAGACTTAATATTTAGATGAGGGATTTGGTTTTTATAGGTACATATGCATATCCAATCACCACAATATATAGTAAGTATCATATACATGCTATATCCCACTAAAAACATGTGAAACGATAAAAGCAATGATTATGGCCATCCTAATGTGATTCCTCGAGCCAAGAGGAATCACGACCATCTAGGTCCACATCACATGCAACATGTACAAGATGAACTCTGTGCTTTGCCTTTCTGGGTTTGATCAACTCATCTCCTTTCTGGGTTTGATCAATTCCTCAAAATGATCGTCTGGATCACCAACTGATCGGTTCACACCTTAAACCGGTCATCTCAGTTGTCGTCAGATTGTCCCCCGTTCTTTGACATAACATGAAATATATATTAAAAAATGTAATCTATTTACATTTACATTTAAAAGAGAAAACCCCGAGTTACATTTGGGGGGAGAAAAGGTAGGAAAGAAATCTTGAGTTATCTCAAGTTACATCAGGAATAGGAGATAGGGAATCAATGCACAAATCAAGATGCAAGCAACCATATTCAACCAAGCATACATAGGGTTTATTGGCCATAATCATGTTGTAAATCCACCACAAAACTTGTTTAAGGGCGACGCGTATCGAGTTCATTCATATTACATATCATATATGTATATTAGGATTTGTGGATTTAGGATTGGACATGCATAAAGCCAATTTTATTCGCATCATATACAATAAATAAAGGAGACAAACCAAAATCGATCACATCAATAATCCTAAAGTATAGAGCATTTGACGTGGCTCTGATACCACTGTTGGGTTTTAGGGGAGACAGAGAAGGTAGCAGAAACAAAAATTTTCTCCTCCTGAACCCAGTATAAAGGAATCACGTCAACGTCTATACAGTAGGAAGGATGGATTGTAGAAACATACCTTGTCCCGAGGCTTGCTCGGCGACGTTACCTCGCATCTTGTGTGGTCTTCACCTCTAGTCTTGGACGGTGTCTGTGCAGCTCCTGGTCTCACCGGGACTGTCGCGATTGACAGCTATCCTCTGAGCGGTAGAAGTCTCCCGCCTCTGAAGTAGTCCACATGGACCACCTGGAACTCCAATCGCCTTGTCGCACAAGTCACTGGAAGGATTCATACCCTCCTGTCGGCGTACTAGTCACCGCCATACTCTCCTGCCACCAATCACTTTTCTATAGTTGTCTTTCCTAGTTGTACCTCCCTTATCGGGTAGCACTTGCTCGGGCTGTCCTGGGTGCCACAACTAGAGAGAATGACAACTTTGTAGAGCAACTAGTGTTCTATGTTGTACTTTGAGAAGCCCCCAATACCCCTATATATAGGAGGGTCATGGGACAAGGTTCTCTACCCTGAGCAATGCAGGATTAAAGTAGGAGTAGAAGGGTTTGAGATTTTCCACAAAATCTAACAAACTGCGCAACTTGAACCGATCGTTTCAACCCTAAAACGGCCGGTTGGTGACCTCAGCTGATTGGTTCACACCTAAAATGATCGTTTGGCACATATGAGATGATCGGTTCATGCGTGAGCCGATCGATTCATGCTCCTGGTCCAACTTGAATTGACTTTCATGTTCGTTTCCAACTAATCATATATTAATCCTTATCCAAATCAAATTTGACAAGTGAAACGAACTCAGTTGGTCACCCGACCAGTTCAACACTATGAACCGATCGGTTCATTGACCTGAGCTGGTCGGCTCACCAGCCTAAGCCGATCGGTTCATCTCTATGAGCCGATCGGTTGGGGTAGCAGATCAGTCAATTGCAATTTCAATCAATCTGATACTCTAATCATCTGATCCAACACCTTGAACACTATGATTTTGAGCTATCAATCGATAAGGTGTTTAATTGAACTACTAAACTCCTTTAGTAATCAATCCAAACAAGATTTATGGAGAAACTCCTCTTCTAGGAATATGTCCTAGTGTGTGTGACCCTGTAGGTCCATTTCACATTGGCAGTGAAAGTCCATAACACTTATGACTTCACAAGCAAAGAGCGGTGCCTAGTAGCACATCAAATCTACCCAAGTGAAATAGAAATTTGGAGAACAACTTTCAATCCTACAATCCATGAATGGTGTTAAAGTGAATGTATAATTCCTTTTTCAATAATGTCCTCAATGAACTCAAGGCATGGTACAATCATCCTTTCAACGTTCATCAATTTCCTTGATCTCAGAGCAGACTGGGTAAGATGTGTGTGACATCAATATCACACATGCATGCACATGCCTTTCTCAATCCTACTCATCAAGTGGCCATGGACATCAAAATCCCTTAGGAGGGACAAATCCCATATCTATCACTCACCCCTCAAAAGCCCCATGTGTCAAAGTCACCCAATCATCACCTTTATAAGAACCCATGTTTCAGGACTGCGTTTGATGATGTCAAACTATACCCAATGACATGTGTTGAGTGTAGTGATTTCAGGTCAAAGAATCACACTCACCACCATCACTATGAGAGATGACTGTGACTACCAAATTATGGTTCCATGTGTCACTCTCACGGTGGGTCTGTCCGGTACACTTGTTCTCTAACAAGTACCTATGTGCTTGGTTTAATATCACTATATCATTACTAATGAGATTCTGTCATCAACCAATACACAATCTAGTCTTTAGTGTTATTGATGTCTATGGTTATTTCCATAATAACAACCAACTAGGGACAAAATAAGAATGTATACTCTTAACATCCATACGATCTCATTATTTAGGTCCTTAACCTAAAATCATACTTCATCGAGTAAACAATTCTTTTGACATCTATCATGTTACACTATCATCTCGAAAATAGTTAAAACATATAGATCAGAAATTGCATTTATTATTATTCAAATCATTTACAAAGTATCCCATTACAATCATCACATGACTTGCTCTATGGGCATACATACCAACACTTTTGTACTAGATTCCGCTATCCACACCCACCAAGAGGTGTGTTTAAGGATTTTCCATCAAACCCTTTATCTTTTCTAACCCTGGGCTAGCTAACTGGGTGGCTTCAAGCTTCATCAACATGCCATACTTGATCTTGATATTGGCAAAGTGAATCCTATCTTCTAAAGGCTGTGGTGCCCATTGAGCAAAGTCTTCTAGTTTCTTCCACTGGTTAACCAAACTAGCTACACAACTTAGAGATTTTCTACTGAGAGCATCGACAACCACATTGGCCTTAAGGGATGGTAGGCTATGTGAAGTCAAAATCTTTCATGTATTCCATCTAACGTCTTTGTCACAAGTTCAGATCCTTCTGAATCAACAAGTACTTTAGGATCTTATGGTCTATGAGGTTGTCAAAGGTATCCCCATACATGTATGCCACCAAATCATTAAGGCATATATATTAGCTACAAGTTCCAGATCGTGGGTTGGATAATTCAACTCATTGGGCTTGAGTTGAATGTAAGCAAAGGTGACCACATGCTTGTTTTGCTCCAACACAACATCATAAGACCATATTTTATGTGTTAATGAAGATGATAAAGCCTTCATTACCTGAGGGTATGGTTAAGATGGGGGCGGAGGTAAGCTTCTCCTTCAACTCCTCAAATCATGCTTCACACAAATCAGACCAAATGAACTTATTGTCCTTCCTAGTAAGCTTGGTCAGAGGCAAACCAATCTTTGAGAAATCCTTGATGAATCACCGATAATATTTGACCAATCCCAGGAAGTAGTGAATCTCAATTGTGTTCTCTAGAGCTGGCCGTTCTTGAATGAACACAACCTTGGTAGGGTCCACCAAAATGGTTCCTCTAGATATAATGTTCCCGAGGAACATAACTCGGTCTATCCAAAACTCACACTTCGAGAATTCCCTTAAAACTTCTTCTTTCTCAGGATATCAAGGACCTTAGCTAGGTGCAAAGTAAACCAAGATTTCATCAATGAACACTATGACAAAGGTACCAAGGAAAGGTTGGAACACACTATTCATGAGGTTCATAAACACACTTAGAGCATTGGATAACCCAAAAGGCATAACTAGAAGCTCAAATTGGCCATAGTGGGTTTGAAAAGTGGTCTTGGAAATATCCTCACTATTAACTTAGAACTGGTGGTAACCAAATCTTAGGTCAATCTTAAAAACGACTCAAGCAATTTTGGCTGGTCAAACATGTCATCTATGTGGGGTAGAGGATACTTGTTCTTAATGGTAGCTTGATTTATCATTCTATAGTCTATGCACATATGGAGTGAACCATCCTTTTTCTTGATAAAGAGGACGGGTGACCCCATAGGAAAGTACTAGGTCAAATGAAGCCCTTGTCAAATAGTTGTTGTAGTTACTTTTTCAACTAAAGCAATTCGATGGGATCCCCCTATAAGGTGCCCTAGAAATTGGGTTAGTCCAAAGAAGTAGCTATATTGAGAAGTCCACTTCTCTCTCCCGAAGTATGCCAGGAAAATCATCTGGGAATACATCTGCATATTCCCTGACTATGTCTATTTCCTCTATGGTCCGCACCTTTGACTCCTATTCAATAACTAAAGCTAGGAATGCTAGACAACCTTTGGCTACCATTAGTTTGACTTTCACAACTGACACATACAAGCTAATGGTGGCATCCTTCCTACCTCTAATGGTAAAGGGTGCATGACCTAGATTTTCTATTCTTATTTTCTTTTCTCTACAATCTATTTTTCCATTATAGTTATAAAGACAATCCATTCCTTTAATGACATCGAAATCATTCATATCAAGCAAGATAAAATTGGTAGGGAGTTCATTATTTATGAATGTTAAAAGTATGACCAATATCTTTAAGAGGTATGAAAAGATACAACCACTCAGGGTGGTGACCTCTAAGACATATCCTAAGTCCTTGAAATCCAAGAAAAGTATAGTCGTGAGATTTCTTGAAATGAAAGTATTAGTAGAACCATAGTCACACAAAGCTTTTAGATTTTGTCCCATTATATCAAGCATGCCTGTCATTGGATATGTGATAGTCAAAACCATTATGCATTTCATCTATACAGGATAGGAAGAAAGCTTTATGGATGGTTCCCTCTATCATACGGTTAGAATTGGCATGTGCCTCTTCATTTTTAATGGATATCATGACCTCCTTTCTAAAACTAACACAACCATAGCAGAAGCATTTTCACATAATGGAGATCATGAGAAATCATGAAATGATATCATTAACCTAGAAAAATCCATAGAATAAAAGAGATAACAACTAGATTGCTTTAATACATGCCATAAATAGGTACTACAACTGCTAACGTGAAAGAGTTCGATGAATGAAACTCGAACATAACACAACTAAAGGAAAAGATAACTATCTAGAATGTCACCCCACCGGGTAGGATCCAGAAACTATCCTTCAGCTTGAGCTGATGTCCCTGAGTCTACTTCTCCTCATATGCGGGCACCATGTCCCCAATCCATGTAAAGCAACGTAAAACTATGTGAGTGGCACTGAATAGTTAAAATTTGAAAATAACATATAATTGAAATGACATTAGATAACTTGAAGAACTTAATGACTTCACATGCTTAACATGATTGCTTGAAAACTTAGTAAATTTGACATGATAAAATAATGGTGTGCAACTTAACTTGAATTAATATAGTCTCTCTCTCTTAATGCACTCATAGTGCTCATAAGGCCAATTAAGGATCACATAATGCTCCCAGAGAGCTCATAAGGCCACCTAAGGCTCACAAAGGTCGGTTAAGGTCACATAACATGATTGAAAGAACTACATTAACATAACATGATTTCTTATACTTGGACATGATTTTCATAATTTTTTGATTAATGAGCATGACCGTGGTTCACATTGTTTCAAATGAAAGTATAATCACCAAATCAATAAGAAACATAAATTGATAGCATGAGCATGATTTTCATGAGCATAACTGAGTAATAACATAATTGCAATTTAATTAAGAAAATCATAAACAAATGATGCAAATCCAAAACCCTAGAATTATACTCAGTGTGCATGATCCACTCACCTAGAGAAAAGAAAATCCTAACTTAGTGTCCTTGTCCTTGAGTCAATCCTAAGTTCCTAAAATTAATGTGATTTTTATTAATATCACCTTATATACCATCCTAAACCCTAACTACATAAATCTTTGAATCTTTGTAAAACCAAAGCCAAAACAGGTCTTGACACCTAGACAATTAGCTACATCTTGAAAAATTAAACAAAATCCATATAAGGATCGACTCCATCTAATCAACCAACTAAAAGATATGGATCTTCATGCATTGGCCAATCAGAAAATGAAGAAAATCCATGTGGGTATTTATAACCCAAAAGCCACAGACGCTAGGCTTAGTTGGACCAATCTTGTTTGGCCAGAGTGTCTAAGGATAAAATTTATAAAATGATAGTCAAAATAGAGTGGAAATGACAACTTTTCCCATGGTCAAGCGTGACAATCAAATTGATCTAAGTGTATACATTGTCAACCCTCTCTGATTCACCTTCCAAACACCAACAATCATGCAGATGCCAGTGAGATGAAACTTGCAAATACGAAGAACCGGGAGAGAAATTTCCATCCCAAACCATGACAAAACACTCACTCGAATAAAACATGGTCCCTACCTCAAAATCCCAACCAAAAAACCATCTCCATGGCCAAACAAGGGACCGAATAACTAGAGAAGAAAATTGTTGCCTTGCCATGGCAACTCTTAGTGGGAAGAAGAAGAACGGGGAATAAAAAAGAGCAAGGAAAGCTAAAAACTAAATATGTATCTCAAATCATCATCAAAACCCAAAACTATTGGTGAAGGGGATGAGAAAAACTGTAATGGGATACTTGTGAATCAGGTACATTTCCAAATAGTAGGAAAAAAGGGGAAAATGGATTGAGTACTTCTCTGAAGAAGACAACCCCTCTAGAAGCTTGCTTATGCCTCAAGGAGGAAATTCAAATCTCCAATGCCCACATTTCCATTCATAAGTGCACCGATGAACATGACATTTCCAGAAACATAAGGTGGAGCTGGGGAAGATGATCACAAGGTGATTGGGATCTTCAAAACTATCAGAACTCATTTCTGGGAGTTTGAGGATGGTGGAGAGGTGTTTATGTTGGTTATGTATGCCCAAAGAGCCAATCATGTGATGATTGTAGTGGCATATCATGTAAAACAATTTGATCATAAATAAAGGCAAGCTTCCAATTTATTCTATTTAATTCAGTTATGAGATAATGATGTAACGTTATAAATGTCTAGAGAATAATATTACTCAATGACATATGTCTTCAAGTGTTAGCCTTGTCAAAATGAGATCATATAGATGTTTGGAGTACATATATATATTCTCATTATGTCCCTGATCGGTTATAATTGTGGAAGGTTAATAGACAATAATAATACATAAGATTAGAGTGTGGGTTGGTTGATGACTCAATCTTGTGAGTCATAATATGGCTATATCAAACCAAGCACACAGATACATGTTAGAGAACATGTACTAGATAGACCCACTGTGAGACTGACACATGGAAGCCATCTTCATGGAAGTCATAGTCATCTCTCACAGTGATGGTGGTGGTTGTGGTTCTTAGACCTAAAATCACTGCACTCAACACATGTCATTGGGTACACTCTGACATCATCAAATGCAGTCCTAAAACATGGGTTTTTATAACGGTGATGATTGGGTGGCTTTGAGACATGGTGTTTGGTAGTGATTGGTAGATATGGGATTTGTCTCTCCTATAGGAGTTTAATGTCCTAGTCATGTTGATTAGAGAGACTGAGAAAAGCATGGCCATGCATGTGTGAGTCAACATATGATGTTGAGCTTACACATATCTCAGACAGACTGCTCTGGTTCAATAAATAAGATTGAATAATAATGAGGATGACTGCTACATGGCTCTAGTTCAATCTGGACATCAGTGACAAAGGAACTATACAAACACTACAACACCGTACACAAATTGCAGGTTGAAGTTATTCTCCAACTTTCCATTTACTTGGGTAGCAATGACGTGCGACTAGGAACCACACTTTGCTTGTGATGTCATAAGTTGTTATGGACATTCACTACCAATTTAATATGGTACCTATAGGGTCACACACATAGGTCTTGACCTGGAAGAGGAGTTCAAATCTCAAATGACAGTTGAATTAAGTGCTAAATTGTTTAGGAATTTAATTCACGTAACAAATAGGTTGAAAACACTACCAATCGCCCATCTCAAATGTTAATACGGTCGTCTAGAAGTGTCAAACAGCCGTCTCAAGAGTTGAGACAGGCGTCTGGGTGTCATGTAGGTTGTGAGTTGAATTTGGCTAAGGATCGAAATGACCTAGCCGAACGGGCATGACTCGGGTCACCAGACTACCGTCTGAGAGAGATGGACATCTCATATGGGCAAAATGGTCTAGTTCGATCAGGAAGATTCTAGATGTTTCCCTATTCATTTTTCTTGCAATAGTTGTTTTACAAGGAAATCAATGTCTAACATTAATGGGAATTGATTTGCCAAATTTGTGTATAATTGGGAACTGTGAAGTGACCATCACACAATGCAAGACGATTGTCTATCTCAGCCAAACAACAATTTCAGATGCCGCAGATTGCATAGTTTCTAGAATTGTTGTGAACATTTGAGTTCTTTCGGTCCTTTCCACTCCCGCACATTAATCCCGCATTGAATAACATTTGGGAACCTTGACCCTGGACTCTACTATAAATAGAGGGGTATTGGGGGCTTCCTAGTGTGCAACACAGACAACTAAGAATCAGTTCCTTTGACAATTATTGTCCTCTCTGGTTGTGGTAACCATGATAGCCCAGACAAGTCCTACCCAACTAGGGAGGGATAGTCAAGGGAGAGAACAACTGAGAGTTGTCGTGGTAGGAGGGAAATTCGGTGATTAGTACACCAACAGGAGGGACAAGTCCTTCCTGTCCAGTCCCGCAAGATGACACGAGTTCTAGCCAGTCTGTGTGGACTACCAAAGAGGTGAGAAGATGTTGTTTGCTATTTGGAGGACAACGTCAACTAGCAGTCAGTGACAAGAAGAGCTACTGAAGAAGACGACATTCGTGGTTGTAGTGTGTGGTGCCAGTTAGAAAGAAGAGAATGAAGATAGGTAGGATGAAACCCTAGATCGAATAAGGGAGAAATATAGAAAGGGAAGACGGAGCTCAAGTCTGAAGAGAAGAAAGAGAGAGAATGAGCGGGTAATTCAATTTCAGTAGAATGCGAGAAGTAAGTCGTTACATTGACAACTAGACACCAGCTCATCTTTATACATCAGCTACACACATATGTCTCCACAGGGTAAATACCAAAACTGCCTTGCACCAACACGGTCGTGTTATCCACAACACAGTTGTGGTATCCAACTCAACCAAACACGGTCGTGTTATCCGCAACACGGTCCTGGTCATAGTATCCAACTCATCCAATACCCCCCCCACACAAACTTGGGATGGATTGTCGCAGAGCAAGTTTGTGTCGCAGAAGCTGATGACAGACCTTGGACAAAGCTTTTGTAAAGATATCAGCTGTTTGTTGTGCAGAAGGAACATGAGCAGTAAGTATGTGATGAAGAGCAACTTTCTCGTGAATGAAATGATAGTCAATCTCTATGTGTTTGGTCCTGGCATGAAACATAGGATTGACAGTGAGATGCAGTGCACTCACATTGTCACAGTATAGGAAAGCTGGTCTAGGCATAGAGATTCCAAGATCATGAAGAAGATAAGATAACCAAGTCAGTTTTGCTACAGTAGTAGCCAAAGCTCTATACTCAGCCTCGCAACTAGACCGAGCCACTGTACTCTGCTTCTTTGCACTCCAAGATATACAAGTACTACCAAGGAAGACAAAAAAGCATGTAGTTGACCTTCTTGTAGAAGGAAAACCAGCCCAGTCAGAATCACTGAAGGCATGAAGAGATAAAGAGGGTGATGGTGCAATATGCAGCCCAAGCATGATAGTTCCTTTCATATATCTGAGGATTCTTTTAACCAAGATGAAATGAGTTTCAGTAGGAGCAGTGAGAAACTGACAAGCTATGTTAATAGCATATGCAATGTCAGGACGTGTAATGGTGACATACTGTAAATAGCCAACAAGATGTCTGTAGTGATGAGAATTGCTAAGTAACATATTGTTATCAGCTTGAAGAGTTTTGTTAAAATTTGAGGGAATGGGAGTTGAAGCAGGTTTGCAATCAAGAAGCTGAGCCTGGGAAAGAATATCCAGGATGTACTTTTCTTGGCTCAGAAGAATACCACTACAATGAGAAAGAACTTGGATGCCAAGGAAGAAGGTAAGAGGCCCAAGGAGTCACAGATTAAACTCATTGCTCAGACTTTCTTGAAACTGAGTTAGAGCAGTACTGTCATTCCCTGTTAATATGATATCATCTACATATAACAGAAGATAGATAGTGACTTTGTTTTGACAAAAAACAAAGAGAGAAGGATCAACAGAGCTACACATGAATCCGGACATCAGTAAAAAATCACTGAGCCTATTAAACCAGGCACGTGGTGCTTGCTTTAAGCCATATAGAGCTTTATGTAACTTGCACACCAAGTGAGTTCCTTCCTTGCTTACGAAACCTGGTGGCTGATTCATATAAATAGGTTCTGTTAAATCCCCATTTTGAAAGGCATTACAGATATCAATTTGAATCATCTTCCATCTAAAGGTAACAACAAGAGTAAGAACAACACGAACAGTGGCAGCTTTAATTACTGGGTTGAATGTCTCCAGATAGTCCACACCCTCTTCCTGACTGAAACCTTTGGCCACCAATCTCGCTTTAAGGCGCTCAACAGAACCATCTGCCTTGAGTTTGGTTTTGAAAACCCACCTGCATCCAATTATATTCGTGTTTGGTGGTTTAGGAACAAGAGACCAGGTATGATTGGTATGAAGAGCCTGAAGCTCAGTCATCATAGCAGCAAGCCATCCAGGATGTTGTAAGGTAGCTTTAACAGATGTAGGAGTAGAAGGAACAACTTGAGTATTCAAAACATATATAGGGTTAGCCTTGAGAACACTAGCTTGGCTACGTGTAATCATAGGATGAGTGTTTTCAGGATGGGTGATTAGAGGACTAGGGAGCACAGAGGGTCCAGAGACACTTGCTTTACCGCGTGTAATCATAGGATGAGTATTACCAGATGGAATATGCACAGAAGATCCAGAAGCAGCTGCTACTTGTAACTCAGTATGTGACTGACTAGAGTCTGGATCGTTAGAAGACAGATTGATGAGGAGATTTGGCGAGGTAGTGTTATCATTAGAGGCAGCAGAAGGATCTGAAGTAATGACAATTCCAGTGGTTAGGGGCATGCTGAAGTCAGTAGAAATCTCTCCACGATTGTTAGTAACACATGCCTTCTCACCAGAAGTCAGAGAAATGCTATCAGGGATTCCTTTAGCTGACTCAGATATGACTGACTCATTTGGAAAAGCAACGGTAGAGACATTGCCATTAGAAGAACTGAAAGACAAGTTAGAAATGTTGTTGTCTTCTTTAGGAATAGTGTGCACAATATTATAGGTGGAGGATGACAATGGATTATCATCAGTAGCAGAAATAAATTCAGAAAAAGTAGATAAATCACCAGTAGGAATTTGAGATGACACTTTATGTTTGTAGGGAAACACATCTTCATTGAAAACAACATGTCGAGAAAAGTAAATTCTCCCAGATGAGATGTGCAAACAGCGATATCCTTTGTAAGACGCACTGTATCCCAGAAAAACACAAGGTAGAGACCTTGGTTCTAGTTTATCGTTATTGTAATCACGCAAGCAGGAAAAAAAAGACAACCAAAGCTTCTTAGAGACACATAATTAGGTGTTTTGTTATATAGAGTAACCATGGGAGACTTGTATTCTCTGTGTTTAGAGGGCAGACAGTTTATAATATGAACTGCAGAGGAGAAAGCTTCAACCCAAAAGGATGTAGGTACACCACTGTCAAATAACATGGTCAAGCCAATTTCAACAATGTGACAATGCTTTCTTTCAACCAAACCAACTTGAGCATGTGTGTGAGGTCAAGCTAGTTGATGAACAATACCTTCTGCTAACATAAACTCCTACATTGCATGATTAACAAACTCACCACCACCATCAGTAACTAGAACCTAAACTTTCATAGCAAATTGTCGAGCAACCATTTTACAAAAGAAAACAAAATATTGAAAGAAATCTGACTTCTTCTTTAGAGGATAGAACAAGAAAAAGCAAGACCATTCATCAACAAAAAGGGCATAGTACAGAAAACCTTGCTTTGAGCATACAGGTGACTTCCCCCACAAGTCACAATATACTTGTCCAAATGGAACTTGACATTTGTTATGATTATTAGAGTAAGGTAGCCGATGGCTTTTGCCAAGCATACAACTGTTGCAGAAATCAAGAGATTTATTGCTAGAAACAATAATATTTCTATGTTCCATATATTTTTGTATGTCATGATTAACATGACCAAGTCTCTTATGCCAAATAGCTGATGAGGCTTGATTCTGTCTAGCTGCAATAAAGACTGATGGAGCAGGTGCTGGCTTAGTGACAGACTGCAGCACATACATCCCTTGTCGAAGAGCTCCTCTAGCCAGGATTTTGTGACTCTGTAAATGCACAATTAGAAACATATCTTTGAAGAAAATAAAGAAGTAAGGGTAGTCGTTTGTCAACTGAGCAACAGATAAAAGATTTTTCTTCATAGCAGGAGCTAAAAACACTTTCTGAAGACACACATTTGTATCATTTACAAAGTATGCACATCCAGTGTGTGTTATAGGTAGAGTTGTACCATCTCCAATCATTATAGAATCAGATCCAGAGTAACGAGCAACATTGGGAAGAATACCTGGTGTTTGAGCAATGTGATTTGTTGCACCAGAGTCCATGTTCCATTCATTAAGATTGAAACTCTGTCCCTCCGTTAAATGTACAGCAGCTAAGGCTTTTGCTTGATCAGTAACAACATCTTCAGTCAGTCGTTTAGGTATCTCAGTCAGTTGAAAGTTATTATCGAACCTGTGCCAGCATTTGAAGGCATCATGACCACGCTTGCCACAGATCTGACAGATGACAGGCGGTCTCCCTTGATACTGAGGTCTAGAGAAGCGAACACTAGGATTGAAGCCTCTTCCTTGAGAGGTGAAGTATTGATCAGGACGAGAGCCAAGAACACCAGGAGATTGTGCCACAGGAAAGGATTATGTCATCTGAAAGGGTTGAGCACCAGGAGATTGAATCACGGGAAATGATTGACCAGGAAATTGTTGACCTGGAGAAGAGTATACGCCGCTGGAGAAAGGATTACTGCCGTGGAACTGAGAAGAGTTGTTACTGCCAGGAAACTGAAAGTACTGAGAGTAATTATTGCTACTGCCTGGAAACTGGGAAGACGAGTTGTAATTGTTTTACCTATGGTTTCCTCTTCCAGTACCTTTGGTATTGAAGTTCACTCTCTGTCCGACAAAGGCAAGATTAGGGGAATTCATGAACTCAGAAGATGACCTTCTCATGTCATGATCTTTCAGAAGAGACACTACTTCATCATACGGAGGAATGGGAGGTCTCATCATAGACACAGTGAAGGTCTCGTATTCAGATCCAAGACCACTCAGAAGGAAGTACACTTTATCATCTTCAGGAATGGATTTTCCGATCGCATGAAGTTGATCACAGACCTACTTAAACTCTCAAATATAGTCGGCTATAGATCTACTCCCTTTACTCATTCGACGAAACTTAGTCATCAATTCAAAGTTGCGTTACTGTGTCGACTCACAGAAATTTTTGGCTAGAGCAGACCAGATTTGAGTAGAAGAAGACAACCCGACAACTACTCCTAGAACTTCCTCAGTAAGCGATCCCATTATCCAACCTTTAACAAGTTGATCCGTTCGCATCCAAGCAGTATAGTTAGGGTTTTCAGTAACATTACCTTCATCGTCGATCAGGATCTTCATCGACATCTTTTCTGTTCCATCTATGAACGACTCCAGTGAATTTCTCTCTATCAGTGCTCTGACTTGGACTTCCCAGTAGAGGTAGTTGGTGTTCATGAGATTCAGAGACACGAAATTGGCGACATTAACTCCGGTGGGAAAAGGATACTTCTGAACAATCTGCTCTCTTATCTCCTTGTTAATTGGACTATCTCCTATGATTTCTGAGGAAGCGGAAGCCATTCTTCAGATCGAAGACACTCTGATACCAAGTTAGAAAGAAGAGAATGAAGATAGGTAGGATGAAACCCTAGATCGAATAAGGGAGAAAGCTAGAAAGGGAAGACGGAGCTCAAGTCTGAAGAGAAGAAAGAGAGAGAAAGAGTGGGCAATTCAATTTCAGTAGAATGCGAGAAGTAAGTCGTTACATTGACAACTGGACACCAGCTCATCTTTATACAACAGCTACACACATATGTCTCCACAGGGTAAATACCAAAACTGCCCTGCACCAACATGGTCATGTTATCCACAACACGGTCGTGGTATCCAGCTCAACCAAACACGGTCGTGTTATCCGCAACACGGTCGTGGTCATAGTATCCAACTCATCCAATAGTGCTAACTAGTAGGAGCAACATTCAGACATGTCCCAATGCAACTAGGATTTAGAGTTGTGCATCTACAATGATGAGGATTATCGCTAGACTTGCTCCAGGACCAGATATATCCCATAAACCATCCTTCCCGCATTATAGTTATTGATGCGATCTACTGTTTATGGGACTATGGTAATAAAATTTTAAATTTCACTGCCTTCTCTAACCATATTTCCCTATAGTGGTATCAGAGCCAACACCAATTTACTATATTATAGGATTATCGATATGATCAAATTTTGGTTTTGTCATTCTATTATTGCATGCGATGTGAATAATATCTTGTCAAATCCAAACACCATGTAAATCTCATACTAATATATGAATATATGATATATATGATTATATATATGTATATATATATATATATATATATATATATATGTATATATATATATATATATATATATATATATATATATATATATAGGGGTTAGGAAGTGTGTACCGGCCAGTACATGTAACTTATGTGTATTAGCCATTAAAATGGCATATGTGGAATCTATTATTGAAAAACAACCATATAGATTCAATCAAAATTGTTTAGATTAGATATGTTTAATAGATCACCATCATATCGCATGTATATCATGATATATAACAAAATATCATTCAACGGCTCCTGTAATTTCAGCAACTTACCATTGTTTAGAAAAAATACATTTTCTTTAACTTGATGATTTATGAATGTATGATTGACGTGATATTGTATACACATGTTATCTAAGGGGCATGCCACACATCCATAAGGTTAGATTATTCAGCAAAATTGTGGAATCATCATAAATTAAGATGAGTACACATAAGATATATGTACTCTGGTACACAATTCTTTTAGCCATATATATATATATATATATATATATATATATATATATATATATATATATATATATATATATATATATATATATATATATATATATATATATATATATATATATATATATATATATATGTGTGTGTGTGTGTGTGTGAAATTTACACGCGTCACCCTAAAAGCAGTTTTGATGGTGGATGTGTAGCATGGTTATGGCCTATAACCCCTATATGTGGATGGTCGTATGTGGTTGGTTTATCAGTTTATCTCAGCTTGCATACTGAGCCTCTATCTCATCTTCCCAATGTAAAGTTAATTCTCTTCTACCTTTGCTCCCTTCAAATATAACTCAAGGTTTCCTTATAATCATGTAAAAGTAGGATAGTTTATGTTCCTGTTATGACGAAGATGAAGGCGTCTCAAAGATGACTCAACCGACTGAAGGACCTTGGAGGACATGGTGGACAAGCCGAACCAATCACCTAGTGGACCCAAGCAATGTACTTGAAGATCCATCTGGTGGTGCAAAGGACTAGAAAAGCAGTGAGATGACCTAATAATAGGCTAGGAGGCGAGCCGATCAGTTCAAGAGTTGAATCGATCAACCCAAATTGGCAAGCATAGATCTTCATCAACAATAGGTTTTTGCATGTGATGTATACCTAGATGACCGTAATTCCTTTAGTCTCCAAGGGATTACATTAGGACTGGCCATAACCATTACTTTCGTTTATTGCATGTTTTCATTATGGGATATAACATGTATATGATATGTACTATATATGTGGTGATTGGATAAAGTATATGTATATACTTATAAAACTAAACACCCTCAATTAAAATATTAATTCTTAGATGCTTTCCAAAAATGACACACATGAAAATCTTGATCGATCGAGCGTAGGTGATGCCAAAGTGTGGTACACCATCTATCTCGTGGAAGTATTATGATAATGATGTAGGTTCTGCCAAAGCGGGGTACATTGTTATCGTGTCAATTTTTAGTTCAGGCTTAAGTGGTGATTCTTAGAGCGTCTAAGCCTAGAAATATGCAAATAATTATGGCAAGGAGTTGCACATATCATCTATCCACGAGTTGCATATGATGCAATAGGCATGATGGCCTATCTAAATAGTCAAGTTGTGGGTTATCAGCCAAAGCTGACTCATGACTTGATGAAATATGGATCTTGGCCCACTAGAATATTGTATGCTACAATATTCTGAATTGGTATTGAGGGATATCAATTTGAATAAAATAGTGGGAGTGGTAATAATTAAAAACCTAATTAATATAGTCAATTTCTAAATCAAATAAAATCAAAAATGGTTTTGACAAATGCAAATTATCTCTTGTAGAATCAATGACGAACAAATCCAATTTATGATTGGTCCTGAAGAAGGACAAACTTGATGGGAGGAATTTCCACGATTGGTTTTGGACTTTGAGAAGGGTTCTCAATGAAGAGTGCAACCTCTACATCCTTGACAAACTAGTGCCTGAAATACCTCCTCCTGATGCACCTATGGCACAAGTGGATGCTAACTGGAACCATACCAATGATGCCTTAGAGATAAAGTACCTTATGCTAAGATACATGAACTATGAGTTGCATGAGCAATGTGAGGACATGTGTGTTCTTGATATGGTGACACATATTAGGAAGGTAACACTTGGTCTTAACCAGTGTTCAGGAAATCGGCCGATTAGGCTGAATAATCAGCTGAGTAATTGGTTTTGGGGGTCTACCGCTCCGAATATGAATAATCGGCCTATAATCGGTCCAGGACCGATTAATCGGCCGATCGGAGGAATAATCGGTTGATTAATCGGCGATTTTCAAAATCAAATGCTAGTAATAAATTTTTTTTTACATTAATTTTTTCTAATACTACTATTGGTCATTACAATTACATTCTCTTCTTCCAATTTATATATTTGGTCTTCTCCTCATGTTTTCTCAATAAGTTTATAGTTAGTGTTTATTGAACTGATCCTTACTGTTGATGTTTTCTTCTCTAATTTCATCAATGTTTCTAATTACTTCTTAATGCAATATTAGTCTATGACTTATCAATGTTTGTAATTACTTATCAATGTTTTTTCTCTAATTTCATCAATGTTTCAAGTTACTTATTAATGCAATATTAGTCTTATCACTTATCAATGTTTCTAATTATTTATTAATGCAATATTAGTCTATGACTTATCAATCTTTCTAATTACTTATTAATGCAATATTAGTCTATTACTTATCAATGTTTCTAATTACTTATTAATGTGATATTAGTCTATGACTTATCAATATTTGTAATTACTTATCAAAGTTTTCTTCTCTAATTTCATCAATGTTTCTAACTACTTATGAATGCAATATTAGTCTATTACTTATAAATGTTTCTAATTACTTATCATTGTCATTATTATATGGTCAATATATAATTTACATATCTTTATGGTTAATATTAAAAAAAATCAAAACCGATTAAAACTGAATATTCTCCTGCTTATACTCCTGCATACTGTATGTACTCTATTTGGTACCCTCTCCGGTCGTACACCGATTACCGCTTTTCAGAACACTGGTCTTAACAGGCAAGAAAGGAACTCTACCTTAAAGGTGCTACTTGAGTAAAAGCTAACAGAGGGAACCTCAATAGAAGAACATGTGCTCAAGATGATTGGACATGTGTATCATCTTGAAGAGCTAGGATTCACCTTGAGCCTAGAATGGGCTACTGATATGATTCTAAAGACTATGCCAGAATCATATAGCCATTTTATTGCATACCAACATGTGAGTAAACCGGTTGGACAAATGTCAAAACTGCTTGCCATGTTGATTCATGCTGAAGAAAAAGTGAAGAAGGACAAGCATGTGATGGTGATCAGTAGGGCTAAGTCCAAGTATCAAAGAAAGAATAAGAAGATTTCTATGGTCAAGCCTAAGTCCAATTCTTCAACACTCAAGATAAGGAGAAAGAAAAGTACAAAACAAACTCATCCTTTGTACTTGAAGGCTTTTAGGAAGTAGAAGATGGGGATGGTGGTCTCCACTTAAGGTATATACATTATTGAGATAAATATGTCTACTTCATCATCTTGGGTATTAGATACCAGATGTGGATCTCACATATGTATTCATATGTAGGATTTGAATGGAAGTAGGCCTTTAGGAAAAGGTGTGGTGGAATTGTGAGTTGCTAATAGCGTAAGAGTTGCAGCCAATGTTGTTGGAACCTATAGTATATCTCTACCACATGGCTTGTAATAGAGTTAAAGAACTACTATTATGTACCTACTATAAATAGAAACATTATTTTTGTATCTTGTTTGGGCAATGATGCATTTGAATTCCATACAAAAGTGGTCGACGTTCTATTTCAAAAGATGGGATCATTTATGGCAGTGCCCCTATGTCTTATGGTCTTTACTTATTATATCTTAAGATAGTTTTCTATAACATTAATACCAAAAGTCTAAAACTCAAAAACTCAAACAAAACATACCTTTGTCATTGTCATCTTGGACACATAAATGAGAATCACATATCTAGACTCCATAAGGATGGTTATCTGGACTCTTTTAATTTTGAATCATTTGAGACATGTGAATCTTGTTTGTTGGGCAAGATGGCTAAGACCCCTTTCACTGGAAATAATGAGAGGGCTAGTGATCTATTATGACTCATACATACTGATGTGTGTGGACCTCTTAGAGCTACCACTAGAGGTGGGTTTTAGTACTTCATTACCTTCACTGATGACTTCAGTAGTATGACTATGTTTATTTAATGAAACATAAGTCTGAAGCTCTTGAAAAGTTCAAGGAGTTTATGAATGAAGTACAGAACCAACTTGGTAAAAGTATTAAGGCTCTTCATTCTGATTGAGGTGGAGAATACTTAAACTAAGATTTTGAAGACCTTCTTAGAGCCCATGGGATTGTATCCCAGTGGACTCCACCTGGAACACCCCATCATAATGGTGTATCAAAAAGAAGGAATCACCTATTACTAGATATGGTGCGATCGATGATGAGTTTAGTTGAGCTTCCAACTACCTTCTGGAGGTACACTCTACAAACCTCCGTGCTTACACTAAACTGAGTACCATCTAAATTGGTTCAAAAGACACCATATGAGATATGGATTGGGATGCGTCCCAATATGCCTTTTATGAGGATTTGGGGATGTGAAGCTTATGTTAGCAAGATGCTTCCTGAGAGGCTTGGTCCTAGATCTGATAAATGCTACTTTGTTGGATATCCTAAGGAAACTAAAGGATATTACTTTTACTACATATCTGACAGCAAAGTGTTTGTTTCCAGAGATCTATATTTCTAGAAAAGAAATTTATTTCCAAAGGAACCAACAGGAGGCAAGTAGAATTTTAAGAGGTTCAAGACCGACAAGAAAACATTGAACTAGTACATGAACAAGAGGAACTTAAAGATTCACAAAGTGTTGTGGAATTTCAAATTCCTCAAGTAACACAAGAACCTCATAGATCTAATAGGACACGCCTTGAACCTAAAATATTTGGATATCTTATGGCTCAGGAAGGTAGTGAATTGGTCATAGATGATGAGGCAATAACCTACAAAGATGTTATAGAGGGACCATAGTTTGAGAAATGGATTGAGGCCATGAAATCTGAGATGGAATCCATGTATACCAACAAAGTATGGACTTTGGTGGATCTATCAGAAGGGGTAAAACCCATAGGGTACAAGTGGGTCTTCTAGAAGAAGACCGACATGGATGGAAAAGTTCAAACTTATAAGGGCAGATTGGTTGCAAAGGGTTTCAGACAAGTTCAAGGTGTTGACTATGACAAAACTTTTTCTCCAGTGTCCATGGTTAAATCCATCAGGATTATGCTTGCTATTATATCTTATCATGACTATGAGATTTGGCAAATGGATGTTAAAAAGGCATTCCTTAATGGAAATCTTGTGGAGGATGTGTAGATGACACAACCTGATGGGTTCATAGATCCAAAGTTTGCCAATAGAGTCTGTAAGCTACAAAGTTCAGTCTATGGATTGAAGCAAGCATCTCAGAGCTAGAATCGTTGTTTGTATGAGATAGTCAAAGGGTTTGTCTTTGCTCAAAATGAAGCTAAACCTTATGTGTACAATAAGGTTAGAGGGAGCATAGTGACATTCCTCATATTAAATGTAGATGACATATTATTGATGGGAAATACATCCCTACTTTACAAAAGGCAAATTCATGGCTTGGAAGTATGTTATCTATGAAAGAGTGGGGAGAAGCATCCTACATCTTGGGGATAAAGATCTATAGAGATAGATGCAGAAGACTTCTCAGACTAAGTCAGAGCAAATGCATTGACAACATGTTGAAGTGGTTCAACATGGATAACTCAAGGAGAGGAAACTTGCCTACGTGTCATAGTGTCCCTATCTCTAGAGCTCAATGTCCCAATTATTGTGAAGAAAGGGAACACATGAATGAAATTCCCTATGCCTCAACAATTGGATGTATCATGTATGGAATGTTGTGTATCTATCTAGATGTCTCGTATGCTTTGAGAATGATGAACAAATATTAGTAAGAATCCAGGTGATGCTCACTGGATAGTCGTAAGAACATCCTCAAGTACTTGAGAAGGACTAAGGACCGGTTCTTGGTCTATGACGGAGAGGAAGAGTTGGTGGTAAAAGTTTATATTGCTATAAGATTCTAGACTGATCAAGATGACTACAAGTCACAATCCAGATTCATGTTCTACCTAAAAAATGAAGCTATGAGTTGGAAGAGTTCCAAGCAAGAAACAGTTGTCAATTCTACAACAGAGGCTGAGTATATTGATCCATCTAGTGCAGCAAAGGAGGCTATATGGATCAAGAAGTTCATCACAAAACTTGGGGTTGTTACAAGCATCAACGACACAATCGAGCTATATTTTGACAACAATGGATCTATTGCACAAGATAATAGCATCAACACTCAAAACATATACAAATGCGGTTCCATCTCATATGAGAGATTGTTCAATGTAGAGATGTAAAGATTTGCAAAGTACCAACTGAAAGAAACGTCGTTGATCCCTTGACAAAAGAATTTTCACAGCAGAAGCATGATGGACATGTAAGGCCACTCAGAATAAGATTTATGGGTGATTGGCTCTAAGTGCAAGTGGGACTCTGTTGGTTATATATGCCCAGAGAGACAATCATGTGATGATTGTAATGTCATGTCATGTAAAATGATCTGATTATAAATAAAGGCAATCTTCCAATTTATTATGTTTAATTCAGGTATATGATAATGATATAACATTATAAATGTCTAGAGAATAATATTACTCAATGACGTATGTCTTCAAGTATTAGCCTTGTTAACATGGGATCATACAGATGGTAAGAGTACATATATATATTCTTGTTATGTACCTGGTCAATTATTATTGTGGAAGGTTGATAGACAACAGTAATACATAAGATTAGAGTGTGGGTTGGTTGATGACGCAATATTATGAGTCATGATATGGCTATATCAAACCAATCACACATATACATTTTAGAGAATGGTGTATCAGACAGACCCACTGTGAGACTGACACATGGAAACCATCTTCATGGAAGTCATAGTCAGGTCTCACAGTGATGGAGGTGGTTGTGGCTCTTAGACCTAAAATCACTGCACTCAACACATGTTGTTGGGTAGAATTTGAGATCATCAAATGTAGTCCTAAAACATGGGTTGTTATAATGATACTGATTGGGTGGCTTTGACACATGGGGTTTAACTGTGATTGATAGATATGGGATTTGTATCTCCTATAAGAGTTTGATGTCTTAGGTCTCTTGATTAGCGATATTGAGAAAAGCATGGCCATGCACATGTGATTAAATATATGATATTGAGCTTACACATATCTCAAATAGTCTTCTCTGGTTCAAGAAACAAGATTGAATAATAACGAAGATGAGTGCTCCATGCCTCTAATTTAATCTAGAAATTAGTGACAAAGGAACTATACGAACACTACAACACCATACATAGATTGTAGGTTGAAGTTGTTCCCCAGATTTCCAATTACTTGAGTAGCAATGATGTGAGATTAGGCACCACTCTTTGCTTGTGATGTCATAAGTTGTTATGGACATTAACTGGAAACATAATATGGGACCTATAGGGTCACAAACATAGGTCTTGACCTAGAACAAGAGTTCAAATCTCAAATGATAGTTGAATTAAGTGCTAAAGTGGTTAGCATTTGATTCACACAACAAACATGATGACAACACTTCCACACACCCATCTCAAATGTTGATATGCCATCTGGAAGTGCCAAATGGTCGTATCAAGAGTTGAGACAGGCATATGGGTGTCGGGCCAATTGTGAGTTTAATTTGGCTAAGGACCAAACTGACCCAGTCAAACGGGAATGATTTGGGTCCCCAGACGACTGTCTAGGTGAACCAAACGGTCATCTCACATGGAAGAGATGGTCTAGTTCATTCGGGAAGGTTCTAGATGTTTCTCTATTTGTTTCGATTGAGAAATACCTGTTGCACAAGGAAATCAATGTCTAACATTGATGGAAACTGATTTTCCAAAGTTGTGTTTAACTAGGAACTGCAAAATGTATCGTAGTGTGAGACAACCATCTGGCTTAGCCAAATGACTATTTGAGCTACCATAGATTGCATAGATTCTAGAATTGTTGTGAAAATTCAAGTTCTTTCAGTCCTTTCCACTCCCACACATTAATCATGCATTGGATAGCAACTGGGAACCTTGACCTGGCATCTACTATAAATAGAGGGGTACTATATGCTTCCCTGTGTACAACACATAAAACTGAGAATCAGTTGATCTGACAACTGTTGTCCTCTCTGGTTGTGGTAACCATGAGAGCCCTGGAAATTCCTATTTGATTAGGGAGGGATAGACAAGGGAGAGAACAACTGAGAGTTCTCATGATGGGAGAGCAAGCTGGTGACTAGTACGCAAGTGGGAGGGACAACTCCTTCCTGTCTGGTCCAGTAGGATGACAAGAGTTCTAGGTGGTCCGTGTAGACTACCATAGATGTAGGAAGTCGTTGTTTGCCACTTGGAAGACAACATCAACCAATAGTCTATGACAAGAGGAGCAGCTGAAGAGGATGATGTTCATGGCTATAGTCTGTGGTACCTACCAGTAGGAGCATCA
Organism: Alisma plantago-aquatica; assembly: GCA_963693085.1. Taxonomy (NCBI): domain Eukaryota; kingdom Viridiplantae; phylum Streptophyta; class Magnoliopsida; order Alismatales; family Alismataceae; genus Alisma; species Alisma plantago-aquatica. Next base: position 931,536,324 of record OY856413.1, on the reverse strand, counting down.
GTCCGATGTGTCCCAGTGCAACTAGGATTCAGAGTTGTGCGTCTACAATGATGAGGATTGTCACTGGACTTGCTCCAAGACCAGGTATATCCCATAAAGGATCCTTCCTGCATTGTAGTTATTGACGTAATCTATTGTTTATTGGCATATGGTAATAAAATTTAAAGTTCTGCTGCCTAATCTGTACCATAATTCCCTACAGTTTATATATGTGTGACACCCCGGGTTGGCCGGGAGTTCCAACATCATGGGGGAATAGGGGAGAGATAGTGTGGCTCCAGGACAATGAGAATTCTATGGCATGAGGTCCTGTCATGATAGGTTTCAAACTACTTGGGAGGTTGTGGGGAGTGTGAGGACAGGATTATCTCACTCTGAGGATAAGTGGAGTGGAAGATCAGAATGGAGGAGGAGAAGAAAAGACTGTGGAGTCCAGGGTATGTGGAACTCAGGTGATAAAGATAACTTCTCCACCTATAGACGGATCCACATCCTCGACTCTGACCCAGACCGGGAAACAAGGTCACGTGACCGTCAATATGACCCAGAGCTATAGATTAGACAAATAATATCAACGATATTTGATTGAAAACTATATGAAACATGTCCAAATGAATTTAGATGGTCAATCCAAGTCGAAATGTCCTCAAAATTGAACCACAAGTAAATTGGGAAGTCTAAAATCCCCCTATTAAATTAGATTTAGATTTTCATCAACTTTTGTTCATAAAACTCGTATATGTCACTATCTTAATAAAAATAATTATCAATTGTATTCCTTTGATCACAAGGAAAGGAAAATAATGGGTGTATTTCATTTTATCTCTCCTGATTTCATACTTCAAATAATATATTCAATATTTAGGTAACTTGCATGATTTTTTGGGTTTTGACACTAACAGTTGAAAATTTATACTAAAGACCCTAAACTTATTTTATTTACAAAATTGGGATGTTGCAATGGCAAAGACTTAGGCCTATTTACGTTCTCTTGTAGGTAGGGCTACTCTTGGTGGAGCTGTGGCTGTTGGTAGTGTAGCTGCCACTGATTGGGCTACCACTGGGCCTTGTCCTTGTGGTGGAGGAAGGGCGTAGTTAGCTACAAGATGCCCTTCCTGCTGACACCAGAAGCACCTGCACTTCTTGAAGCATCATTTTCCGGGACGCTTCTTCTCAAAAGTAGTGCATACATGGTTGTGACCTTCTTGTCGAGGCTTCCCTCTTCCCCCATTTCCATCCTTGCCATTATTATGTTGTCACCCTTTTCTCTTTTCATTCCTTGGGGAAGAAGTGCCTTCAGTGAACCCTAGATATCGCTGGGGCAGGTTTTGAGCTGGTCTGATGGTTTTTTCCATGTCCAGGGTGATGTTGAGGGCCTCGGTGAAGTTCATGTGTTTACTCGCCATCACATGGGGCTTGATCACAGGGTTAAGGCGCTCCACAAAATGTTCCACCCAACTTTCATTGGTCATCATATAAAAAAACTACTTCAAGAGGCTAAATTTTTGAGAGAAGTATGTCACTGACATCTTACCTTGAATGAGGAATGTGAATTGCTTTTCTTTCTCCTTCTTGGAAGAGGTGGGTATGAATCTTACTGAGAAGATAGTATGGAAGTGTTCCCACACCATTGGTTCCCCAGTCAGATCTCAGTGCATGATATGATTTTCCCACCATAACCTAGCTTCTCCCTTAAGAAGGTGAGTGGAAAAGAGGACCTTCTTGTTTAGATGTACTTCCAGAATGTGAACGCCATTTTCCATTGCTAGGAGCCAAGAGTCTACTTTGTTAACCACCTTAGTTTTGTTCTCATCCCAAAATATTTTGATATTCATCTTGACAAAGTCCAGTATGGTGGCTCCAAGACAAGGGAGGACATGTAGAGGTTCATCATTCTTGTCTCTGGAGATATCCTTGAGGGCCATGGAACTAATGGCCATAGTTGACTTCTTCAGTTGTGCTAGCCGGAGAGCATTAGGAGTGTGGACTACCACCTATCCCACTACTGATCTAGGGTTAGCTGCATGGCCTGGGTCTTCCTTAGGTTTGTATTCTATCATAGGTTCACCTTTGGGGTCAGGACCATCTTCAAGGTTTGGCATGTTGAAGAGCATAGCCTCGTGCTCAGGGCCTTTCTCTGTGGAGGCCTCACCTTCCCTCTTCCTAATCTTGGAGGACTCATCCTCCATGGACCTCTTCTTCTTCTTTGAGGAGAGTTTCTTCTTGCAGGAGGGCCTCGGTCCTGGGTATTCATCACAGGCCATGTTGGTTCTCATAAATATATCATTAATCTCAGTTTTATATTTAGAGAATTTAAAGCATCATGAAATTATGTCCATGGCATCTTATTTACATGCAGTTTGTTATATGGTGGAGGATGCCTTAATCCCTAATATCCATAACCCTAGTACTCAGAAAGGGGTAATGAGAGTAGATATAGGTACCTATGGCATTGGTGAGTGAATCAAAGGGGGTAAAGAAGGGATGAATTCAGACAAAAAGAATTCCTAAAGGTATTTTATTTCTAGTCAAATCCTCTGAATTTATCCAGCCAAAATGCATAGGTCTAGGAATCCTCGTAAGCTAACTAGTGGTGTGGAGGGAAGTTCTGCCAGCCCCTAGATCGTGGTCCCTTCTAGACACCATCATCTTTAGAAATACTCTAATAATTCCCTTGGGCTATATGTATTAATGGTTAAATATTAAACCATGCTTTGATACCAAATATAACGACCACTCCAATGTTATTTCCAATTAAGGTGGACCGAGAAGGCAAGGGCCATTACCATATTTACAATATTGAGGTTTATCAAATAATTAGGAATAATTATAAATTTCACTAAATGGAAAAGAGTTTGAAAAATATAAAAGATAGAGTCTCTAGTAAGGAGTTACATTAGATGGAAACTCTACTATTTGCAACTAAAAATAAAACTATCTATATATATCCTCCATAATTACACTAAATATTTTCTATTGGTTTCTTCTTCCCTTGATATTCATCTCCCATCATTAATTGCATATTTATAGCAATTTAACCTAAAACACCATGAAACAAAAGCACAACCAGTATAACTAGTTACACTGGTATGTGGGGGAAATCAAATAAGCACATGTAAGTGTAAAATCATAAGTATCTGTATGACAACTATTAATTAATTAATCAAAAGGCTTTATGGTTTTACAACATATCAATCCATAATGGTTTAATCTCATTATTTCCACCCTGATTAGGGTCTTGTACCTGCAGTGGACATTTATACCATCCCGTCTGGGGTTTGTATTCCTTTAGTCTTCCCATTGAGGCTAGACACCTCATATGACCATCCCATCCAAGATTGATCTTCCTTTGGTCTTCCCATATGGGCTAGACACCTCATATTCCCATCCCATTTGGGCTTGGTTCCTTAGCAACATTCCCATCTGGGCTAGATTCATTTTCCATTCATGGGCATGAGAAAGTTATTTTACTATATATGGCTATACTGATATGGACCTTAAAATCCTATGAAGTAAATAAACAAGAAAGTAGGTTAATTTCTTAATCTATCCAGAAATCCTCAGAAAGGCACTGAAATCGGTCAAGGCAAATAGACATAGGAGTAACCACATACCTTTCTCATGAGAGATCAAAAGTCCAAGTAGTAAATGTAGTTTAAGAGGAAGCAAGCAATCACCTTGAAATTAGTGTATAACATCCAAATATTACTATTTATCTAAAATATACCATTAAGACTAACTTGGGTCCCACATTAAGGTTTGGGGTCAACTTAGTGTTGCATTAGGGTTTTGGCAACCCAAAACCTATTATCACTTTTAATGCATTTCTAGTCTTACAAACCCTAAGCTTGAAATTTTATGCATCATTTAACCCTAGTCAGGTCAGAGATTCTCTTTTATCCAAAAGACCCAACTTTATTCATTTTAGTCAATTAAAAATGATATGATCATTAAAGTAAAGAAATTAAGGTTTTTATACGTGTAACATCTTAAAGATAGATACTTTAGGCACGTTTAGAACTAGAGACGGATTTAGGTCTTGGAATTATTTTTATTGCATTCCTTGCATTTTTATGATCATTTTTCATATATAATATGTCATCAATGGACCATCCTACTAATTACTATGTATTTAGAATGATTAAATGGTTTCTAGAAAATCACAATCTACCACCTTGGTAGCATGCCCGAGTCCTGACCTTGCCAATTAGGATGGACTGACCAATGGGCTTGCGCTACCTAAGTTGGGCACGCTCACTTGGAATCTCTTAGTCCGGTGAGAAAAAGAGAAGAAAAGACCGTGTTACCCTTACCGGTTTGAAGAGAAGTCGGGGTAGATCTGACTTTTCATCAAGTGTCATCTTCTACCTCTTTCTTAGTTCTTCTTTGTGAGGCAGTGATCTTCCAAAGGATTGAATCCGTGAGCTAGGACTCTTGTATGACATGTGAGAAGGCTAACACCTTTGCCTTGCTCTGGTGAAGGCCTCAATTCCTCAGGGTATGGCTGGAGTCAGTAGGATGTAGTGCAGATATCTCTAGTGAGGTCTAAGGAGATGTCAGGGGTGAAGGACAAGGCTAGGAGGGAAATTGAGAGTAGGGAGAGAAGCACGAGGTTGGGAGGAGTCTCGAGAACCAACTTGTGTTTTCACAGACAGTTCTATGGCCCCTTATATAGGTCTTTACATCTTAGGTTGGCTAACGAAGGGGTACATATTTGGGGAAAATCTTTATAGCTTGCCAAAGGGGGTCAAACCCAAGATAGACTGGATCATAGCTCTCTCCAAATCTAATGGGATAGTTTCTAGGAATCCTCATTGATGAGGGAGTGAGATATATGTGAAATGAGTTATTTGTTTCACTATTCTAGTTTCCAAATCTGGAGAAGGTAGGTCACATCCAGGTCATCATTGGATCTTGGTCAATGACTGTTAAGTCACATGACAAATTAAAATATCCAGATATAGTTCTATTGTGAATAGGTTTTGCGACATTGAATGCATATTTACATTAATCCACTCACTCTAGGAATTCTAGAAAATTCCATAACCGTCACTCTTTTAATCCTTTTAATCCCAATTTTGAAGGAAATAATTTTATCTAAGTGTAGACAAGATTTGAGACCAAAATAATTAACTTAAAAGGATCTTTCTTATCTTCAAGTCTTCCTTTTATAAAGTACATTTTAGGCATCAAATTAATCATTTTTCTCTTTCTATCTTTTCCAAATTTCTTATTTTTGATGACTTTCTTTTTATAAACCATGTAAAAAGTATATCCAACTATTAGTGGCCTTTCACATCATTTTTCTAGAGAATTCCACATAATTCCCAAAAGTACATTGTTAATTGCCCATTATCTTATGTATTCCACTTAATATTGGATTTTCTTGCTTCCTTTTCCCCATATTCATTTATTGGTTTATTAAAATCAATAAAAGCCATGAATTCCATTACAAAGGAAGATTTGAAAAGGAAAACATACTTTTAAAATAAAGCACACCAAGTTTTGAATATATCATTTTTATTCAAATAATTGCATTTCAATTATTTAAAAACATGTGAAAAACCATGTTGTAACATATGGTCTCAAGGTTTCTATGGAACTAACCCAAAATATGGTCATAGAAAATTGATAAAACAAGTGGTAGAGGAAAACTTAAGTTATATACACGATTAAAATCAACATTCTTTTACAATCCAATTTAATAGGATATCACAAAATTTAATAATTATAATGGTTCTTGAAATATAATTATAGTTTATATTTATTTCATATATACTCCAAAAAAATCACACTATAAGCATTCCTAGAGACTCAAGTGCATGCACATATATACAAACAGACCAACAAAACATTAGTTAGATGTGAAGTTACTTTATCCTATGATACTCGAATTTGTTTTAGATTGTTTGATTGGACATGTTTTACTGAGATAATAAGTCATAAGAATAAATAAACATGATTTCATCCTCTATGAAATTTAATAAAAACATATATGTTTCAAGATAATCATCAAGGATTTAGTACTAGAAATATATGTGGTACTGATGGAATCATACCATAAGTAACTAGAAACTCATATTACTATCATCTTGTACATTTGTTTTAGTGCTCTAAAACTATTTGAATTGTTCCAGGACAAGTATAAGTCTCTGCAATGTTATCAAATATATAACTCACCATCCATGCTTGAGGCTTTTTTTTCCACCGAATAAAACTAAACGAGATCAAGTTTTCCATTGCTTTAGGTGGGATCTGAGAGCATCTCTATCTTATCATTCTATACCTTGGTAAAATATTGGACCGTACCTCATCATATATCACATGTCACATGTCATATATCATATATTATAGATTCTCATTTTACATCTTGGATTGTGGATTCTATCCTCTATACTTCTCCTCTTTACATCATCCATACATGTCGTCAACCTTAATAAGATAATTGAGACCCTTTAGTCCTAAATCCACATGAACAATGTAACGACCCCGCCTCCCGGTAACCCCAATTAAGGGAGACCCGAAGGTCAGAATCGTTAATCAATTTACAGGATCAAAGGTTCAGCATATAATCAACAATAATTATAAAATTCTACTAACTAAACTGGAATTGGGTACAAAAATTAAGACTTTTACTGACCTTTATAAAACTGGGAAATCTAACTATCCACAGCTTGAAGTACTCTATCTAATCTTCCTTGCACTTTATTTCTTATTTTCACGATGTGCCACTTTTCTGTTTGTGATTTTCAGGATGTTACCTAAAACGCCGACAAACAAAACATCGATCAGCAATTGCTGGTATGTGGAGGGAACCAAAAATTTCACAATTAGGTCTAACAATTTAAGTATTGCAATCAAGGTAATTAACAAGTCAATTTACATTTTCCATGTGACAATCCCCACTACTTTTGCCCTAACCCTAGATTTGACTTAAGGCCACCTTCTCAATCCTGAGCTTGGTGCCTGGGAGTCACCTCTCATGGTGATCCCTAGTCTTGACTCATCAATCACCTTCTCATTCCCGAGCTTGGTGTTTAGGGTCACCTCTCATGGTGCCCATTGGTCTACCCTCCTGGGCGTGACCTTTATGGCATCTTCCATCAGGGTGGCATGTAGGTGCAGGATTTACACATTTATATTAAATGGTGATAGTCATAGTCACTTTATAATTGCAATATGAACATCCAAATAGTTTAGTTGCATTCAATGCGATTAAACATCCGGGAATCTCTCGGGAAACTAGAGCGGTTATTCATAATTAACCACATACCTGTTAAGCAGATTTGAATGCAGAAATAACCAATCCACCAAGATTCAAGCAAGCACACAAACAATTATTCCTGAAAAAAGGCATCCAATTTCTTTATCATTAAATTCATCATCTTGATCCATTCATCCTAGTTGTTGCCTATGTTATTTACCCCTTTTTAGGGTATTAACCATAATTAGTGTTTTATTAGGGTTTTTTCCTCCATAACGCTTTAAATGCTCTCTTAGTTCATAAACCCTAATTTCAACATCATAAGCCCAATTAAAGTCGATTATTTCTCTTTTATACCAAAACTACCTTCTTTATCCTTTTAAGTTATTTCAAGTTCATTAGACTCAATTATCACCTTTAGTTTCTTTCGGATTAACAACTCATAATTCATGATGGTCTAATTCCCATATGAACTCTATTTATTATTACTTCTACCTTGATTTAATCAAAAACCCTAATTTCTATATTAAGGTTATTTATCCACAAATTAGGGACTTTAATAGGAACACCCCGGCGGCTCCGCTGGGGGGAGGGAGCATCTCCCCTGGCGTCTTCCTCCCCCTGGCTCTCTCGTTCTGGGTGTGTTTTCGACTAGGAGGTGCGTGCTGGTGTGGCTCGTCAGAAAGAGGGAGCTATCGAAGGGCGTCGACTCGGTGGTGAGGCCTAGTGAGGGATTGTGCGGCGCCGCATGAAGCAGATTTTGGGAAGTGGTTGGGCATGTCGATCTGGTCGAACCCTTTCCGTTCAAGAGTGACGGTTGGGAGAGAGCCCTTCTCTACCAGATCCGGCTTCCTCACTGCCGCCTATCTCGCTGGTGCTGGAAGGGCCTGCCCTCTACTTCACTAGCACCTCTCGACCCCGCCCCGAGTGTAACCTTGGCTCCTGGAGGACGATGGATCCTGACCCTGCCCTAGCTTTTGTGTGGTGCTTTGGCGGCGGATGGGTTCTTTGAAGGCTGATCGATGGCGTACCATCGACCGGTCTTCAAGATTTGCGGTACTGGTGGAGCACCCTCTGGTGTGGGGTTTGTTCTTCCCACTCCGGCGGTCTTCCCCTGTGCGTGTCCTTCTGCAGGCGTTAGGTCAGCCTCCATGGCATCCCGATGCAGGTTGGTCTCTGGCAACTTGACCGGCGGAAGGGTACCTAGGGCTTGACCCTAGTTCTCTTGGCGGCGATTTCCCAACGAGTAGATGCGTCCCAGATCCTGTCCGGTGGCGCCTCTCTGCTTGGTTTTCCATTCGTCCTCGGCTCATTGCCCTCCATAGGGGATTCAAACGCCGATGCTGCTCCAGGCTTGCCCTGGCGTTCGTCGGCAGGCTGGCTGCTGTCACTTGAGGTGTTGTGGAGGTGTCTCTGTGCGAGCTCAGGAATGCCTTCTAGGTGTTCGGCGCTAGGCTACTGTGTGAACAGAAGCTGGGTGGATGAGGAGCTACTTCAGGTTTTGTTGCTTAGATTGACGCCAACAACAGTCACTCTGTTGATGCTGCTAGTGCTCTCATGGTGTTTGTAGGAATGCCTATGTGTGATTAGCAGCCTTGGCGTCTTCTCCGACATTGATGAATTGGTGTTGTGTTAACAACATCCATTGAAGATCAAGGACCTCGCATGTCAGCTACTTGGCTATTGGGCGAGATGATAGCGACAAAAATCTCTCTAATCTTGACATAGTACCACACTTTGTGGGTACTTCTAATGGATAGTTGGTGTTGTGTCAAGCATGAAGGAGTTATTTGGAGCTGTTCTTCTTTCCCCCTTGCTCTGTGGCTTAAACGTGCTGGTCTTTTTTGTTCTTGTTTTGGCTAGATCAGCCTCTATGCTGATATGTTATCTTGGGGTTCTTTTTTGGGTGACCTTGCCCTTTTAAAATCCTGATGTTCTGGTAGATAAGAAGGTTAGAAGCTTCAAGGCTCACTTCAGGCAGAAATATTAGTCTTGTTCTATGTTAATATCTGTTACTATTTATGGGTATGTTGAATGCATGTAATAGTAGTTTGGTATAGTCTTCTTCTGATAGGTTTGCTTGGAGTTAGCTTGTGTAGTTTCATAGGTCTTCTTATTTCTATTTCGTTTAGAGATTTTGTGTGTTTCCCCCTGCGAGGGGCGCTTTATCTTTGTTTGAGCTGTTAAGCTCCTGTTGATGTAATGGGGTACTTTGTGCCCAAAGTTTTTGGTTTATATAGTAACACGCTTTTTGACCGACCAAAAAAAAATTAGGGACTTTAATACTCAAAATAGCATATTCCAACTTTAACCATGAAAGTAGTCAATTAAATCCATTAAGAGTCGAATTTACCAACATTAGGGTTTCAAGGCCCATTAAAGTATTATTCATGCACATCAAACTTGAAATTAAACTAATCACATGCAAATTCGTCCTTTTTCAATCTTAATGATCCTTTTTATCATTAACAGGCTAATATCAACTTTATATACTCATTTAACTCTTTCTAACTCATTAATCATCAAAGGTTAGGGTTTTTCATTGATTAAACTATAAAAGATAGTATCTCTATATACATTTCGAATTGCATAGGGAAACATGCTTTAAATATATTTTATTTAGATTCCCCTCGATTTTCTGATCAATTTTCATGTATAACATGTTCTCATCGGAGCTACCAATTAAGAGTTATGATTTTTGTATTAATACACTTACTTGAGCCAATAGGAGGTTGCAACATAGGCCCTTGCATGCAACGCTAGATGTGGCTGGTTTGAGTTTATAATTGAATGACTAAAATACCCTCAGCTAAGTCGACCAGCTCCTTTAACCCACGGGGGTAGAAACGTCCAACAACAATATGTTGTCTTCAACCTTCAGCACGGCTGCCGCACAGCCCTAGTCGCGCCTTGCAGCCCTTCCCCTTCCTCTCCTGAACCCCGGCGACCTCCGAGCAAGGTCCCTCTACCTCCGGCGCTCCTTGGTGCAATCGCTGAAGGTCTAAGGTGGGGCCAAGGTGCCCGAGAAGAGCGGCGCGATCCTGCTATTGCAGACGTCAAAAACAGCCGTGCGGCTGCTTTGGTGGGCAGTTTAGGGCACGACGACACTAGCTAGGTCATGTTCTGACCTCGGCACTCATCCAGCCTCCAACAAAACCCCTCCTGGGCCTCTCTCTATGCCAGGGTTGCGAAATTTCCCTTTTCTAGGGTTTATGGATGGGAAACATGGAAGAAGAGGATAAGACGAGGCGTGGGATCTTCTGGACTCAGCCCCAGGCCTTATCCCTTATATAGGGGAGGGTTGTACTGCCCTGGGTGCTTGCCCACGAAGTAACCCATCCCAAAAGGAGAGTGATTCCCTCATAAAGGAGCAAGTTCCTTTCTCTTTCCTAATTTCTTTGATATTCCCTTTTCTTGGGATAATAGGATTTCGAAAATCCTTTCCTTTATCTTCTTATCACTTGACTTTTAATTATTTATCACGAAATCATATTTTCTTTTAATAGAGAATACTTCCTTTTCTCAATATTACAAAATTCATCAATAATATATCACATTATGCTCTTATTTTATAATTATGGTATTTTCTCTTTCTTCTCATTTATTGGGGCTCCTTGGCACCCAAGAAACTTTAAGAATTCGAAATTCCTTTTAAAGGAATACTCATCATCCTTAAATGCATCAATATGCATTATTCTTATTATCCTATTTTATTTCTTATTAAAATATTTCCTTTTGTGGATTTCTCTTTATTTCTCTCTTATTTTCCTCATTAGTATTCCTTTTATTATCAGGAATCATTGGGATACGAAATCCCACTAAGGATAACTCAAATATACCTCTTTTCACATATTTTCCCTATTTCATCAATGTTTTCAATTTCTTTATTAACAAGGAAATACTTAATTGATATTTTCTTTTCTTATTGCCTTTTCTTTGCAACATTGGACCCCTTGGAACCCAAGGAATCTAAGAGGCACGAAATCCTCTTTGGATTTGCCTTCTAGAGGTTTCCACACCTTTCTTATCTCAAATTCTCAGTTATTCATTAATTAATTGAATATCCTTGTTATTGGGCCCAATAGCCAATAAGGCCCACAAATCAAACAACAAGGCTATTTTCAACGAAACTCATTTATTCAACACAAATTATATCATCATTTGTTCCAATATCTTTAATATGAGAAATTACATTTTTCACCAAAGGAACCCAAAATTTGGGGTTGTAACATCCTTCCCCTCTTATGAAAATTTTGCCCTCAAAATTCCATCAAGCAAGCAAACAAACAGGATAAGTCTTCTTATGTCCATCAGGGCTCCCATGTGGCTTCACCCTTTCCATGGTGTTTCCCAAGAACCTTCATTATCTCATTTTCTTCCATCTGAGTTCTTTCTTACCTTGGTATATCGTACCCTCATAGGTGACTCAGGACATTTCAGCCTCTCAAAAGCTGAATAGGTTCTGGGCTCAACACATGGCTTGGGTACCTCACATAGTGCTCTAGATCGGCCTTATGTAACACATTATACATCATGTTATCCAGAGGGGCAAGGATAAATACAACCATATCCACCAATCCATCTCAAATGGACCCATATATCGGGGACTCAGCTTTCTCAGTTGTAGCTCAGAGGGGTCGGATTTTTACATCACATATTCTCCCACAGTGAACTGCATGTCAGTCTGCTTTGTGTCAACTCGTGACTTATGTCACCACTGGGCTTTCTCTTGGCCATTGCATGATCAAAGCGACTTCATCTGCACACACTTGTGGTTCTTTTCTGACCTTTGCGAGGCCTCCTTCACCAACATCATCATAATGAAGTGGTGACCGACATAACCTCCTTATTGTATCCCGATAAAGGCTATGGTGGTTAACATCACATCTTAAGAACTGTCTCTATGTATCACCCTAAATGAGCACACATGCTCTCATCAGACCCTCTAGTCCGGATCATACTGTACATTAGTATGGGGTGATAAACTGTACAACCACAGAGCTCTTCATGTATCTACTTCCACCTCATGGAAGTGAACCTTTAGGTCACATCAAGAACCTTTGAATTTGCATCATGGTGTAGTTGAACCATCTTTTCATATGTAGTTCAACCAGATCTGCGACCCTTCCTTTCTCATGTCATCTAGGTAAGGCGATCTACCATAACCCATATTGTATCTTGACCTTCTTAGTCTAGGAGAAACTCACAACCTCCATAATGATGAACTCCCATTCCCTCTCGGGAACTCTTTACACTTTATATCCATGCACTGGGTTAATGGTGTTCGTCCTTCACCTCCTGGCTTGCATGGCCACATGCTACATGTAACTTTGTTTTAAGCATCCAAAATGCTACCATCACTTACTATCTTTGTAGTATCAAGGTGTATCATGATCTTAAAACCATGATCTCCTGTATGTCATGATTCCTCAAGATCGATACCTCAGAAACCCTAAACCACTCTCAAAAGGGTTTTATTACCTTCCTATCCAAAGAAGTGTATATGAGGTTCTATCACCATCCTTTTACTACATCAAGGACTAAACTGGATACCCAAACAACCATTAACTTGTTCAACATATCTTATTACATCCGAGTGTTAGCCAAAACACATCTTCTTCTCAAACTTAGGGTTAGCCAAACAAACTCAACTTCTTCTAGCCTCTAACTAAATTAGGCAGCTAGATCTCAACCAGAGCATTCATTACGACCTCTCATCCTTAAGTGTTAGGTAGCATACACCTCCATGTATTATATTTATCACCTCATCTCAAACTCTAAGTCTATCTTCATCGAGAAGCTCTGAGCTCATCCTCACTGTGATCGAACTCGACCTTGTTTAACTTGCAAATTCCACATAGTTCCTGATAAAACATCCTCATAAGCTGACTACACTACCTCTCTTAGTGTTTGCGAATCATCCATGTATCATTCACTTTACCAGGGTATGTTATCATCTCTATCATCATACCTTGTAGCTACGTTCCAACTTACATCGTCTTTATCCTTGGTGTAAGGCATACATACTGTCCTATCTCTCACTCCCATAACAAGAAGAAATAAGCATTTGGCTGTAGTCCAAATACAGAGTTCTTCCTGTTCCAAGAGTAGAGATGGTACAACCCACCTTGCCCGTACACTTTCAAATCCAAGTTGAAACATGCAGCTTATGTCTCTATATCACCAACATCATGATATCCACACTACTTCCAGGGAAAACTGGTCTCGGACTTACCTGATCCAAGCATAATCCTAGATCTTCTCCTCTAGGTATATAGGGAGCCGGCACTTTTGGGGTCATCCCTTTTCCCTTATGCATCAGAGAGTGCCCTACTCATCTACCATTTGGGTCCCAGGAGTTCATGAAGGTGATCAATCTCCTAACCCATGGCCCTCAGACAATGATAGTTGTTACCTCCCGACCCCATGGTCATGTGAAACTAGGGAATTAGGCGACTCCTTCTTCCATCGGTCTTATCCCTACCTGACCCTTGGATAGACTTAGGATTCTAACATAGTACATGTCCGACATAGAACCTTACCCAAGACTTCATCATCTCTCTCTGCATTCTCGACTGACTTTCATCCTTTCACAGGGATCATGGTGACCTGCCTATCTTGGTCAGGCCCCATACCAGTTACCTCCATGGCAACACATCCGTATGCACATAGAGATGGCTATCTATGGGTCTATAGGTTCATTCTCATGCCATGTACTCTTCACGTAGCTTCTCAAGATCCTATGAAACCTCCTTAGGTTTCCTCAACACCAACCAAACTGGTAAACTCCCTACCAAAGGGTCGCTCTCCCAGGATGGGAGGAAACTACACCTTGATAACAAAGGTCACAAGCATCCTTAGGGTTTACATTCTCTTGAGCATGCCTAACCTAACAGCTACTAAGGCACAAGAAGACCACCTAATAACTATGCTAGGTCATACTTGTCCTCTTTCCTCAACATTAGATCAACTTAACTGTGAGGGGTTCATCAAACATACCCTTAACTTAAGGGATTTCCTTTACCTCTACACACATGGAGTACCATGCTCGAAACTATAGAGACTCAAATCTCATCATGAGCATCGGATACACTGCTTCCCCTCCTAGGCCTAGGAACCCTAGGTTCTCCTTTGGGTATCCAACTACATGCTCAACCTCTTAACCACGAATCAAGCATGTCCAAGGTATGTCATGTACCTCCATGATCTTTCTACTCGAGAAACACTTCAGAGTTGGTTCCTCTTCCCGGACAACTACTAGGTATAAAGCCTCACAACTGGTGCCTTAACCTCCTCAGGGTCTAAAGCACTCTCTATCTCATCTAGTAGGTAATCACTTATACCATAGGTACCAGAAGCATCATCCTCTCCCTAGGGTTTGGTAACTCTCAAGCTAACCCAGACATCATCAACCTCCAGGGATCATGCATGAGGAAACCATTATCATCCACTTAGGTCGCATCATTCTCGACTCCCACTATTTCTCAAGTTTCGGGGTTTTAGGCTTCCAACTTTCTTGGCCGAGGTCTGCTCCCTCTTTCTAGAGCTAATCCTACAACCAACCTCTCTATAAGAGGTCTTATCTTTATGAAGGATCAAGATCCTAAGCGTTCCCCTACCTGAGTGAAGCCTATACTCAAACTTACGTTTACTCAAGGTTATCCATAACCCCTTATGCTTATCTCATAAGCCATCCATCATGATCCCTTGACTAGGGTTTCATTTAACTGTCAACACTACTGACGTACTCTGGGTGCAAGCTATATCCTACTTGCAACAGCCCTATAGGTTCTTCTCTACCCTCATCCATGAAGGAGTTACCCTTCGCTTGAACATGCACGACCCTCTCCAGGGTTGGGTCGCCAAAGGTATTAGGTTATCCAACCTCTCATGGCTTGTATGACGATCCCAAGGCATGTCCAACCAAACACTCGGTCTAACTCATCATGTCATCTCTATCTCTAACCTTCACTTAGGGTTAGGGTTAACATCATCCTCAAAGGATGTGCCAGGTATCTACTTTTGATGGAGGTCTCTACCTCCAAGCTTAACTCTCTCTACTTATCCTCCTACCAAGGAGGTCTATCCTCATATCTCTCCTGAGCAATGACAACTCGTGTCATACGACCTAAGCATGTATCTATTGTTGTACACTTACTCTATTAAGCTTATGTCCATGACATCTTATTTGCATTCTTTTTATTAATTTGATGGAGGATTCCTTAATCCTTATCAACCTTACTCATACCTCAAGAGGGTGAGGGAAAGAGAGAAAACCCTAATCCTTAAGGTCCTTAATAGAATTTGAGTTGAGAAGGGATGAATAAGATGAGAGAGTCCTATAGGTATCTTATTTTGATTCATACCCTAAGACTTTGGCCAGGCAGTCACACGGATCCGGGAGTCCTCGTATTCTGACTAGCGGTGTAGAGGAAAATATTGCCAGCCCCCGGTCGTGATCCTTTTCTAGACACCTCTGTCTTTCGGATAATCCTCTAATAACTCCCTTGGGTTCTACAGAATTTGTAAAATTTCATAATTATTAAAGATTAGATGAGGAACCTATGCTCTGATACCAATTGTAACGACCCCGCCTCCCGGTAGCCCCCAATTAAGGGAGACCCGAAGGTCGGAATCGTTAATCAATTTACAGGATCAAAGGTTCAGAATATAATCAACAATAATTATAAAATTCTACTAACTAAACTGAAATTGGGTACAAAAATTAAGACTTTTGCTGACCTTTATAAAACTGGGAAATCTAACTATCCACAGCTTGAAGTACTTTATCTAATCCTCCTTGCACTTTATTTCTTATTTTCACGATGTGCCACTTTTCTGTTTGTGATTTTCAGGATGTTACCTAAAACGCCGACAAACAAAACATCGATCAACAATTGTTGGTATGTGGAGGCAACCAAAAATTTCACAATTAGGTCTAACAATTTAAGTATTGCAATCAAGGTAATTAACAAGTCAATTTACATTTTCCATGTGACAATCCCCACTGCTTTTGCCCTAACCCTGGATTTGACTTAAGGCCACCTTCTCAATCCCGAGCTTGGTGCCTAGGAGTCACCTCTCATGGTGCTCCTTAGTCTTGCCTCATCAATCGCCTTCTCATTCCCGAGCTTGGTGTTTAGGGTCACCTCTCATGGTGCCCATTGGTCTACCCTCCTGAGCCTGACCTTTATGGCATCTTCCATCAGGGTGGCATGTAGTTGTAGGATTTACACATTTATATTAAATGGTGATAGTCATAGTCACTTTATAATTGCAATATGAACATCCAAACAGTTTAGTTGCATTCAATGCGATTAAAAATTCGGGAATCTCTCAGGAAACTAGAGCGGTTATTCATAATTAACCACATACCTGTTAAGCAGATTTGAATGCAGAAATAACCAATCAACCAAGATTCAAGAAAGTGCACACACAATTATTCCTGAAAAAGGCATCCAATTTCTTTATCATTAAATTCATCATCTTGATCCATTCATCCTAGTTGTTGCCTAGGTTATTTACCCCTTTTTAGGGTTTTAACCATAATTAGTGTTTTATTAGGGTTTTTGCCTCCATAACGCTTTAAATGCTCTCTTAGTTCATAAACCCTAATTTCAACATCATAAGCCCAATAAAAGTCGATTATTTCTCTTTTATACCAAAACTACCTTCTTTATCCTTTTAAGTTATTTCAAGGTCATTAGACTCAATTATCACATTTAGTTTCTTTCGGATTAACAACTCATACTTCATGATGGTCTAATTCCCATATGAACTCTATTTATTATTACTTCTACCTTGATTTAATCGAAAACCCTAATTTCTATATTAAGGTTATTTATCCACAAATTAGGGACTTTAATACTCAAAATAGCATATTCCAACTTTAACCATGAAATTAGTCAATTAAATCCATTAAGAGTCGAATTTACCAACATTAGGGTTTCAAGGCCCATTAAAGTATTATTCATGCACATCAAACTTGAAATTAAACTAATCACATGCAAATTCGTCCTTTTTCAATCTTAATGATCCTTTTTATCATTAACAGGCTAATATCAACTTTATATACTCATTTAACCCTTTCTAACTCATTAATCATCAAAGGTTAGGGTTTTTCATTAATTAAACTATAAAAGATAGTATCTCTATATACATTTCGAATTCCATGGGAAACAAGCTTTAATTATATTTTATTTAGATTCCCCTCGATTTTCTGATCAATTTTCATGATAACATGTTCTCATCGGAGCTAACAATTAAGAGTTATGATTTTTACATTAATACACTTACTTGAGCCAATAGGAGGTTGCCACGTAGGCCCTTGCATGCAACGTTGGCTGTGGCTGGTTTGAGTTTATAACTGAATGACTAAATTACCCTCGGTTAAGTCGACCAGCTCCTTTAACCCACGGGGGTAGAAACGTCCAACAGCAATATGTTGTCTTCAACCTTCAGCACGGCTGCCGCACAGCCCTAGCCGCGCCTTGCGACCCTTCCCCTTCCTCTCCTGAACCCCGGCGACCTCCGGGCAAGGTCCCTCTACCTCCGGCGCTCCTTGGCGCAACCGTTGATGGTCTAAGGTGGGGCCAAGGTGCCCGAGAAGAGCGGCGCGATCCTGCTATTGCAGATGTCAAAAACAGCCGTGTGGCTGCTTCGGTGGGTGGTTTAGGGCACGGCGACACTGGCTAGGTCATGTTCTGACCTCGACGCTCATCCATCCTCCAACGAAACCCCTCCTGGGCCTCTCTCTATGCTAGGGTTGCGAAATTTCCCTTTACTAGGGTTTATGGACGGGAAACATGGAAGAAGAGGAGAAGACGAGGCGTGGGATCTTCTGGACTCATCCCCAGGCCTTATCCCTTATATAGGGGAGGGTTGTACTGCCCTGGGTGCTTACCCACGAAGTAACCCATCCCAAAAGGAGAGTGATTCCCTCATAAAGGAGCAAGTTCCTTTCTCTTTCCTAATTTCTTTGATATTCCCTTTTCTTGTGATAATAGGATTTCGAAAATCCTTTCCTTTATCTTCTTATCACTTGACTTTTAATTATTTATCACGAAATCATATTTTCTTTTAATAGAGAATACTTCCTTTTCTCAATATTACAAAATTCATCAATAATATATCACATTATGCTCTTATTTTATAATTATGGTATTTTCTCTTTCTTCTCCTTTATTGGGGCTCCTTGGCACCCAAGAAACTTTAAGAATTCGAAATTCCTTTTAAAGGAATACTCATCATCCTTAAATGCATCAATATGCATTATTCTTATTATCCTATTTTATTTCTTATTAAAATATTTCCTTTTGTGGATTTCTCTTTATTTCTCTCTTATTTTCCTGATTAGTATTCCTTTTATTATCAGGAATCATTGGGATACGAAATCTCACTAAGGATAACTCAAATATACCTCTTTTCACATATTTTCCCTATTTCATCAATGTTTTCAATTTCTTTATTAACAAGGAAATACTTAATTGATATTTTCTTTTCTTATTGCCTTTTCTTTGCAAAATTCTACCCCTTAGAACCCAAGGAATCTAAGAGGCACGAAATCCTCTTTGGATTTACCTTCTAGAGGTTTCCACACCTTTCTTATCTCAAATTCTCAGTTATTCATTAATTAATTGAATATCCTTGTTATTGGGCCCAATAGCCAATAAAGCCCACAAATCAAACAACAAGGATATTTTCAATGAAACTGATTTATTCAACACAAATTATATCATCATTTGTTCCAATATCTTTAATATGAGAAATTACATTTTTCACCAAAGGAACCCAAAATTTGGGGTTGTAACAAACAACTTCACTAGGGACCTAAACAATATACATGATATATATAAAAAATCAAAACATAGAAAGCCTATGTTTTATATCTCATCCTGAATCATATTCAACTTAAACTTATATCTAATTTTTTAAGTATAAATTTTATTAAGATTACAAAACACCATGAAGAGTGTTTACTCTAAGAAAATGTTGTAATAAAAATAGGAGAAAATGATCATTTCCTGCACTTCGTAAATGATATTTGTTGTTTGGATAAATAATATGTATAAGATTATTTATAGTATTTTGGATGCCCTTCTCTATTTTATAAAAAAAATCTCTTTTTAACATCACATTTTGTTTGATATTTACCATGTGTAGGGCCAAGAAATCATAAAACCTAATTTTGATACTCATCTTTCTTACTAATCATCATGTATACTCCACAATAAATGTAGTTATATGGGCCTATGCTTCCATCACAAATTTATTAGTGAAGACCAAATATGACCCTGATAAATGCATTGGTGAGGGTCTATATTGAAGGACAAAATATTATTCATGGAATTTTTTTAGAGGGATCAATAGTCAATGCAAAGACCACAATAGAGTTTTATGATGGGGGTCATTGTATACTTTTTTAGGGCAATATCCTTTACGTTTTTTTGTTTTTGTAGTAGGGTCATATCTTCATGCAAATAATCCATCACAGGAAGAGACCAATATACCCATCCTAGAACAAACACTATTAGGTTCAAAATGTTTAAGGCACATAACCAAATTATATTAGATTTTTTCAGTTCTTATGATTAGGTGTCTACTCATCCTATATATATTAGATCATAAAATGCATAGAGTATCCCATGTGAATCAATATTATCAAGAAATATAGGGTTATAATGAATTAGTAAGAAACTCAAGCAAGCATAGCTTAAAATAGAGTTTCATTGCATTGAGATAAGCATTTACTCAAATCTCAATTAGTGTAATATGTTTTATAGAACCAAATTCTTAATCATATTTGAATCTCATTCATACCAAAAAACTCAATGTGATTTTACCATGTTCGTTCAATTTAACTTCCACAATAAACAAGTACATGCAAAAAATTAGGCAAATGTTCATTAAACATGTTTATCTTGATATTTTGTAAACCTATTCAAGCTAGTAAAACTAAAAGGAAGAAAGTAGTAAAAACCCCTTTTCTTGATTATTTTTTTACGTCTTAGATTGCCAATAAATATGATTTAACGAAGAATATATTTAAAATTGGGCAATTACATCGAAATAGGAGACAAGCGGGCAACAAGATGGGTCGCTAGTCCTTTCTGGATGGCAAAGATAATCCTTTGAAACACTACATCCATACACTTAGTATGTGAATTAGGGAAAATGAGGGTGAAATTATGCTTAGACAATTCATAGTGCAATTATATTCTTAGTTTTTTTGTGTTATTAGGGGATACATATGTATCCTTTCCTCTATTTAACGCATCTTAGTATGTGAATGTACACGCTGGGAACTAGCGGTGGCTACCCTAGCTCTCTAACAAAGTCTTAGGGTTTAGGAGGTGGCTGGCTGGAGGGAGGGGTTTTTGGCTGCAGTGAAGCGGCGCCCTGCTTCCCCACGACCTCTTCTCACTTGATGTTAGTAGGCCTCTGCTCCAAGAGGAGCTTCTTCTTATCAAGCCATCTGCGACGAGTTTCTTACCCCCTTTCTCTTTTACTTGTTGTCTATTTGGTTAGTTGTTTTTTTTCTCATTTGTCACTTTTGTCGTGAATCGACACTTTTCTCTCCTCTTAGTAGGCTACCTTTATCAGTCAATTTTGTTACTCAGTCATATGGTAGAAAGTGTGGAAGCAACATTCTTTTGGAACACCGGTTTGGTACGATCACACTATCACTGATATATGCTCAGGTTGAAGGTATCTCTAAAAAAAATTTGCTTTGGTCAATGAAGAAGAAGAGGGATCTATACATCATCGTCCTTATCAGATTTTGATATGAGTTTCAGTGGTATATTGTATATGTTCTTGACATTTGTGTGGTCTGTTAGTCTGTCTTCTTCCACATGTAGATGTCGTATGGCTTTTTCGTAATGAAATTGGTTTTTTATTTAAAAAAATGTATCCTTTCATCTAGGGTTCATCAAGCATTCTTCAAAGTTACAACATTTTATAGGATTCAAGCCATAGGCCTCCTATTCATCCTAAAGAAGAGAACTATAGAAGAAAAGATGAGAAATCGTGAGATTATTTCTCATCTTAGGGGAGGAAGGAACTACAATGTTGGAAGTGAAGATAGGATATTAGAATAAGAAAAATTAGAGAACAAAGAAAATATTCCAACTCAATTAATTGAGGAGGATTGAGTTGACATATCTAAAAACTTATTGAATTCCTTTACAAATCTCCTTTGTAAGGCCCAATTTGTGGGTGAACATGTGTCAAAGTTTGGCTTTAGAATTTCTAGAGTCAAAATAAGGTGACATGGTTTATAAATTTAAATTCTTTAATTTTTATCACTAATTTATATTATTTCTTATGCAAGAACATTTGTGTTAGATAACCTTCCACAAAGTTAGGCCAACTTCATAGGTCAATGGAAGTCACGTTGTTCTAAGCAGTGAGTTGAAACAACAAAGTTGGGTTGGGTCTCACAAGTAAGTCCAACTTCTGAATCCAAACTTTGGGTATGACCTCCTTACATGTCTACCAACATTGTGTGTGATACTTTGATTAATGTATCAACTTTGACCACTGTAGTTAGTCTGAACTTTTTTGTTGTCAACTAAATTATGATCTAGACTTTGTTAGGTCAATTCTAAACTCCTTATCAAACATACTAAATCCTATTTTAATTCCCAAAACACATATTCTATTCTTGAACATTTAGTTTAGCATGTTTTCATATTTAATTGGATTGAAGAGCATATCTTATAAAGTTATTAGTAATGGCGATAATCAAATCTTTATTATCATATATTTCGTTAGTCGTACATGTGATTTTGCAAACAATCAACTCAACTATAATTTATATTTCTTCAAGCAATTATTACATCAATCATTCATGTGCCTTAAAATTAAGGTTGATTACTGGTATTACTTATAAACATTAAGTTTTACCAAATTCGGGTTCCTTATTACTTTAATATATTAATATAGGTTCCATTACATAGTAAGGATTTTAGATAAGCTCAAATGAGAAAGTGATTATACAATAATCCTAGAAGTTGTTGTATATTTGGGTTTAACTTGGGAATGGGTCATTATAGTAAAGGCCCAATGGTTTCCCACATGTGCAATGTTGAAAAACCATCATGTTTGCAAAACAAAGCACATAAATTATGAAATTCATCATGAAGTGTTTCAAACAATTGAAAGATGCATCAAGGAAATTAACATCACACCAAAAGGCACAATCTATTTCACATGAAGCATCAATTTAGAAACAAGGAGATATATATTCAAAGAAACCTATATACTATAAACAAAAAACTTAGAAAAATATTTATGAGTGTTGATTTTACATTAGCACATTTTGTAGGACACCTACTTGGCTATTTTTCATAAATTGGAATCAATATGGATGGTTAGGACTTGATAAAATGTGATTTTTGTGGACATATCACCCTCTCCCTCTCTATGCTCATTACACAAACAATGTATATTACAAAACCTTTCTACTAAAGTAAGCTTCTATGACAAAATTGATAGAACTATTTGGGATTTATCTAGGGAGGAGAAATATTATAAGATGATCTATATCATTGACTATGATTTAATAACTAAAGCTTTATGGGAAGGAGGTATCATAATCAAATATATAAAGAATTGGAATGAAATTTCCTTCTCAAAGGATGCATGGTAAGTAAAGCATGAATGCAATATTACTTGTTGTTGTGGTCTAAAGTATAAACATAGAACTTTTTTAAGAAAAATCAGACCATCATGCTATATGTCTATGGAGATCTATCCATGCAATAGAAATGATTCATGGTGGAGAACTAAAATAGAATCATTGTGAATGGGGGATATGTATCGGTGTAGAAAGAGACCTATGTGTTAAGAGTCCATTCTCTTAAGGATGTAGTTACAAAACCAATTAAAGATGACCTACCTGATCTGAAGGCATACAACCTAATCAATATTTAAGGTAATTGGGAATGTGAATTCAAGGTAGAATATCTGCCAAAGGAGGTTATGAAGATCATCTAAAATGCTTCTACTCCACGAATGACTAAATCACCAGATATGTGGGACTGGAACTGATTAGGGAATGAGGAATTCATAAAAATCTCACAATAAGCTCATATGTAAGGAGAAAAAGAGAAAAACATGACACATTTGATTGTAAATCAAGTTGCACGATAGTTTGAACCCTCTTCTACACTTCATCTTTCATATTCTTACTATCCATCACCAAAAATAAATAAAAATCCACGATATGTTCCAAACCCTATGTTTGGGGTAGCACACCCTCTTCTATGCAATATTTTTCTTCCCTACCCATCTCTATGTAATAGGGGAAAACTAGCAATAGAAAAAGAAAAGATGCCAAATTGTGCGACAAGCATATATTGTACATCACTGAAGTCAAAATGGGGGGAAAATATAGTCTCAATTTCTAATCACATGGAGGAGAGATTCAGATCTTCCTTCTGCACTCCATTCACTCAATTTTCCACATAGGAGGTACAATTAATGCCTCAGTTTTACATCATTTTGACTCACCCAAGTGTTGGATCATTAGCATACCTACTATTCTTATGGTCTCCCTAAACTCTAACAAAACTCCTAGGCATGCTTGATGGTTTGGGACTGTGGTGAGGAAGTTGTTTTGGGAAGAGAACCCAATAACAATGACATTGATAAATCCCTTCTCTGATCTACTGAAGTTGTGAGACTTGACCTTATTCGACAGTAGGAAATATAATATTATGTGAAGGTGAGGCAATCTAATGGGTTAAAGTACTAATTTAGTGAGTATTTTAGATTTTGCATTAATAAAGGATGAGTAACACCTAGGTTTTGGGGTTTGGTAAAGAAAATTTAATCATGATTGAATTACTATATTAGACCAAATTTGCATCCCATTAAGGATTTTTTATTAACTTAATTCACTTTAAGGTCTTACTATCTTAAGATATTATACAATATTTTACTAATAAACATAATTCATTTTTATTTATTTTTGGACATTCACATTGAATGAATTATGAGCAAGTAGTAGAACCAAGGCCCATTTGTTCAATTCCCATCAACTATCTTAACCTATCAAGTTATATGCCCTATTAGGGACCCTTCACAATGAATGTATGCCTATCCAGACTTCAAAAACAACCATCCATCATTACAATCTACCTTTACTACTTGGTATTAGGGTTATAGGGGCCTATTCTACTCACAAATCAATTGATAATATTCTCTTAATAGCAAGGTATGAAGAACCCAATGCCAAGCAGGCTATCAAGCCTTCCATAAAGAGCCAAACCCTAGCGAGGTCTCCATGACCTACACCTTCATAGCCATAAATCCATACCTCACCTATCGAGGCATGACAGATGCAAGACCAACACTTGAAACACTCACTCTTGACAGTTTTCTTCATGTCTGCAACCCCCTCTCTGTGTGTCATGCATGACATTAACACAAGGGTGACATACATGACACTAACGCAATAGTGTTAAAGTGATGCTTGTTCTATACACAATCATTGTTGTAACATATCCACAATTGTCAGAGCTAATAAACCCTATCACTTGTCAAATCTCTTCCCACCTAGACAACAATCACCTCCACAATATCTTCAATGGTACCCTTACTACATCAATGAACTAACACTTCTTGATAAGTAGCGCTGGTTCCTCCCTCGACAGTGTGCATGATGGCCACCTTGACCACACCTCTTGATATCTAATGATTTATAAAACCAATTATTGACAACAACCAGTGTCGACCTATCTAGGTTTTCACCTCATCAACATGCAATTATGACTCCAATGATCTATTAAGAGTCATTTCCTTAATGTCATGCCACTTGATACAATGCAAGATTTGACAGTAGAAAACCCTCAATACATCCACTTAAACAATGGGGTCCAACACTAAACCCTAGTGTTAGCCAAAGTTATAAATTGGAGGCAAGAATGACCATGCAAAAGAATCTGAACTCCCATGAATATACTACTAATGCACTCTCACATACACCTCTAAGAAACCTATCAAAAACCACTACAAGGGTCAATATCCTAACCTATATGGAGGAAGTTCTCGATATCTTTTCCCCCACCAAGGTCAACAACTATCATTACTTCTAGAAGTTTTTGGTGCAAGACCTTATGCCAAGGCCCCAAGAAGTAGCAGATGACTTTGATTCTCATCCACCAATAATGGTCTCTTCCATCCACCATCATTCACTATTGTCAAAAGCTTCTGGTCCATTGTGATGTTGGATAAAACCAAGGAATAAGAACAAAATAGGAGACCATTGACACATACCACATATTACTACCTTCCTCCTACGTTCATGTGCATGACTATGTCTTCTTCCTTTGATGGTTGTATTGATCTTGCCATGAGTTGTGAGTGATTTATTCACAGGAGTACAAGGACTAGCCTAACTATTGTTATTTCGTGATCTCATTTTTATAAATGTTGTCCCAATAAAACATTGGTTTAGGTTTGATCTTTTATTGCATTTTACATAAATGATCACTTATGTTGCATGTTTATTATAATTCTAGGATTAGAAAACTTATAAACTTAGAGTTAGAATACTAATTAATTCAGGTTAACCTTCAAATGAGAACTTCATATGGATGATTTCCAGGGTTATGGATACATCACCTATAGGTAATGCGACGACGAGCCTACACTGTCAATCATCCTTGCAATTTCCTCAAGTCAAAATGATTACAAAATTTGTATCCTCAATCTAATATCCACATAAGTAGTGATGGTGGAAAGTGAATGAATGTGTGGTAGTTGTGGTGAAACTTGATCCCGACCTAGTGTTTCCCATAATTAATTAGATCTCAATTAAATTTAGCTTTTATTTCAATTGAAATTAGTTTGATTCAACCAAAAAATCTTTTGTATTGATATATTGATCCTGACTTCAGTTGAATAAAATTATCAAGGTTCTATGAAATGTTGTCTTGGAATTCGATCCTTAACTATGTTTTGATAAGACCCATTCACTTGTGGATGGTATTTTCATACTGCTAATATTCTAGTTATAACAAGGTATTTATATCCTTAGTGAATTTGTGTGTACAATAATTCACACTCTAATTCTAAGCATATTAATTGGGAGATAAACTAGCTAATAAATAATATCATAGATATGGCAAAATATGTTAGAACCATAATTCCCTAGATAACACCACATGTTATCTTAAGTAAGACATGGAAAAGAAACTTTCCCAACTCTTTGAAGGTAATTTAGGGGATATATATTTTTTGGATATGAATGTAATTTAATGGGGTTTTCAAACCATTTATATCCATTACAATTATGTACTTCAAATGACCTAACTTTGTATAACCATGTGATAATATATTAAAGCCCCAAAAACCATACTTCTCTTTATCATCATCATCGCCATCATCTAAGCCTCCATCCCAACCACATTGGGGTCGGATACATAGATCCTTCTTTTCCAGTCAGCTCCGGTATGGGTCATATTGTGATCAAGATGTAGAGATTCAAAATATCTCTTTTAAACTCTTCCCATATTAGTTTAGCCATACCTCTTCTTATTTTAATTGTGCTTGACTTGGTAAGCATTGCTTCTATAGGCAAGTTAGTTTGTCTGCACCGCATGTTGATATTATCTCAGACGAACCATGCACAACTTGTCCTCAATACTCACCACCCCACTTTGTTCCTAATATATCCATTTATAAAATAATATATTCTTTTCTTCCCACATATCCATCTCAACATACACATTTCATCCACATTCATCTTGTTGAGACCTTATATCTTCACTGGAAACATCCAGTCCAATATAACATGGTTGTTGTACAACTATTTTGTAAAACTTACTTTTAATCTCAGAGGGGTATTCTTCTCACATAATATGACAATTGAACTCCTCCCTTTCAACCATCCCAGTGTGATATTGTGACAAGTATCATCTTAAGATCCCCATCCATTTGAATAATCAGATTTAAGTAATGAAATATATCATATTTTGGTACATGCAGAAGAAATGTCCAAACTATGAGCACATATAGAATAAGCAACTTAGGTCAAGGAAGAGTCTTGACATAAGTAATACAAGGAAGATTCTTTGCTAGAGCCATTTATCTCAGAGGAAGAGGTTAGTAGTGCATTCTACTTCCATACGAGTGCACATTTCTCCTCCAACCAACTTGGCCCCACCATTCACAATAGTAGGTTGTCTAAAATTGCAATGCATATACTCCATTTTTCTCCTACTGATCATAAATCCAACTAATTCCAACACATTTATCCAAAGTTCCACTTTTTCATTCAATCCATCATTAGTTTCATGAATCAACACAATATCATCAACAAATAACATGCAACAAGGAATATCATCTTGAAGATGTTTTGTCAACTCATCCATAACAAGAATAAAAAGATATTGGCTCTAATGTGATGGGAAATGTTAGTGTCTATTCTCTGTGAGTCTTCAAACTTGCTATCATACTATCACAGATGTCTCCTATCAAGTGCATGAATTGCATTGGAACACCCTTTTTATTCAAATCCATCTACAACACTTCCCTAGGTACTCGATCATAAACCTTTCCCATGTCAACAAAACCATATGAAGAACTTTGTTACTTTCTCTATTTTTCATGTCATCCACACTAATACCTTGTAGTCAATAATTCATTTTTAATCATATAATAAGTTCAAAAAATTATTAAGTAGATCAGTTAAACATATATATGATCCTATGTGGCTCTAACTACCATAAATTATATGACATATTTGACTTATGATGCAATTTTGAGAACAATTGCACCTTGTCATAGTTTTATAAATGGTGCAATGTAAATACACTTGTTTCAGTGTTGTAAATTATTAGGGTTCAAACCATGAATTTTTTCACTAAGGTGGGACATCACAGAGGGAAGATAGGGCTAATATTCCATGTCATTTCATTTGTTTGTTAGTAAGTTACAAACTTCCAAAAAATAAAGATAGGGCTAATACTAGAGTATAGTCCCTACTCAATTTTATCCAATGCACTCCTTTTTCCCATATCTTGACTTGGTTAGCACACATTTTTTTTGGATGAAGCGTACCTTTTGGTGTACTCGATGGAGCTTTCTTTACATGCGACTAAAAAAGATAGGAGAATTTTTCTCAAGCCTTTATGAATGAATAATTAATTTAGGTAATCTAATAAGTCACAATTCCATATGGATTCTAAAGATTAGAAAGTCTATCCTTTATTTACACGGTTAGCATCATCCTATCCTATGAATTACACAAAAGAGGCTTAAGAGGGCTCTTAGACCACAAAAATGCTAGGATGAGAAAGAAAGTCAAGGAGAACACCGCCTCCTTACATGAAATCATGCTAGAAGGACATCTCTTGATGACTGCCCTTTCTAAATTGTTTGATCATTTTCATGAGAACCTTCAACTCTGAAATGCCATTTCCATACAATTGGAATTTGTTCCCTGTTCTAAACCTAGTCCTGGATTGAAACCTATCTTTTATCTCACACTCTATCCTATCATGAGAGCATCATTTCTCTAGAATAAGTAGTGACTCCTTCCACATAAGATAAATGGAAGGATTCTTTTTGGTCTTTCTGACCACCCACATCCATCCTAGTTCAATCAACTACGTTTATCAGACTTAGGCCTAGCCAACCTCTAATTGGGATACTTCATAAGAAGTCAGACAAAATTTGAAAGTAAAGAAGATGACTTAAGTGATCCAAGGTAAGGGGTTGGATCACTACATTCTATTGAGCAATCTAGCAAGAAACAATCCAATAGTCTTTTTCTTATTTGTGAGACGTGCACCATCCTCAAGAAAACAAGCTAGCTTTAGAAAAGGATCCATATTGTGGGGCTCATCCCTACTAGTTAGCTATTAGAAACAAGCCTATCTTCATCATTTCAATCCATCCCCAACTCACTTATGAAACTTCTATTAATGATTTTCTAAAGGAGTATCAAAGCATGTACCATTTCTTAATCAGATTTGGTGAACCAAGTAAAAGACCAATTTGGAATTATTTTTCTAGTAGGAGATATTTCAAATTTTCAATTTGACCAGACACTTGTAGAATGGTCTTTGATGGTTTTGACCCCCTCACTACACTCCTAGTAGGGCATGAATGAAGTGGTTTTAAAAAATTTAGTGTCCAATTCCTCAGTTGTGGAATACATTCTTCAAAACATGGTTTCTCCCAAGAAGGTATTTTTCAAAACATGGTTTCATCCTTAACCCAACTTGTACCTATGCTATATACTTGTATCTTCAATTCGGATGAGCCCATTTCCTCCAACAATAATTGTGCATTTTATTTTTTATATTATATAAAAGCTCCCTTCTATCTATGAATCTAATATAAAGTATGTAAGTTATTTTAGAGGTTACACTATCTTCAACATTCACATCAGATTTTTATCTAATCTTCCAAAGAGTTGCTTCTCTATCACTTGTTTTGATTTCCAAAATTGGATTCACTATCTATTCTAGCTCAACTGATCTATGAAGGTCCTTCCATGTGCAAGAATTCCCTCCCTCTATCTTTCAAGAACAATAATTGGGGATTGCAATATCAAGCATGAGAAACTTCTTAAGAAGGCATTTTCTTGGTAATAAATAAAGGATAAACTTCTATTAAATATCATAGAGTAAAAGGGCTAAGAAGAATTCCTCCCTTCTTTTCTTTTTTTATCTACTAAAGATTGAAATTGTAGATCTTGACCGATTGCTTTACTGTATAAAGAGAAGCACTTTGGCTCTAAAAAATAGAAGGGATCCAAACCCTAGTATCTGAGATCAGAAGAAAAGGAAATTCAAGATTGGTTGGTTTGAAAAGTCAAGGGGTTTGCCAAGAATCAAGTATTTTGTTGTTGTTCAAAGGCCCAAAAATCCTAACTCGGATGAGTCCCATGAATAAGAGTATAATGATCATACTTAAATTAGTGAAACTCAAGAAATTCAAGACAAGTTCTATCCCAACTTACTTAACTCTTTATGGATAGAAAGATACAAGAGAGATGCATCTTTGACCAGATCAATCTCTAATTGGAAACCCTAAAAACTCAAAGGAATGACATTCACATGCAGACCAGAACTCACTCAAAGAAAAGACGGTTGACCCTACTTTGATAAGGAAAATGGCAAAGGAAAACATTCTATAAATAGGAAAACTTTTTAACCAAAGAGTATGCTAGAAGAAGCTCAACCTAAAATTTCTACTTCCCCAAAGACTAAGGGAAGTGTTTCATATGTTCCCTTCAATTAGAGAAATGGTCCTTCCTCCAATCAATGCTTTGGTCAATTCCTTCTCCCAAGAGTCTGACTGGTTCAACTACTATTGTTACAATGTCTCCATCTAATGATAAGAGTGGATTTCTCCAATAATAGGGAGTTATAATACCACTTTTCTAGTGGAAAAGGGTTATTGGGGTTCAACTACTATAATTTAGGTGATTATAGGTGGATGATGGTCTGATAGCGTACCCGTAGGGTCTCATGGACCAATCTCGGGCCTACAAAATCTCAAATTGTATGTGTTATAACCAAGAAATCTACAATTGGGACTAGAACCACTCCATTTCCTTCCTCTGCCTCTACAATTGATCTTGCATATGGTAGTAGACAACTTTATGGACATATCTTCTGTAGGTTAATTGGGTGCTTCATATGGACCTAGAGAAGCTAATTAAAATAGTGTGTTTGATGATACTTTAGTTCACAGTTATGAGTAACTTAACCAACTTCTAGCTCATCTACTGACTCAATGTAATCAAGCAATTCATATACAACATATACATATATAAATTATATGAATTCTCATCTTTATATTTCTACAGTGTATGTAGAAATGAGAACTATTCCTCTATTATATTACAAAGGGTGTGATACATACCCTTTATGAGGTCAAGAGGCATAAATCCCTCCCCTCAGTTGATTTGTCCATAAAATTTGTGGAAGGGTTGATCAAATCAAAGTTTTCATCACCTCCTTGTAGTTCAATGGTTCCTGAGGTTGGATTTGTGCCTACTTCTACTCGGATTGGTCCCAAGAAAACCTGACTTGATAGTGGAGGAGACTAACAACTAGAAACACTTTGGTGTCACCAGATTGCAGCTTTCTCCTGCATCAAAGCCCATCATCAACACCAACAAGCATATATTGGAAAGATAGAGTACAATGCTTTCCAACTCAAACCTAATGAATACAAAGAGCTAGCTCACTTTCTCCCTCTAGGAAATGAGCTCTAGATTCTCTCTACCCAGGCTCCTCCCGCTTCTCTTCTCCATCGCAACCTTCCCTCTCCCTCCCTACTGCCCTCATGGCAGCTGGGTCTCCCGGGCGGTCTCCTACCCCGCGTGGAGGCTGCTGCTCCATGGGCTGGTGCGTCTCCCACAGCTTCGCCTGGAAAAAATCATGGCAGGCGGGGGAGATCAAACCCCTCCTACTACTACCAACACCCCTCCTTCTCCACCCAACCCTCCCGACTGGTTCTCTCCTTCATCGGATGTAACCATTGCTGGAGATTGGGTTCGAGTAGTTGTTGGTCCCCCTCCTACTATCCGAGGTTCCCTATCCACCGACCCAAAAACCCCCTTTCAATGGGAAGGGGATCTCAGGACCTGGACGAGGATGACAACACTGATTCTGGAAGAGATGGAGGACTACCACAAGTTTTCCGCCATCATCCAGATCCTGGGAAAGAAGTGCCATCCTCTCCAGCTGTGCGGGTGAATGGTGAGGAACTGGCGGCCAAGAGGGGAGATCGAGGTTTTCTCCCTTGACGGAGGTCTCTTCCTCGTTAGATTCTCATCTGAAGCTGACAGGAAGAAGGCCACCCTTCGGGGTCCCTGGTTCTTCGATGACCAGCTGGTACTGGTCAGGAACTGGACGTGGGAAGCTGACATGCGACGAGCGTCCTTCACGACAGCGCTGGTGTGGGTCTCCCTCCCCGAGGTGGGCAAGCACTAGACACCACAGGCGATAGCAGTCATAGCTCATGCCATCGGCACCCCTAGGGCCTTCGACAGGAAGTCTGACGGGTCTTCTTTGAGCTGCGCTCGCTTTTGTGTATACATCGCTGCCGACGCTGATCCCCCCAGTGGTGATGGTCGAGCTACCGAACGGTGACGAATGGGAGGTCAAAGTGCGTTATGAAGCTCTCCCTGATAGGTGCAAAGACTGCAAGGTCTTTGGGCACGATACCAGACATTGCCCTGGTGAAAGACGTTCCTCCAATGTTGCACCGCCTATCGTCCCAGATCCTCCCAGAGGGCGAACCAGAAGAACGAGGAAGTCCAAGCCCCCCAGTCAGAATAGGAAAGGTAAGGAGAAGGCCCTGGAGGGGTCCGTGACCATCGCTTCTGTAGTGGAAATCGGGGAGACGTCATCGCTAGGACATGTTATAGAAATCCAAGATGCAGACGAGGCACTTGTGGAAAAGACATCTGATACTGCTGATGCCGCTTCACATGCACAAGCACCAGAAGTACCAGAAGGGGAGGAGACTAATGATGTTGTAGCAGCCACAGCGTCGAACCAGTTCTCTGCCCTTGAGGACATGGAGGAAGAAGTGATCCCAGAAGGTGGTACAAGGAGCAGAAGCCTGAGGACCACACGCAACACAAGCAAGAAGAAGAAAACCAAGAGCATCTTCGGAGAAGGGGGCGGCTCCAACAGAAGTTACATATGTCCATCCTCACTTGGAATGTGCGAGGGGCTTTGCTGTCTGAGAAACAAAGAAGGCTGCAAGCGGTGATCGATGAGGAGAAGGTGTCTTCAGTCTTCTATCTAGAGACAAGAATAAGAAGGACAATAGTTGGGAGGATCGCCACCCTGTTTCCTACAGGCTGGGCATACCTCTCAAGCATTGATTGTAGAGATGGTGCAAGAATAGCTATAGGGTGGAAGCCAGATACTTGGGATGTCGACGATATAACTATCACATACCAAGTCATCACAGTGAGTTGTTGTAACAAAGGCGGGCTTGCTTTTATTGCTACAAGTGCCTATGGTGAGAGGCTGGAAAGTGATAGAAGTAGAATGTGGAAAACCATTAAAGATACAACACAGACTCATATCCCCTAGTTGGTATGGGGTGATTTTAATAAAATTCGGAGGAATGGGGAGAAATACGGAGGAAGGCTTGTCCCTAACAGAGTATTGGACAACTTCAATAACACCATGGATGCGACGGGACTTATTGAACTGAACACTGTTGGAGGGATCACAACTTGGTCAAACAAACAAGGAAGGAGAAAAATAATATCCACTGAGTTGGATAGGGGTCTCCTCAATGAGGAATGGCTCAAGATGCTGCCTAGGAGCGTGATCCATCACGGAAATGACCCTTTAAGCGACCATAGCTGGATGAAGTTTAACCTCACCACCCCGCCGGATGTGGTTAGGCCATTCAGGTTCTGCAATTGGTGGTGCGAGTGGGATGGGTTCAAGGAGATATCAATGAAGGCTTGGGATGAGGAGATACCAGGTAATCCGCTTTACAGAGTTATCAAGAAACTTCAGAACATCAAAAAGGAGATAAGAAAGTGTTCCAAGGAGGTGTTCAACCTAAAGAACCTAACTATTCAGGCAAGGCAGGTATACAAAGAAGCAGCCATGGAAGCCAAAGAGTACCCTGACGATGACGATATAAATGAAAGATGGCTGAAGGTGGATAAAAGACTTACTCAGTTGCTCAAGGTTGAGGAATTTTTTTACTGGCAACGAAGTAGGATAAAGTGGCTTAAAGATGGTGATCTCAACACCCGAACTTATCAAACAGCTGTAAGAAAGAAAGAGATGAAGGAAATCATCCACCAGCTCATCAAGCCGGATGGACAGACAGCTAAAAGTAGGAATGAAGTGGCTTCCCAAATTATAGATTACTACAACTCCCTGTACAACCACCATAAAGACAACAACAGACCTGTTGATGAGGCCTTCTACCCCAACACCAAAGTCACAGATGCCATGAATGAGGCCTTATGCTCAGACATTGAAGAGACTGAAGTGAAGAGGGCAGTTTTTGATATTAAATCTAGCAAAGCGCCTGGGCTGGATGACTTTAACAGCAGATTTTTCCATTTTATGTGGGATCACATTAAGGAAGTTATCATCAAAGTGATGAAATGGCTAATGAAATGTGGGAACATTGTTCGGGTAGCGAATCATACGTTCATCAAATTAATTCCCAAGAAGAAAGAGGTGAGGGTGATCTCCGACTACCGCTCGATTGCCTGCTGCTCAGTAGTCTATAAAATTTGGGCCAAAATCCTATCTAATCACCTTAAGCCTATCCTTCCAGAGTTAGTGTCTGAAGAACAATGCGCTTTCATCAAGAGTAGGAGAATTGCTGATTGTGCGCTCCTTGCTGCTGAGTTTCTCACAGGGTTCAATGTTAAGAAGTCAAGTGCCAAAGCCTGCGTCAATATAGACCTGACTAAAGCATACGATCATGTTAGGTGGGACACACTGGAGTACATTATGAGAAGCTTGGGCTTTTCCAATAGATGGATTAGCATCATCAATCAATGCGTCACTACTACCTCTTTCTCTATCTTGCTCAATGGTGGGCCAGTAGGTATGATCAAGTCCTCAAACAGTTTGAGACAGGGGGACCCTCTTTCCCCCCTTCTCTTCACCCTGGTCATGGAAGGGATAACGTCCATGATTAGAAATGCAGAGGCTAGGAATCTGATAAAGCCATTCAAAGTTCAGGGGGTTAAAGTCAAAACGCATCTCGTATTCGCCGATGATGTTCTGGTTTTCTCCACAGGGCATGCCAACAGATTGCGAGAGTTTAAGATGTTACTTGAACGCTTTGGGAAGGTCATGGTCTTGTACATAAGTGACATCAAATCCCGCTTATACCTGTCCAAGTCTTGCAATAACAGAAGGGGATGACTCAAATTTGCAATGGGGATAGACAGAGGTAGCTTGCCGACAAGGTACCTTGGTGCCCCCATTGCTGGTGGCAGAGGTGTGTCTAAGGATTATCAAATGTGCCTGGACATGATTTCCTCTAAGGTGGATGGGTGGTCAGGCATCCATATGTCGATAGTAGGTAGGCTGACGCTCATCAACTCAGTCCTAACCAGCATGATCTGGTATTGGTGTGAGGTTTGCAACCTTCCGAACCCCACCGTAGAGAGTCTCACCAAGAAGATTTCCAACTTCCTATGGGGCGATAAAGCCCATGCTGTGAAATGGGAAACCATTGCGAAGACCTACAAAAAAGGTGGCCTAAATGTGACTAAAGTGTAGGATTTAGTGCATGCTTCTCAACTTAGGCGCTTGGATAGATTGCTCACCGAGAAGGACAACTTGTCGGCTAATTGGATGAGGCGGCGCTACGGTTCCACTCCCATAGCCCATACCAACGCCTCAAAGACCTGGACATCTTTGTGTAGGTGCTGGAACCAAGTGCATCAGCTGTACAGTGTGGCTTCTGACGGTCTTCGCAAGCTTTGTGGGAAGAGACCGTGGATCCACACTCCAACAGGGGAGGATGCTCCCTGGTTTGATCTGCTATGGTGTAAAGGTCACATCCCCAAATGGAGCATTGTTGTGTACAAGGTGTTTCTGGGTAAGCACCTGACGAAGGATAGGCTGATCCGTTGGGGTGTCCCGGCCAATCCCAAATGCTCCTTTTGTGAAGAGAACGAAACCCATGATCACCTGTTCTTCAGCTGTCATAAAACCCGCCATCTTTGGGCGCTGATGTGGTTAAAGATCGGATGGGGTCATCTCACGACTGGTAGCTTCAATGAGATGATAGATCACCTCAGACATAGGGGAACGAACAAGAATGAAAGGGCGTTTGATGGGCTTTGTATTTCCTGCATTTGCTTCAACATATGGAAAGAAAGAAACAACCTCATCCATGGCCGTGGGCCTTGTAGTAATGTTTTTCAGTGTGTGTCCAGAGATATTTGTAATGCCATTAAGGCTAAAGACCTAGGAGTGGGACTAAGTCCCATAGATAAACAATACTGGGGCATTTTGTAGAGTCTGCCCCATATACTTTTTGTAGTTTGTCTTGTACAGTGTAGCTCGACTATACGATCTTTTGGCAATATATTTACCTATTTCCAAAAACAAAACCTAATGAATACTAGATGGGAAAGAACTAGGTCCTTGATGAATATTCAATCTCCCAAGAAATAGAAAATGATGATACTAAATATAATTAAAAAAGTGAACTTACTAAGTACCCAAGTTGAGACACAATCACTCATTTCTTCTCTATTCAAAGTGAGAACCATTTGAGACGTAGCAAGACCCCCCTCAGATAAATCATGGATGGGATAGTCTGACACAAGGATCCAACTATTCCCCATGAAGTCTTAGACCAGTAGGTCATATCCTATCACACCAACCTAGTTCAAGGTCTTCGTCTTGAAATAGAGACATTCAACATGTGGCATATAGAATCCCCAAAAAATAGAAAAAAAACAAGGAACAAGAACTATAATGACAAGGGGAAGATGGGGCACTAGCCTATTTGGATAAGATAGGGCTATCCTATCATCCACCTTCCCCAGATAAGACCTCCTCCCCTGTTTGCCAGATAGCAACTTTTCCCCATTGAAGATGAAGCCACAAATTCTCAGAATTGTGACTGACGTGTGATCACAATTGATACCACATTTCTCTTTGCATGGGGTAGGTCTTATGCCCCTTGAAATTAGTATTCCTCCATCCGAGTCATAGTAGGGATCTACTTTCTAGTAAAAAGGAAGACATCCTTAAACTATGCGATGGACCTACCTCTTTCCTCTAAGGGGGGTTAAGCTTTCTGTCTATCTATCATGCTAAGAGGATCTTCCAAGATATATCCCTTCTTTTGTTTTGGGGTTTGCCTCACACACATGTATAACATAGAAAGAGAAACCGTCTATTGGTATAACTTGACAACATATCCATATATCTTACCACCAAGTCCCAAAGTCTCTTTTCACTCCTACTAGACCTTATCTTCCTTATAATGTTTGAACTAGCTTTCTTACTAGCTAAAAGGGGATGAAAAGTTAGGTCAAATAACCAACTATCTACTTCTAATTCATTAGTCACCTTTCTTTGAAGCACTTGAGTTGTGGTATGATCTACTTGGACTAGTATTTTACTAGTAATTTTTGAAGTACCTTTGATGCTCATTATGAAATCATCTCTCTTGACCCTTTGTAGTACCTTCATATGATGTTTCTTATCTTAAATCCTCACCTGATTCTCTTATAATCCTCATTTGATCCTTGCTTCTGTTATGTACTCTATTTCTTATCTTATGTACTCTATTTCTCTTCATTTTCATCCAACATTTAATGTTTCATGCTATGAACTCCATTCTAACACACTCTTACCAATTCAATCTATATCTTATGTAAGACAACATGAACAACTCCTAAGTCAAAGGAGGGAGACTGACTAAGTTGATTCCTAGAAGATCCAAATTCCCAAGGATGCACTCTCCCATGTAGAAGTCTATGATCCAGGGCCCCACCTTGATCATTCTTCTTCATAGTTCCTAAACTAGAGAATGTATATCCATTACGGTAAAAAAAACACCTTTTTATTTTTAAGATCATATGGCAGATGGGGAAGGAAGATAAGAACAATATCTATCTTTCATATCAAGCCCAAACAACGAGGGCATCCCAACTTGATTTTCTTGCTTGAATCAACCCATGTCTATCTTACAAATCAATCCCCAACAACTGATACTCTTTACTTTAATATTTTAGAAATGACAGATGCTAGTCCTTTAGATTTATAATAGAATACCAAACATGCACCCTTCCATACATGAAAAATGTGTGTTCGTATCTCTAAGATGACATGCTTGGCTTGAAATAACTAAGCCCAACATGAAGTGAGTCCTTGGTAATTCCTTCCCCATAAAACTTCCACACACAAGGCTATTTGAAGAAGATCATTACACCCAAACCACTTAATTCATTTGGTCGACATATGCCATCCCATGATATCTAGTGTTTTTTCCTTTTATTAGAGACCCAAAGCTACATAAATGTTTCTTGATCAATGAGTGAATACCTTTTTGGATATCCTGACTTGCCAAGGTATAAATTGGGATAGCTGATTGAACATGTTTTATTAAAGTCGACCTACGACCAGTAGAAAGTAGTGTATAACACCATCCTTGGACTTGACAAAAGATCTCGATCTTGTCCATAATAGAAGAGAAGAATTTTTTTTTTCATTTACCAGATATATGAGGAACACCAAGGTACTTCCTTGGAAATTGGAAATTCCTTATAAGAATAGCTTTTTATGTTGGCAATCAGGGTCCATAGTTTGAATGGGGCTTTAGATGAAAATATCAAACCACTTTAGTGCACATTTACAAGTTTTCTAGAAGATCTCTGATAAAGCACAAGGAAGTCCATAAGAATAGTATGTGAGAACAACCAACTCTATCCTATTTACTATAGAAGGAAAGAGTCATCTGGACTAGGCCCAAGAATCTAGGACTAAACCAAGACACCAATGAAGGGAATAGCAATATTTATTATCCCATTCAATGGAGTTTCTGAATAAGATGAGGAATCTCCCTAGAGTGGCCAAGTGGCTACCTTCGGCGAAGAGAGTGTCCATTCAAAATGAAACTACCACAATACTGGGCACACTAACTTTGATTTTCTTTCAAGGGAAGGTCAGATTGGGAGGTCTTTTATTTATACTTTCATGCCTCTTCTTCTATTTCCACTTCACCCTCTCTTATTCTCTTATTGACTCTTGGTGATTGATTTTTTTAGAAAGAAATAGTAGTGATTGGTCAATGACAAGTGAATAATTGATTTTAACTCTTTTCCAATGTAAATGATGTTGTATATAGGCAAGGTCTAGGGATCTCTAAGATAGGTGTTCTCATCCTTGTCTATGAGGAAGAAAAGAATCCAATCACTCTACTCTTTTCTAGTGGGATGAAGATGAGAAGATGACTGGTATTGGGATACTCTCAACAGAGTCACATCTTCTATTAAAATTGAATGGGCTTAGATGTTGAAGACAAAAGGTGTGAAGAGAGTCTTTGAGCCCCCTATAAATTGAAAAATCCTCCCTTCTATAGTGCTTCTG
The DNA here is from genome assembly GCA_963693085.1 of Alisma plantago-aquatica. NCBI lineage: Eukaryota > Viridiplantae > Streptophyta > Magnoliopsida > Alismatales > Alismataceae > Alisma > Alisma plantago-aquatica. The sequence goes on along the minus strand of OY856413.1, from coordinate 931,497,033 downwards.
GCAGTGACAAACATCATATTTCTTGACTTATACATCAAGCAAAGCTCATCTAGACTCCTAACGACTATTGCAATATGTCCCTATCCTATAGGTATGTAGAGGATTTTTTTGATAATTAAAATCAAATTAGGGTACTGATCTTCCTTCGTTTGTATCAAGAAAGGTCTTTCCTAAGTTTTTTCAAGTCAAGGCGCATACATCTTTTCAAAATTTCTTGCTTATTGCTATTTTATTTTGATTTTCAAACTCTTTTAAATCATTATATGGAAGCTCACATGTGGGTATAGCATGAGTTCTACCCACCCCATGTAAATTAATAATGACGATTGAGTTGGTCAAGATAGTGCTGACTCACATTTGATCCATATGATGGCTATAGAATATCATCGCCTATCGTTATACAGAAGAAAACTATCCAAGACACCATAAAGTTGATAACCACTTTGTTAGTGACCAAATAAATCAATTGGTTGTTTTAGCATGGATTCTCCTTGTTTTTGGGAGTGGTACCTTGGGTACCAAGCTTAAGCCACAACTTCATCCTCTTCTTTATCTCTGGTTGCAGACAAGGGAAATCATGAAATTATCCATCCATAACCCTCACTAGGGTTGTTCATACTCCACCCTACATATTCATATCCCCTAGATTCCCTTTTGCTCCATGGTGAAGCTATACCTCAGACTCCATAACCCCTCCCATGTACACCCAAACACTGAGATTTCAACTCAAGCTTCAAAACACCAATTCTATGGGTAGGTATCATTTTGTGGGTCACCAAGATGATTTTTTTTATTTCCATATAGCCTTTGAATTCAATGAGGAGTCATCATGAACCCCAAACAACATATTTTAAATCTCAAATTCATAAAAGTATCCATTCTACCCACTTAATCTTCAAATCATATTCCATATCATATGATTGGAAAGGATTGTTTATGCCAGAACACCATAGGGTTGATAACCACTCCATTGTTGACCAATAACATCAGTTGGTTGTGGTGGCCTAGATAATTCTTATTTTCTCTAGTAATGTTACCTTGAGTACCAATCTTAAGACACACTTTCTTCCTCCTCTTCATCTCTTATTGCATACAAGGGAGATGATGTAATTATCCCTCCAAAAACCCTCAAGAGGGATAACTATATTCACCCTACCTTTTCATATACCCGAGATTCCCTTTTCTCCATGGTGAATCTCTACCTCAGTCCCTAGTCACCCCTACCACCTACAACTTCGTACATGATTACTTACAAACTAAGAACATATCAAGCCTCAAAAGCCAATATTGTGGGTAGGTATCTTCCCATGAGTTAACAAGATGCTTTTGTGAAAGTTTTATGGATTTTGAATTTAAGTCATTACGAAACCCAAACCTAGTGGCCTAAATATTGAACTTTTTATGGGATCCCTTCCACACACATGATCTAGAAATCTGATTCCAACATTCTTCTCAACATGTGAAGGTGATCAAAACTCAATTTAGTTCTTGTTAATGTAAACCACTATGACCCTTTTTGAGCTCGGTATTAACTCTGAAGAGTTATTTTAGATTCATTTGGACCCCATTTTTTTAGGATCTTTTTTGAGGTACCTCCCCTTAGGTGATTTAATCCTTGTAGGTTGATATTTGAAAATTTCTTTTCTTCTAGGACTCAAACCCTTTTACAAAGAGCATCACAATTATCAGTTTCCCCAGACAAAGCATTAAGCACAAATTCTCCCCACATGGCTATTCTCCATCTTGACCAGAATAATGAGGAACAATCCCATGGGAATAACCAACTAGCTTGCCAATGTGAATGATTGATATTCATTTAATAGGTATGATAAAGACAACCATTTCCCCTATTTAAACCAAGGAAGGTTGTTTCTTCTAACATGCACATACCAAACAAGCTTTATACACACGACTACATATGGTTGGACAAAAGTTTTTCTTTTATTTTAAAAATTCTATTAAATAAGTCCAAATTGTAAAATTATGATATTATAGGTCAAGTTAACTAAAAATTGTTGGTATGTATGCCCTGAGAGCCAATCATGGGATGATTGGTGGGATACATTGAGATTGATTTGATAAACATCAAAGGCGAGCTTCCAATTCTTTCTGGTTCAGTCATATGAGATAGTGATAGAACAGATTGAATGTCTAGAGAATGACAGTACTCATTGACGTATGCCTTCAGGTTCATGACCTGAACGATGAGATCATACGGATGTTAAGAGTTTGTACGTTCTTGTTATGTCCCTAGTCGGATGTCATTGTGGAAGGTAGATAGACAACAATGACACACAAGACTAGATTGTGGTGTTGGTTGATGACAGAATCTCATTAGTCATGATATAGAGATATCAAACCAAACACATAGGTACTTGTTAGAGAACAAGTGTACCGGACAGACCCACCATGAGTTTGACACATGGAACCATGAGATGGTAGTCACAGTCAGTACTCACAGTGATGGTGGTGAGTGTGATTCTTAGACCTGAAATCACTGCACTCAACACATGTCGTTGGGCACACTTTGACATCATCAAACGCAGTCCTGAAACATGGGTTGTTATAAAGGTGATGATTGGGTGGCTTTGACACATGGGGCTTTTGAGGGGTGAGTGATAGATATGGGATTTGTCCCTCCTGAGGGAGTTTGATATCCATGGCCACTTGATGAGTAGGATTGAGAAAGGCGTGCACGCATGTGTGAATCAGTATATGATACTGATGTCATACATATTTCTTCCAGTCTACTCTGAGATCAAGGAAGTGAATGAACGTTGACAGGATGACTGTTCCATGCCTCGAGTTCATTCGGAATATCAGTGACAAAGGAATTATACATTCGCTGTAACACCATTCACGGATTGTAGGATGAAAGTTGTTCTCCAACTTTCTACTTTCACTTGGGTAGCACTGATGTGTGACTAGGCACCGCTCTTTGCTTGTGAAGTCATAAGTGTTATGGACTTTCACTGCCAACGTGAAATGGACCTGCAGGGTCACACACATAGGATTTAACCTGGAAGAGGAGTTTTGTCCACAAAGCAATGTTTAGATTGATTAATAAAGGAGTTTAGTAGTTCAATTAAACACTCAATCAGTCGATAGCTCAATATCGTATGGTTCAAGGTGTTGGACGCATTGATTGGAGTATCGGATTGATTGAAATCGCAATTGACTGATTTTGCCCAACCTGTGCTCCCAACCGATCGGTTCATGTGATGAACCGGTTGGCTGAGGTTGCTGAACCGGTCGGCTGGAGTGTCCAGGCAGATCGGCTCATGCCTAGGTTGAAATGACCGGTTCAAGGGTTGAACTGATCGGCTCAACTGGTGCAACCAACCAGTTGGGAAAAGTCATGTCGGCAAGAATTTTCCTTTGGTTTCAAATTGCCCAATTCGATTGGGAATAATATTGGTATTCGATACCAATTGGGAAAGAAACAAGGAAAGTCTTTTTGAGCCGGATTAGGACCATGAACCGATCGGTTCAGGGCACCAACCGATCGGTTGGAGTGCCCCAAACGATCGGCTCAGGTCCAACCGATCGGCTCAATGGCCGAACCGATCAGTTCAGTTGTGAACTGATCATTTCAAGTTGCGAACTGGTTGCCTTTTGTGGAAAATTCTCGAACCCTTCTACTCCTGCTTTAGTCCCGCATTGCCCGGGATGGAGAACCCTGTCCCATGACTCTCCTATATATATAGGGGTATTGGGGGCTTCTCAAAGTATAGCTCAGTGCAACCAGTTGCTCTGCAAGTTGTCGTTCTCTCTGGTTTTGGTAACCGTGAGAGAGCCCGAGCAAGTGCTTCCCGCAAAAGGGAGGTGCAGCAAGGGAAGGACAACTGCAGTTGCAACAGGAGGCAGGAGAGCGTGTTGGTGACTAGTACGTCAACAGGAGGGTGCAACTCCTTCCACTTCCTTGTGGGACAAGGAGTGTGGAGTTCCAGGTGGTGCGTGTGGACTACTACAGAGGTGGGAGGACACTGCCGCTTAGGAGGACAACTGTCATCCGACAGTCCGGTTCGAGTAGGAGTTGTCAGTCCCGGTGCGACCAGGAGCTGCACAGACACCGTCGAAGTCCGGAGTTGAAGACCGTGCATTGCGCGAGGTATTGTCGCCGAGCAAGCCTAGGGACAAGGTATGATTCCACAAACCATCCTTTCCTATTATATAGACGTTGACACGTTTCCTCGGTATGGGTTGGGGAGAAATTTTTGTTTCCGCTACCTTCTCTGTCTCCCCAAAAACCCAACAGTGGTATCAGAGCCACGTCAACTGTTCTATATTTTAGGAATATCGATATGATCGATTTTGGTTTGTCGCCTTTATTTATTACATGCGATGCGAATAATATCGGCTTTTTGCATGTCCAATCCTAAATCCACAAATCCCTAATTACATATATGATATGTAATATTAATGCACTCGATATGCGTCGCCCTTAAACAAGTTTTGTGGTGGATGTGCGTAGCGTGATTATGGCCTATAAACCCCTATCTGTGATTGGTTGTGTGTGGTTGCTTGCATCTCGGTCTGCGCACTGATCTTCCCTCTCTTATTCCTGATGTAACTCAAAATAATTCGAGATTCTTTCCTACCTTTGCTCCCCCCGAATGTAACTCGGGGTTTCCCTTTTTAAAGCAATGTAATAAATAGAATAGATTTTTATTTCCTGTTATGTCAAAGACCGGCGGACATCAAGACGACTGCTCATACGATCGGTTTAAGGAGTGAACCGATCGGTTGACGTTCCAGACGGTCGGTTCAAGGAGTGAACCGATTGGTTGATGACCGGTTCGAGGAGCGAGACGAGCGGGTGGCAGACATGACGAGATGCACGATGACCAGGCGAACCGATCGGTTGGAGGAGCCAACCAATCGGCTGGTGGCACCCAGACGACCGGCTGGAGAGTACAGATCATTCATGTGATGAGTTGATCTACTCGGATGGCAAGGCACAGAGTTCATCTTGTACATGTTGCATGTGATGTTGACCTAGATGACTGTGATTCCTCTTGGCTCGATGAATCACATTAGGATGGCCATAATCATCACTTTTATCGTTTTGTGCATGTTTTCTGTGGGATATATCATGTATATGATACGTACTATGTATTGTGGTGATTGGATATGTATATGTATATAAAACCAAATCCCTCATTAAAATATTAAGTTTTAGATGCCTTCCAAATGCGACACACGTGAAAAGCTTGATCGACCAAGTGTGGGCACGCCCTAGCGTGGTGCACCGTCTATCTCGTGGAAGCGTGAAGGATGAATGTGTGGGTCTGTCCTAGCAGGGTGCATATTCATCTTGTTTGCTTTGGGTCGGACTTAACAAGGTGATCTAGACGGGATCTAGTACCTTGAGGCATGGAGATGATCATTGCAAGGAGTTGTAGATGACATCTTATCAAGAGTTGCATATGATGGTATTGGCAAAAGTTGCCTACCTGAGAGATCTATGTTGTGGGTGACATCCCTAGCTGGTCCATGACTTAGAGGATTTTAGGATCTTGCCCACTAGAAGGTTGTACGCTGCAATCTTCCGAATTGATGGTGAGGGCTATCAATTTGAAGTAAAATAGTGGGAGCGATAATTAATTAAAGGCCTAATTATATCATCAAACTTTCAAATCAATCAAATAAGTCAAAAATGAGTTTTGGACTAAAATTGCATATTTTCGTTTTGTAGTTCAAATGGAAACAAACAACAACAACTTTTCTTTGCGATCGGTCCTTGACAAGGACAAGCTAAATGGGACAAACTTCCACGACTGGTATCGGACATTGAGAATTGTTCTCACTCAAGAGCGTAAGCTCTATGTCCTGGATACTCCAATTCTAGAGGAACCCGCTCCTAATGCACCAAAGACAGAAAGGGATGCTTACAAGAAGCATTCTGATGATGCCATTGATGCAAAGTGCTTGATGCTATGTTCAATGAACCATGAGTTGTAGAGGCAACATGAGAACATGGGTGTCATAGAGATGATTCTGCATCTCAGGAACATGTATGAAGATCAGGCACGACAAGAGAGGTACAATGTTTCTAGGGCGCTGTTCAAGTGCGTCATGACAGAAGGAGATCTAGTTGGTCCTCACACACTCAAGATGATTGGGTATGTGGAGAACCTGCAGAGACTGGGATTTCCACTGAGCCAAGAGTTGGCTACTGACGTGATACTGCAATCGTTGCCAGAATCTTACAGTCAGTTTGTGATGAACTACAACATGAACAACTTTGATAGGCCACTGTCAGAATTGTTGGGCATGTTGAGGACAGTCGAGTTACAGATGAAGAAGGACAAGCCTAAGTCCGTGAGGGTGATCACGAGCAAGAAAGGCAAGTCCAAGCTCAAGGGCAAGGGCAAAGCTAAGAAAGGTTCTGAAGCTAGCCAGGAGTCCAAGCCATCTTCAGCTCTCAAGGCCAAGGGAGGCGTGACCAAGAAAGGAAATTGCCACCATTGTCAAAAGCCAGGACATTGGAAAAGGAATTGTCCTCTCTACCTGGAAGAACAAAAGAAGAAGGAGGCGACTGAAACCTCTACTTAAAGGTGTCATGAAAGTAAACTTGTAACACTTTTGAGATATATGATATCAAGATGTAAAGTGTAAAGCATTCTTACTTGGGGCAAGTGTTGCCTTTATAGATAGGAATACTTTAGTTTATTTTCAGCCAATAAGGCATGTAATACAGTTATGAACTGCTATTTCATACTTTCCAATAGATAGAAACACTTTATTTTTGCATATTGTATGACAATGATGGCAATTAATAAAGAGATGTTTCAATTTATAAAGATGTGATCTTTGTGGCAATGCCGTATTTATCTTGTGATATTTGATATACATAAGATAAGATGATACCTAAAAGTTATAGATAACTCAAACAATTTAATTAGCATTAATCATGAGAAATTCATTTCTAGTTTCCATGTGATGGATAAATCTAGACTCTTTTGGTTATAGAACCAGTAAGAGACATGAATATCTTGGACATGATTAATCAATCTTCACTAATGTAGTGGGAGAGTGATTATCCTATTAGGTATAATACATGTGATGTATTTACATACCTATTGGAATAAATGCTAATACTTCAAATGGTGTTTAGAGAAATACCAATATGAATATCTTGAAGTGTTCAAGATTATCATAAATGAAGTACACATTTGGTAAAGTATTAATTCTTGATGAAATCAATGAATGAAATACTTGGACCAAATGTTTGAGATCCTTATGAGCGATTATGATAGTATATCATAGTGAACTCATGATTAAGTCATGGTGATGTCTGAATCAAGAAGGAATCATACTCTAAGGAGTTAGAGAATGATTATCAAATAACTGAATTCTTCTTAATAAATGAATACCCCACACTAATAAAAGAAATTAAGAATCACAAGGGTTGTGAGTTCTTATATCTTTAACAGATACACCTCAATTATCTATGTGATGAGTTGTTCATGTGATGAGTCAACTATCAAGATGAATATGAGGAACCGAATCTTGAGTTATGGTTTAAAACCATTACATCCTAAATGACTTCCATGTGAACCATAAGGTATGACCTTGATGGTAGCACTCATTGGATCATATCCATAAGTGCAGATGAGTCTTAAGTGTTAAGACACATGGATAACATTTTGAGAAGGATGATGCTTGTTGATTGGAACTTAATGACTAAGACATTTGGCATATGGATACTAAAACCGCATTCCTATGAGGAATAAAACCAAGATGTGTACGTGACACAACCTATAAGGTTTATGAATCCACTAATGCAAATGAAGTCTATAAGTTACAATGGACTAATCAATGTGATTGATTGAGTACAAGCAACTCAAAATTTGATCTTTATTTTGATAATATAGTCAAAGGGTTTGACTGATATGTCAAAGATAAAGAAGGAATCTGTGATTTAGTGGGAGCGTGTTCACATTCCACATATTGATGTGAAATGGAAATGTTCTAGATTGGAAATCCGAATGTGGAAATTATCTTTAAGGAAGATAGAGATGTTTCCTATGTGATTGGAATAGAGATCTATAGAGATAGTTCTCAAAAATCTCTTGACCTGGAAAGAGAAAGCATACATTGGCAATCTGTACTGAAGTGTTCAGTATGCACAGATTCATTGGGAGAAAACTTGTCCATGTTACATGGAGTTAGTATCCCAAGGCCAAGTGTTCAATTCTTATGAAGAACGTGAACGCTAAGAATATATATGGATCTATCATGTATGTAATCATCCCATTATCTTGCATGTATGACATGGCAAGAATAAAATGCATTCATCATCTTGTATGTAGGACATGGCAATATGATGTGCTCATCCTGATAACTCGTATGTGTGACATGATGAGTGGATGTCTGTCTATTTCCAGTAAGGGTTACTGGAATACCATGAGAACTTGATAAGTGCTTGTGAAGTACTAGTTCTATGGAGATAAGGAAGAGTTCGATGTAAAGAGTTACATTGATGCGAACTTCCGAAAGGACAGAAAATTAATCGCAATATATATACATAAGATGTATAAAAGTGAAAGTTTGTTGATAATTGGAAATGTTCCAATAAAGCCATTTGAAAAAGGGAAATGCCGAGTATCTATGTATTAGTAAACAACAGTGGATACTATATGGATCTGAAAGTTCATAAGATGAGCTTATATTCCACTCATTGATGATAAGTCTGGAATCCTTGATCATGCAATGTGGCTAAAGGTTAGCAATGGAATACTAGATCACATATTACGGCAACTCCATCTCATACGTGTGACGTACAACGAAGAGATGAGAGACATGAAATTTGTACAGACTTTGGCAAGGTGTTGCCATTACTCACTATGTTTGCACTAAGAGCACAGTAACATGTGGGACATGTTTGAAGATCACTATGAATATGATTCATGGGTGATTGGCTCGCAGTGCAAGTGGGAGTCTGTTGGTATGTATGCCCTGAGAGCCAATCATGGGATGATTGGTGGGATACATTGAGATTGATTTGATAAACATCAAAGGCGAGCTTCCAATTCTTTCTGGTTCAGTCATATGAGATAGTGATAGAACAGATTGAATGTCTAGAGAATGACAGTACTCAATGACGTATGCCTTCAGGTTCATGACCTGAACGATGAGATCATACGGATGCTAAGAGTTTATACGTTCTTGTTATGTCCCTAGTCGGATGTCATTGTGGAAGGTAGATAGACAACAATGACACACAAGACTAGATTATGGTGTTGGTTGATGACAGAATCTCATTAGTCATGATATAGAGATATCAAACCAAACACATAGGTACTTGTTAGAGAACAAGTGTACCAGACAGACCCACCGTGAGTTTGACACATGGAACCATGAGATGGTAGTCACAGTCAGTACTCACAGTGATGGTGGTGAGTGTGATTCTTAGACCTGAAATCACTGCACTCAACACATGTCGTTGGGCACACTTTGACATCATCAAACGCAGTCCTGAAACATGGGTTGTTATAAAGGTGATGATTGGGTGGCTTTGACACATGGGGCTTTTGAGGGGTGAGTGATAGATATGGGATTTGTCCCTCCTGAGGGAGTTTGATATCCATGGCCACTTGATGAGTAGGATTGAGAAAGGCGTGCACGCATGTGTGAATCAGTATATGATACTGATGTCATACATATCTCTTCCATTCTACTCTGAGATCAAGGAAGTGAATGAACGTTGACAGGATGACTGTTCCATGCCTCGAGTTCATTTGGGATATCAGTGACAAAGGAATTATACATTCGATGTAACACCATTCACGGATTGTAGGATGAAAGTTGTTCTCCAACTTTCTACTTTCACTTGGGTAGCACTGATGTGTGACTAGGCACTGCTCTTTGCTTGTGAAGTCATAAGTGTTATGGACTTTCACTGCCAACGTGAAATGGACCTGCAGGGTCACACACATAGGATTTAACCTGGAAGAGGAGTTTTGTCCACAAAGCAATGTTTAGATTGATTACTAAAGGAGTTTAGTAGTTCAATTAAACACTCAATCAGTCGATAGCTCAATATCGTATGGTTCAAGGTGTTGGACGCATTGATTGGAGTATCGGATTGATTGAAATCGCAATTGACTGATTTTTCCCAACCTGTGCTCCCAACCGATCGGTTCATGTGATGAACCGGTCGGCTGAGGTTGCTGAACTGGTCGGCTGGAGTGTCCAGGCAGATCGGCTCATGCCCAGGTTGAAACGACCGGTTCAAGGGTTGAACTGATCGGCTCAACTGGTGCAACCGACCAGTTGGGAAAAGTCATGTCGGCAAGAATTTTCCTTTGGTTTCGAATTGCCCAATTCGATTGGGAATAATATTGGTATTCGATACCAATTGGGAAAGAAACAAGGAAAGTCTTTTTGAGCCAGATTAGGACCATGAACCGATCGGTTCAGGGCACCAACCGATCGGTTGGAGTGAACCAAACGATCGGCTCAGGTCCAACCGATCGGCTCAATGGCCGAACCGAACGGTTCAGTTGTGAACCGATCATTTCAAGTTGCGAACCGGTTGCCTTTTGTGGAAAATTCTCGAACCCTTCTACTCCTGCTTTAGTCCCGCATTGCCCGGGATGGAGAACCCTGTCCCATGACTCTCCTATATATATAGGGGTATTGGGGGCTTCTCAAAGTACAGCTCAGTGCAACCAGTTGCTCTGCAAGTTGTCGTTCTCTCTGGTTTTGGTAACCGTGAGAGAGCCCGAGCAAGTGCTTCCCGCAAAAGGGAGGTGCAGCAAGGGAAGGACAACTGCAGTTGCAACAGGAAGCAGGAGAGCGTGTTGGCGACTAGTACGTCAACAGGAGGGTGCGACTCCTTCCACTTCCTTGTGGGACTAGGAGTGTGGAGTTCCAAGTGGTCCGTGTGGACTACTACAGAGGCGGGAGGACACTGCCGCTTAGGAGGACAACTGTCATCTGACAGTCCGGTTCGAGTAGGAGTTGTCAGTCCCGGTGCGACCAGGAGCTGCATAGACACCGTCGAAGTCCGGAGTTGAAGACCGCGCATTGCGCGAGGTATTGTCGCCGAGCAAGCCTCGAGACAAGGTATGATTCCACAAACCATCCTTTCCTATTATATAGACGTTGACGTGTTTCCTCGGTATGGGTTGGGGAGAAATTTTTGTTTCCGCTGCCTTCTCTGTCTCCCCAAAAACCCAACAAAAATGGTATTGAAATTAAAAATGATTATTGCTTTGACTCTTTTTTGCAATTTGGGTTCTAAATACTGTACTAAAGGTTTTTGATTAGGTGTAATCAGATTCCAAGGTAAATATTTATGGATTTTTGAGTAATAGAGGACTCACTAGGATCAAGAGATTAGAAGTTCCTAAGATGGGCACTCTAATGACACATCTATGAGAAAACATGTAAATACTAAAGTAGCATATAATTGTAGTAGATCATTTGTGTCCTTGTTTGTAACAATAGCTCCATAGGAAGCTAACTAAAGCATCTCAAAGATTTACTTTTGAGAACCTCAAGAAGGTACATTAGAACTTTAGTTATGTTATGATTATCTTAAACATGCATGGACTTGGATATTATACTTAGTTCATGATTTTAATTATTTACCTTGATCTATTATTGTAGTAGATGTACTCATCTAAAATAATAATTGAACCATTATCTATGCCATGGATGGGATTGTAAAATGGTCCCTATATACAATAATAAATCCATGTACATTGAAGAAGATAAGTTTCATTCACTAAAATATCTATGAATATTTATGATGCAATCTATCTCCATGAGTTCGAATTTGATTGAAAACATTTATTAATGCATTATTAGAATATTATGTCATTATTATTTTCATGATTATAATTGTATATGTCTATGTTATTTTCCATGTACCAACATTTGTATGTTGGCTAGTTTTATAAATTTATTATATAGGTCCCCATCCTATAGGTGAATGACGCATGGACTACTTAGCTTGCACAAGGGATCTTTAAAGGACTCTCTTATCTACCTAGTGTAGTTGTCTCTTTCCTTATTGAACGTTATAGTACATAATCCTCATGTATTGACTATATGCCCTATGGTTACAGATATTTTCATGCATATAGTGTAAGGCTTTCCCTTTGGGATTGTCACACATCTTGTAAACTTTAAAATACATATATTGCGATGAATTTTATACATTTTTATTACATGTATGGTGTATTTATGTGTGGTTTTGGTCCTTTTTATCTTCTTTTTCAATAAGAGTATCTAGGAACGTCCAATCTAAATAGGTACTCACATGGCCCATAAAGTTTTTAGGAAGCACCCTGATTGGTATATTGAACATGTGGTCTTATGGTTTGGCTAATGCATGACAGTTGGTCAATCCAAAATGCATGATGCAAAATTCATAAAATTCCCACATGTAGTTTGAAAAGAAGATTTAGGAACAAGTTTTGGCTTAATCCTCAACTAATGGTACCTAATAAGAGTCAATCTTAGAGATAATTTTTTCTCTAGCCCGTAAATGTTTTAGGGAGCACCTTGCATGGTATTCCAAACATGTGGTCTTATAGTTAGGTGGGTAACGCATGACAATTGGTCATTCTAAAAGCATGACTAGAAATTCATATAATTTCCACATGGCTTTTGAAAAGGAAATTTAGTAACAAGTTTTGGCTTAATCCTCAACTAATGATACCCTATTAAAGAGATCAATATTAGAGAGAGTTTTAATTCCATGGAGTTAATCAAACATGTCACCAACTCTAGGAAGTTTTTTTTAATCTTGATCATAATCTTATTTAAATGCCTATAATTGATACAAAGATTCTTTATACCATCATTCTTGGTAGAACTCAACTTTCCTACAAAGAAGTGGTACAATGAATGAATCCTTTATCTATATTATAATTCAATCTCAAACTACTTCGGCTCAATCAGTTCCATTATATAAACTAGAAGTCATATAAGATGAAAACCTAATACGAGTTAAATTTTATTCAAGAAACCTTACCTTATGCTATGTGGGAAAATTTTACATGACGTGTGTATGATCCACACCCCTGTCACTCGGTTTTCTTCATAGAAACATCCAGTGGCAATGTCAAAAATCAAGGTTTTCCTCATAGAACCATTATATAAATGCAGTGTTCCTTTTGTACGAAAACACTCAAAAAAATAAATATTGTCAGTTCGAATTTCTTGGGATCTTGTTATCTAACATCGAGATCAATGCACATGAATTTCCACATGATGAGTAATCCACAGTGAGAATAAAATCTAATTCCAAAAATCCAAATTGATCTTAGTTAACAACGTCCAATAAGGATACAAACATAAAAAAGTAAGGACACAAAAATAAAGCCAATTTCAAACTTACAATAAGATAAACATATATGATTACATAGACCATTATATTCATTATTGTCATGAAAATGTACATAATTCATCATACATGATGAAGATAACACCCTATTTATAAATAATATACCCATGTTCATAATTGTAGCATATGTATGAAGTACAACATACAAACCAGATTTGGGCCACATATACATCATTGTGTAAAACACCCTACCTAAGACCTAAGTGTACATGTATGACTCTAAAAACAAAAAATGACAAGAATCCCACCTTCAACTCAATATTTTGTAGGTGAAGCATTCTCTTCACAAGAAAACCCCTAAGCTAGTTATGAGAACCTAAAAGGGTGGGAAAGCACATGAGCAAGACCAAAGTCCTAGTGAGAGACAAATCATTTGCATAGTAATTTAATGATGGAAGTTTTAGTATATATGTTGAATTAGTTAATAAATATTTAAGAGAAACTTCTAGAAAAGATATTTGAGAGTAAAGGAAATATACAATATAGGAAGTGATTTGAGTACAAAATACTACTACACATGTTGACAATTTATTTTATTAAGAACTAGGTAGTTAGGATGTACCACCCAAAGTCCCCTATCCCATCATAGAGGATCTTATGATTATGTCTCTCATTAAGATCCAAATAGGCCTCTTTTTTGTGTGGGTATAAAAAGTTGGGGCTCATTTCATATTACCTACATTAAAATTCTAGGAACATCTAGCGTGCTCAAATTACAAATTAATAATATCACATTGGAAATACGACCATGTAATGTTTTATCACTTCAATTTAATCACATTTTAAGAACATCCTTATAATTACATGAGATACAACCTCGATTCCACTCATATAACATGTAATATTAAGGTTATGAGGGGGATTTGGCTCATATGGATTATTGATAACCTGTATATATTCAACATATATGACTATATACCTTCTCACAATCCTTATATTGCTATAAGGATATCCTTTTCAGTTCTCCAAAATCTGAACACTAGCAAAGTTATATAGTCACATGGACAGTAAATGATTCGGTTTCACTGATCAATCAATTCATTGAAAAAGAATATTGAATCAAGATTCCATGCTAAGGTATGAACAATTAAAGAATTATATGCCAAAATAATATATTTCACATCCAACATGCACATACAAAGCCTAGAAATTCCACAATTATAAAACATACAATTATCAAATAATCAAAATGTAGATTTAACATATGAATTTTCATCACATGAGATCAACATAGAAAAGTAATAAAACAACCAAAATGGGAAAATAAGGGCAAGTTACATGTAAGAATAGTATCTATGATAAATATGATAAGAAAAATACCACTCTTTTCCTCTAAGAACGTCATGTTACAAAATATAAGGTAATAATTCTAAATTTCATGAAGTTTTATCCATAAATATTGTAAAAACCCCATATCTAGCATATAAATAAAGAATTTGTGGTGATTATATGTAGGAATTACATCATGAAGATTATAAACGGCTAAGTCATGGGCCATTTGCAAATGAACATATTCTAGAAATTTCATGCAACAAACCCTATTCCAAGATCCACCAACTAGCTCCAAATTCACAACTTATCAAGCTCTTACTCCAACTAGGACAAAGAGTTGAAGGTGAAAAAAAGAGGTTTTAGGTAGAGAAGAAGGATTTTATAATGAACCCCACAACTAGAATCTTTACTAGGAAAACTCAACCTTGCATGGGGGACCTTCTAGGCAATGGGAAGTTTTATGTGAGTATATACATGGAAGTGACAATGTATATTGATTATCATATACACAATAGAGAATGTGAAACCAAAATCCACATACACATGATATTCAAACCACGACAATCATTTCCACATATATATTTCAAGGTTCCATAAATAGAATAGAAAATCATATTTATAGTAAATGGAAATATACCCTTGTCCACAATTATTATTACATCCTTGCAACAAAAACAACTAAATACAAAACCAAATTATATCTCCAACTCGATCCTCTAATAATTAGAGATACATATATTTAGGTACTATGATTTCAATTGGGCATACTTCCTAAAAGATTCGATATAAAAAATCATAAGAACAATGAATGTTTTGAGTACATTGGCAGACAAATCTCAAAGAACTTTGAATATAAAATACTAACATATATAATACTAGAATAAATGTACTATTAGTGAGAAACATTTGTCACTTTTGGTTGCATCCTTTTTTATTTGAAGAAAACTAGCACATATTATAGATTCATAGTGTTTCATAGATTTTCACAGAGTCCACTATGTATACGAGTCCATGTTGTTTCATAGAGTTTCACAAAGTCCACCATGCTCACAAGTCCACAATGCTTCATAGTGTTTCACAACATCCAACATGATCATAAGTCCATAGTGTTTCACAAAGTTTAATGTGTTTTTTGGAGTCCCCTCTAAGTAAATCAAGGTTGTTATAGTTTGGAAAAATCCCAAGTATTACGGAGTATGTTAGAATTATATGTTCATGGTTTTATTTATGGGAAGAATTAGATAAACATATACTTAAAGTAAAGTCTCAAGATGTCATTACTACATTCGTAATTGATTCAAGGTTCCATTCAAGATTTGTATAATTTAAAATATTTATACATACTTTAAACCACATACCTTATTCAACAAGGACATCATTATTTAAGCAATTAAGGGTTTACATTTCCTTAACATGTACATTCTATCATTAGTTTTTCACTCATTTGTATTATTGGTTTACACACGGTCGATGGTCTAGGATTGGGATAGACAACCATCATCTATACTCATAACCCTATGTTAACCCCATAAATGAGGGTAAATAATTGAGAACATGACGCCAAAAGGTACACAAGAAGATACTTGCAGGGCTTACATAGAGATGAAAATTTGAAGGCGTACATATATGAGTCATTAGTGGATAAAACACATGGTTCATCAAAATAGGCGTACATATATGAGTCATTAGTGGATAAAACACATGGTTCATCAAAATTATGATTATGTATGACAAATAAACCTTCAAATAATTTTTAAATATTTTTTTTATAATATTATTAAATAAAGAATTTTTTTTATATTTTTCTAAGTTTAGGTTTTTTTTCTATTACTTATCCAAATATATACCAAAAGATCAAAGATAATTGTTTTTCTGGGAATAAACTAAGTGAGAAGGGATCTCATGTGTCAGTTGGTAATGAATTGAGAAGGACCAAGACTATAGTTCCAAGTCCCTAGTAGGAGTCATGTGAAGGGAGTGAACTCACCGCCCGTGGCTTCACCTGCATCTGGGTCCAAGTCTGGTTGGTTAAGAAACCAAGGCACAATCTAGTTGTGTCTAGGAAAACTTAAAAATTATAACCCTATATTCAAGGCATTTCCTTGGTCACATAAAACTCTATATTCAAGTCATCACCTGGGTCAAATAATTACTCCAAAGCTAATCAAATTTTAGAGCAACATTCAAGATGAAACCATAACTAATATAAACATTTCTGACCAAGAAGTATAGATATAGCTATATACACAAACTATGTTGTTAATAATAATGTGTATTATAGTATTTACTAATTTTAAAATCTAGGTGTGCATAACTCTATATCTTAATAATTGAGGTGTGACACTATAATTTCTTAGTTGAAGAAACTCTCAACTCTATATGTAATTGAATAATAGCAAGTATAACAAGTTTTTATTCTAGTACATGAAAAAAAAATTGTAAATGAAGAGAAGGGAATGATTAGTTACCCAACAAAAGTGTGTCATATTACATATTTATATGAAGTATTGTCAAAGAGTCTAGATAGGATAGGATTAGTAGAAAACATGAAAAGAGTGGAGGAAAATTACATGGATGTAAGCTTTGCTGAGGTTATAAGATGTCTTGGGTAAAAATGGTAAAATAACCCAAAATGATAAAGTTCCAACAATATTCCTATATGCATAGACCTCTAGTGGGACACTTGGACACAAATAAACTGTCTGCTTCAACCCAAAAATGATATCAAGTCACTTGAAACGATCACATAGACCCCCTCAACCAAAAACTAGGTCAAAGCACCCAAACTCCACCTTATTTGGCCAATCTTCACCATGCAAAGACGTAGGCTAACATGCTTTATCATAGCCTAGACTCACATTGACCACATGGAATGGTCAAATTGCTCCATATTATCCTCTTCAACCCACCCATAGGGTTCAAAGAAGCCTAACTTGAGCTGAATTTACCACCCAAGTTGACTCCCATTATGTCCATATATCCAACCCACTAGTGCAATCAATAAGGTACATTATTTCAATTCTAGGACTTTCGAATTACATTGAACAAAACTTTAAACATATATTATCCACATTATATAACACATATGTGTCAATTATCATGCAATATTTATATTCATTACTAATGATAGTTTTGAAATAATTCAGATAATTTAGTGAATTAGCGATTACTAAACATGATGACAGAAACACAAGGATTTGGTCTCCCATCTCCCCCTCCTAATAGTATCTTTTTCTTAAGTTACTAAAACAAATATGAATAATACCAATGCATATCCCCATCGAACACCTATTTGGCCTCCTCAATACTAGCAATGCCGAAATTACTCCATTAATCAATTTCCCACCTTCTCAGGTTCTATATACAACTATATAGGATCCAAACCTATCCTTCATCATGCATGTTACCAAATCTCAACTGAATTTCAAATGGATGCAACTCTTATTTGCATCAGAAATAAACTTCCTTGACATAGAAACATGAAAAATATTATGCAATAATTTCAACTTAGGCGGTACTTTTGACATATAAGGCACTGTTTGACCAAATTTAAAATGGGATAAGATCCCAGGTACCTTAAAGAAATCTTACCCTTCTTCTTAAACCTCAAAATTTCCTTCCCAATGCAAAACCCATAGGAAAACATGGTCTTTAACTTAGAACCTTAGTGGTCTCCCTGTGATTATAAGCGTATGACTTTTGTCTATATTGTACTATTTTTCAATCATTTCTTCATAATTTATATCTTTTTAGTTTTCTTTTCACCAACTCTATACAAAAAATCTACTATCTACCTATATCACACCAACATATAGGAAATATCCAATTCCTACCATACAATGTCTCCTATGGTTCCATTTCGATACTTCTCTGATAGTTGTTATTGCAGGAAAACTCTATTCAACAAGAGATATATATCTAAGCTAAAAATTAATTGAATCAAACAAGATCTCAAAACATCTTCAAGCATCTAGATGGTCATATCCAATTGAGCATATATCTATGGGTGAAAGGTTGTGACAAACTTCAATAATCCAAAGCTTCATAAAAATAGTCCTAAAACTTTCTCTTGAATTGTGGTACTCTGTCTGACACTATAGTTGACAATATACCATATTGACATACTACCTCATCCACATAGGTCTGAGCCAACATATTATATGGTTATGTAATTTTTATAGTGGAAGGTATCTTGACTTTGTCAAATGGTCAATAACTACCCATATGGAATCGTATCCATAACTAGTCTTATGATAAACAACCAAAAAGTCTATAGTGACATGACCATTACCACTCAGGGATATATGATGATCATTAAGGTCCTATAGATTTTTCATGCTCTGCCTTAACCTGGTGATAATCTAGACATTAAAATACAAACTCTTCTACATGATTCTTCATCCTTGGAAAACTATACAAATACTTCAAGTTATTGTACCTATTGGTATCATTGGGATTGGTAGAGTACATAGAGTAACGTGACTCTTCCTTAACCATATACCTCAAACATCTCGGCTCAAGATACACACATTTCCATGAAAACAACACACAACCATACCTTAAACGTGAGAGTGAACCTGTGACAAAAAAATACACACACCCCAAGGATGAGCAAGAAAATGCTAGAAGAGAACTCAAATCCAATAAAAATGAAACCAATATTGATAAATAGAGTCCAACAAGCACGCAAGAATAACTTCAATTACAAAATTCCACAAAGACTAACAAATACAAGCACCAGAAAGGACCATAATATTCACTATCAATAGGTAATTGTACATCATTCATCATACCTGACCAACGTAACAACATATTTATACAAAAGTTGACTCTATTTAGAATTACAACATATAAGTCAAAGATAAGGTATGCAACAAGATCTAACTCATAGATATTCCATCATGCAAAAAATTATGTCCAGTGTGCATGGAAATCTCAAGACAAAAACTAACAAACCTCTTACCTTCATCTCTATACTTTCTTGGTGAAGGAGACTCCACACTAGAAAACCAATATTGACAAACAAAATCCAGTAACAATACTCACAAATACAGTCACAAAAAAGGATCACCAAATTCATTATCAATAGGTAAATACACATCATTCATGATACCTAATCAAATGCACAACATATCGATACAAAATATAAATATATTCATAATTTCAACATATACATCAAAGACAAGATATGCAACCAGATCTAGGTCATAGTACTTCATCAAGCAAAACACCATGTCCAATTTTCATGGAAAACTCAAGGCAAAAATGGAAAAAACTCCCACCTTCATCTCTCTACTTTCTAGGAGAAAGAGATTAACACTAGAAAACTCTAGGTATGATGCTAAGAAACTAAAAAGGATGGGAAACAAAAAGAGGGAGAACAAAGTCCCAAGGAAAGATAAAGTATCTAGGGAGTAATGAGAGTTGGAATGTTCTATTGTATATGTTTAATAAGACAATTCAAAGTCTAAGAGGAATATGTACCAACTATATTTGAATAGTAAAGAAGAACAATAAGGTCAAGGAAGTAACTACACAAGTAATGCTACACATGTTGATTAACATATTACTACTAAGACATGGGTAGTTAGGATGTACCTCTTAAACTACTAGCAAGTGTCTTTGAAGTCTCCTAGCCCACCATAAATGATCTGAAAATTAGCTAAGTTTTGTTGCAGTCTTGTTTATTGATCCATTGATGGCACTAGTTTATGGAAGGAAAAATAGATGATCTCAAGGACTCCAACATGCTTGAAGGAGTGCAAGGTCATAATCTACTCCAACCTACACCAGTGAACAACGAATGAAGTTCAACAAAGAGCACCATGGATAGTGAAGTTCAACATTCAACTACATGGAAAACCCCTCATAATTACTGTGCTACTTTGCCACAAATGTTATATAAGACCCTAAAATCTAGCGAAGTCACACATTCATCAATAAATGGATACCCGAGCCACCAATATCAAATCAAAAAAATGTCCACGACAAGTCGAATCAACCACAAACATACCAACTAAAATGGCCTTGGTAGTAGAGAAGAAAGAAGACCTCCTGACCAACATGGCTGTGGCACCCATCATGGTCATTCTAGATTCACTCCACCAAAACCGTGTTGCGAAATCTTCAAAACTCCATTTTCACTAAGATATTTTACCTCCTCCACCACAATAGTTATACACTACCATGTTCGTGCCCTAGCCTAACCACCACAACTATGCTACCCAACTAAACCTAATGATTCTCACTACAATTTTTATCACTTTACCCTGGAAATCCTACACACTATATATACACTAGTGGCGGTTGAAGTCATGGTTAACCATTAGTATCTCAAACCAGCTCCCCTTAGCCTCCATCCAAATCCCCCATTCAATTCCCTTCAACTTTCCACCATAAAACCCTAGTATTTTAGGGTTTTAACCACATCCATTCCACTTTCAATGCCATTCTATCCCCTAAGAGGATGATTTCATGCTTGGGGTTGCTGAAGGTGAAATTTGAAGCTTCTTGACCTACCTTCATGGAGTTTCTTCTTCTTATCCCTCTTACTTGGTACTTCATTTGACTATGAGTAGTTAAGCCCATGTATGGGTTGTTCGGGGGGAAATCTGTGACTATGGCATCATGTGGGGTAATACTTGTGCATTATATTTTGACTTTTTTGTCTATTGATATGTTCTTACTTATTCTCCTTCTCTAACTCTTGCAATGTCTGTTTGAGTTATGGAATCATCGATGACATAGTAAATGGGGATGATCTTCGGCTTTTTGGTAAGGAAAATCCTATGTTCCCTAGAGGAACCTTATTAAATTTTTCCTCCTCCTCCATTATCCCTCCACTACACTATCCCTAGGTGAGAGATCTAAGTAACTAGGTATGTTCCTCCACATGCACTTAGAAAATATAATGCTAAGAGGTTGGATAGGGTATAATATATGGTGAACTACCCTCTTCCTTTACCTTACCACCCCTTTCTACTAAGTGTGTTAGGAGAATCACACCTACAAAATATATATTTGAAGAATATAGATAAATTTTTACCTACCCCTAGTCAAAAGAGAGTCATAAGGTTGGATGGGAAGTGATAGGGACTAGTTTCCATTTACACTGTCATATCACCCATGGCCAACTTACTGGATTAGACTCATGACCTACAACTTCCTTTTTGTATGGTTTGCACAACGTATGGATGTATATGCATGAGTAGAACCCTTGTACACAGTTGTTGGTTCAATAACCCACCAAACAACAAGCTACCTTTATTACTTTCAGAAACCCTAACTTGCTTTCTTTCTATCTAATTATCTCTTTCTTAAGTAGTTCAATTGCATGCTCATGATAGTTGAATCTTATTATGAGTAATTAGTTCTTACCCTTAGTTGTTTGTGTTAGACTATTATCAATTACTTTCTTAGTGTAGTGTTAGTTTCCATTTCTTAGTCAATTACTTGTCCCTAGTTGCTTGCTTTAGTGTAGTTGTTTGCTTAGTTCATTAATCATGCTTAATTGTGTAGGGTTAATCTATCTTGAACAATTAAATAAGATTATGTGTGTTAAGAACATAAAAAGATATAAACATTCATCCAAAACCCTAATTTGCTTGTATATGGATCTACCAATTTCGAAATCCTAAAATACATGTTCATCATTATTATCTTGAGATCACATCATATTCAACAATATTTATTTATCATCACAAAACAAATGTATTCTATGAACACATAATGTTGTTCATCAAATCTATGGTTTACATAAATTAATCCACTCATATTCATAATTTAACTATACTCTTGGCACTAGGATCATATTTAGGCATTTACTATATTTATTCTCAATCTACACTCTTTTTGAGAATTTTGATGTATAATTTTACTACTATTAGAGCTACAATCTATTTTCTCCTATTATTGCAAACTAATTATATTTGATCTAATTATATCACACCATGTCAGCAACTCTATTTATATCCTGACCCGTCGTGGGGCCAGAATGATCCAATGGGCTCATGCCATTCTATCACTCCATGTCCATGTGATTGAGGTGGAAAAAAGGAGCATAATACATGAATAGCCATTATCTTATAATTCTCTACCTGCGGTAGCGATGTAATTTTCCTCATCTTCATATTCTTTCTAACTGTGACTCCATCTTCTATTGTGCCATGGAGGAAGTTAAATTTGGTGTTGACTCTCTATTCCCTAGCTATGGAGACCAAATTGAAGATACCAGTCTTTACCTCGGTCTCCCAATCTCTACTACACCATTTCCAGTGACACATGATCATAAAGTTGGTCTAGACTAGAGTTCGACATGGAAGGTAGGAGGTTAGAGTTAGGGGAGATAATAATAGAGTGAAAGGGGAGTTGACATCAAGATTGGCCAACCATAAAGGATATATAAGGTTACTTATATATGTGTGAGGCGTCAAGACAACACTTCGAGACCGAACTCCCAGAGAATCATTCCACCTTGATATTTGGGTGTTATGTCTATGGGAGGAGATAACAGAAATATGAGGCTCGTTAGGCTTAGTTGGAGCTCTTGGAGCTATTAGGAGAGTTATCTCAAGTATCTATGGGATAGAGAGATATGGAGGTCAGAGAGCAGATCAATCATTACTCGCCTGTTATCAGGAGTTTGATGACAATGCCTACACCAATCTTGGATCAATAGCTAGGACCCAAGATGAAAACATGTATCACACAACTAAGGTCCCAGATTATCCAAACCTTAGTGTGAAAACATCATATTATCTACTAACCACAATTATCAACAACCTTTATGAGAACTATTTCAAACTTCTAAAAATTATATAGGCCTCTAGGATTATCCAATCAACATAAAACCTTAGGGTTATCTTTCTACTAGTGTTATCTCATATTATGCAAGTCAAACAGTAGTTGATTTGAGTTATTTCGGATTAAGTTTTACACTAGGACTCATATTATCTATTCTTCACATCATTATAATTTATTAGAATTACAACTTGGTTATAAATGATCAATGTTATATAGTCATGTATATAATAAATTTCATGAGAATAGGTCACCCAATTTTTTTATCTCTCTAATGTAATATAACTCCATGTAGTTACTAGGGCCAAGAGTTCTTATTACAGGATACAACTTATTTTCAAAATACTCTTACTGGGACCATCTAGGGTTTTAAATACTACATACCATAATGTATACTAGTCACTCACTCATCCTTTTAACTGGATTAAGTACCAAATATTTATATGAAAGTATATTCATATATAGACCGAACTACTAAGTGTCCCAAACCCATCTTTCTATGAGCATTTGATTATGAAAGAGTTTCTTATAAGTGTTCTCTCTGTCTCTCTCTCTTGTTTACCATTCATCTCTCATATAAACTATTTTCATTGGTACTTCTTGGATCCATATTATTACCATTAGTTGTTTGAATATGAAACTTAGGGTTTTTAACTCATGACAAAAGTAAGGCTTATATACATGTTAATGAATGCTAAAATCTCTAAGTCAGCATAAAATCACGTTTTAGAGAATCTATTAATATTCTTATTACTATGATAATAGGTAAACTACATTATATTATCATCATAGTCTCATTACGAAAAGAATTTCTCAACATACTGTAATAATCCCTCTAATATATATACACTGACCGATCTTTCTAAATATAGGACTATTATTATATATTGGTTACATATTAGTAAATGATAATGAATGCATTTTAATACGAAATAGACATATGTGATAAATAAACAAGTATAACTCAATTGTGTACCCTCAAGTTAATTTTTAATTATGTTGTTCATAATTACCCCATGGACTGGATGTTCGATAAATTGAAATATAGTGAGGGATTACGTACCTTCAGATTATCAAAGTCGTATGATTCAATAAGGTACATTTTTTGTTTAGAATGTATAAAGTAAGACATGATGAGTCACCATCATTGGATTCTCTACAGGTAACCATGGATAACAGGTCGTTGTTTCCTCATAAGGCATAAGGAAACAAGTCACACCCTTGACCTTGTATGCCTCATGTTGACCCATGGCACTGGGAGGAAGAGATTCCTCCTTTGTGTCCATCATGAGGAGTCTTAGAGGGTTCAAGGAAAGAAGGTCGGGCTCAAGTTGGAGTTCAGGTAGGTGCCATTTGTGGTGAAAGCGGTGCCCACTCCCGACTTGGGGTCACAGAAGGGATCCTCACCAGTGAAGCCATGTTACGATGTAAGGGAGGATGATGGGCGGCATCAATGTTCTCAATCCAAGCCTCATCACTAATGCATCTAATTGATGGTGTATCTTTCATGACCAAATGGGAACATCCAAATTTCCAAGGTGGGGCAAGATTGTACCTGAGGCTTTTGAAAGAGATAGCATCCCCTGATTTGCTTTTCTACAGTCGGATTATGCTAAGAGGAACTTATGTCATGCCCAGGTGGAGAGGGATCAAGCCTCAAGGGAGGGAGATGGTGGATATAGAGGATGGATGTGATTTGGCAGGTTGTCATGGATGGGGGCGAAGAAAGGAGACAAAGGTGAGGTTGACACATGTAGTTGCGACATATACAAATGGTTAGAAACCCCTGTGTTGAAGGTTGATGGTAAAGGTAAAAGTATGACTACCACTGTGGTTGCTATTGGTCAGTGCTAGAATATGGAGAAGGATCATGTTATATACTGAAGGTGTGATTGGTAGGCTGAGCAAAAGGTAATGTGCTTTTTTGTGACTATTGGGTGACTGTGAGAAAGATGATGGCGGTAATGGTGCCAAAAATGTTGCAGGTCCAACATACAACTTGCCATGGAATTGAGTAAGTGATGTTAGGAAGGGAAAGTAGTGTTTGGGTCGTCATGGATGCTCCTGACATCCATATCATCTTGATGGAGAGAGTGCTTCAACCCCTATTTGGTTCAAGATCGAGATTACAAAATCCAGACCAGGTTAGTCGATAGATCTAGATTAGTTTAAATATGGATTCAATCATGTTTTTTTGGCAACCCAATCACATTGGAATCACTCATTAAATTGGTTTGGCCTCATAACTTGTGTTTTTCAGTGTGGCAAATAAAACAAAATAGCACAAGAGATAAAACCAAATCTAGAATGGGATCTCGAAATCCTGTTGGTAGCAGGTTTGACTTGGTCTGGATTAGAGGATAACCGAATCCAAAACGGACCTCATCAATCCAGTTTTTTCTAAACAAAACAAGACTGGATCCCGACTGGGTTAGTTGGGATCAATGCCTACATGGTACAAAAAGATAATGTCTAGTCCGGCTGAGATCTTGAACCAAACAACACCTCAATGCTTGGGCAGACAAAGGCATGGTCAGAGCAAGAAGAGAGGAGATAGGATTGTCCTGGTGCCAGGTATAGTAGTCGATGGCGGCAGTCACCCTTTCCAGTGCCACTAGCATCCAGTGAGGTGATAACTGTCTTCCTTTTGCTCTTAAAGGTCCTCTATTGATCAGCAGGAGGCATCATTCTTCTTAAGGTTATGACTATTGGGTGAAAGTAGAGAGAAATGGTAGTGGCACCATGACACGAGGTGTAGAGGGCACCACTGTGGTTGTCATCTTCATTGTGGAAAATGACTCCCCTACTTCTAAGACGGATGTCGTAAAGGATCTACTGGATAAGGTAAATGTGATGATGCTAGTCATAGGTAGCAGTGGGTGTTGGGAGGTGGGTTATAGGTTTGGTTGCATGTTTGTTCCTTGCCTTCTTGGCTACTGGTTGTTTAGGGCATATGTAGGTGAGACTGTCGCTAGCATTGTGTAGTGTCAGGGAAACAAGGAGAGGATGTGAGTTGTAATTGGGTCAAGAAAGGAGGGAGAAGAGGAAGAGAAGAGGAGGCGGATAGGGTTTTATGGGGACATTGGAAGGAGGAGTGAAGGAAATAACTACTGGGAAGGCATCGTGCCTAGGTTATACAAAGAAGGGAAAATAAAAAATGCTATCTGTTACATTGATGAAGAAGTTAAATGGCTTGATTGATCAAAATGTTCGAAATTTTTTGAATGTATTACTTGTAGAATTGTGACCACTTAATTGAGTAATAAATTAAAGTTCTAGTGATATGAAATTTGGCAAGTTAACCAAATAAAACATGAGGAATCAAGATTAAATGTTAATTTCATCTTTCTGTAATATTTTATTTTTATTTAATTACTTGTAAGTTAAATATTCACTTATGTAAGTAATACCTTTGTTAAGTAATTTGATATATTATTTCACATTTGTCAAATCCATCTTAACAACTAGACTTGTGGTGCATTTAGATCAACAATTTAACTCTAATAAATTAGTGAATCTTTAATAAACCATGAATTTTTGACATAATTAATTAATTATTCATTAAAATGTAATAGGTTATTAGTTTTTATATTTTCTTGGATCCAATTGATCATATTTAATATAGTTTAATCTAAACGTATTTGATATTTATATAATTAGAGGTGGACCTTAGGAAAGGAAAAATTTTACTATATACTCATATTTGACTATGTTACATTTTATGAAAAATTCTATATGTAATGCAACAAGAATTTTGTTTCATGTGATTAGATTAATGAGTTCAATTGATATTGAAGGAACTTTGAACTAAAATTAAAATAGTATTAAACCACGTGTAATGTATGTAAACTAAATGAATGGATGCATGAAAAGTTATAAATTGCTTAAATAGAACTAGAAAATAGAAGTAATAGGTGTGGGTGGAAAGGAGTACTTACCACCCACCCTCCATGTTGAGTGGTTGAATCTTTCCCCCAAGAAAACACTAAACCTAACAATGAGGGGAAGAAAACCTTGATGCTCATCCAAAAGATCCTCTCAACTTGAAGAAGGTCTAGCTGAAAAGAATATGGAAAAGGGTTGGCACCTTGAACGTGAGAGATTCATGGTGAAATATGTAATTAGGTGGTCGTGATAGATCAAAGATATGGTAAGGATGCTTGAAGTAAGTTTGTCTTCTACCCTGCAATCCACCCAAAATGGACCACAAATACACCTCCATCCATAGAGGAAGTGTAGTAACAATGTGTGGATCAGGAAGAAGTGGCACAATGTAGGATTGGTGCCCATCTGGTGGCCTAATGATCTGCTCATCTGTAAAGACTAGAGGTTGACTCCCTTCTACTTTGTCAGAATCTAAAATATATGGCTCTAGTATAAGAAGAATTGTCTTATCTGTAAAATGAAGCTAAGCATATTTTGTGTTGTTCTACATCCTCTTGGTCTTCTACCCAAAAAACATAAAAATTAATAGAAGGAGTGGGATCTTTCACTATATAAATCTATGGATCTGGCTCCTCCACATGGAATACACCCAACTCATACATGCATTCAACAATAACTAGAACTAGTAATTGCATGTTCTACGCACGCATCACTAATTTATCTTTTAATGCTATATTAGTATCATTATGATTATCAACCAAAGTTCTTGATGTTATGATTGCAAAAAAGGACAATATTCATAGATATAATCATCAACATACTTCTATGCAAAGTTATCAAAGTCATTAGAGGATCAAATTTATTGGAAAATATCGCAATGTATGATTGTTTTCCTAGATATAAGGTACATATTTCAAACATATTGACAAGAACAAAGCCTATTATCTTATGAGATGAAACTTTCATATTTCTTTATGCATGAAGACAATACTACCTTCTACGAAGTTCCACTTAAGTGACCCTATTGTAGCAGTGTAAATCCCTATGAGCTAGTTGTACACTAGAGATATTTAAACTAATATAATGGGCCAGCATCCGTAATAAGATATTTTCATTCTTAATGCAAAATCAGGGATTAAATTCCCTCACCCTTACTTTGGGAAGCCTATTCGTTCACCACCTCATGTACTAACCCTTCATTGGGCAACATTCATCTTTTTGTTGTTATTTATATGAATGAAATTGCAATTTTGGCTTTATCATTAGTACGTCATGGCATTTGTGTATTTCCACTTTGTAAATTTACTCATTATTTTGTACCACAATCATGTATAGGTTGATATCCCCAACTTTTATATTTTTCCATTTTAAAATTTGATTTTTGTGCACCAAAGAATATGCATTTTCCATAATGGGAAGTCTAAAACAAAAGACAAAGTAACATTTCTGTAGGTGTACATGTACCGTTATAGAAAGACACACACATATGCATGACCTAATAATTGTATATCAAAATAAAACTTATATGGACCACAATCCATGATGATCAAGTGTGATAAAGAATTTTGCTCACTTATGTAAGTTTCATTTACATGGTGTACTAGGTTGTGTATGCAAATGGATGAAATATTAATTATCATGTTTGTACTCCTAATTCACTATTCTTGGTGTCATGAAACCACACAGGGAAAGAATTAATATAATTAAAAACTTGCATTGTGATAAATTATTGAGACACTTTTAGACTGAGCATAATTTTTTTCCCAAACAAAAAGGCTTAATTTGAAAAGTTCTCCAACTGAACTAAATCAAATATTGAGCATTGCGTACTAAGTTAAACTCTAAAAGTCTGACAAAAAATAAAGAAATGGAAGTAATCAAGGAGTTTATGGACTCCCATAGATCATGATACACAAAAAATCACTATAATTTTTGTAGTTTAAAACACATCACAATCATTAGGATTTAGACTATATTATAATTGCATAGTGAAACCATTATTAAGAAATGCAAAATTTTTAGTTTGAGACAAATACATATAACAATTAACATAAAGTTAAATATGAATGTTTATTTCATTAACGTTCTCAAGTATGAAGTGAAATTTTAGGTTTCTTAGCTAAACAAAATATCCATATTTTCATATGAGCACGTTTTATAGTGAGATACGTGTTTTATTTACATGTTCGTACGTGCATCAATTACTTATATTAATTGCGTAATGGATTCATTCTATAACTTGGTTATCATATTTTCTGGTGGCACGGCATTTACTCATATTTATGAGTATAAAATTAACAAAGAAATATAGTGAAACCAATAAGGTAAGAAATAAATGAAAATTTATGTATAAGTTTAATATTTAAAGCGTACAGATACATTTATAGATATGTCCATAGTATTTTATTTAAGAAACTAAAAAGTAAATAACAATATATAGTTTACGAGAAATAATAATAAAATAATGTTATAGAGAACTAAAATTTATTTAATGGAATACATATATTACAAACGCAGTTCTTATTTGTTTAATATAGTTGCCTACTTTTTGAAATAATAAAGCACATGACATAGACAATATAAAAATTTAGTGGAATATACTATATTTCTACATAGCACCTTTAGACGTGGACATACGTATATGAATGCCAGTGGTAATTTTTCATATACCTTTACATATATTACATCATGGTTTATAAATCCAAACCACGTATATGAAAGTGATTATAAATCCAAACCACATATATGAAAGTGATCACAGTTTCTATAATGAGAAATTCATAAAAGATATATTCAAAGTTTGGATGACAAATGAATATATAGAAGACATTACAAATAATACATCAAATATGGAATATAGTGCATATATTTAATAGATTATTAACGATATTATTTGACAATTCTAGAATCCATCTTTTTGTTTCATCACCTAAAATTATGTATATCATATAAATTGTATAATTTTTACATATTCATATATCATATACATTTCCCAATCATATCAACTCTAATATTATCCCATAAAATTTGGTATGCTTGGTACTTTGGACAATTCACATGTTTGCTTGTAAGGAAGTTACTTATAAAGTTTCAGACGATCAATATTAAAATGGACCTATTGTGGTTATCGGTTGACATAGTATTAATAGGTTAATTAATGATATGCATCATACATGATAACATTAAGCTACATAATATATAATCTATATATTTATCATTAACATTTTTTTGTTATCCATACTCATGTACGATGACACACATATTTGGTTGCTTTTGTATTTTGTGAGTTATTAGAGATTTCAAGAGTCACCATTGTTATCTATGCCTATATGTTTTTTTATTTAGTTTGATATATTTTTATTTTACTCTCAATCAACACTTTAGTTGTGTTTAGTTATTCTATGAGAGTTGATGTTTGTCATTGTTCTAGTACGAATTAACATAAAACATAGCATAATGTTCTTTACGCATGATGATGAACCTTCTTCAATTAGTTAAATATGAATTTTCCTTATATACCTCATTCATGTCTAGCATAAGTTGAAAATATTGGTTAAGTTGACATAATGAATAGACTACAAAACATAGTCAAGATACCATGCCTTAATCTCATAAAATTTCCTAAAATTATAACGTTGGCCTAATATGTTATATCGAATCATAGTTGTGAAAAATTATAAATTAGTCTAACATCATTGGTATATGTAACAGAATCCAGGATCAACATTTGACCACAAGAGTCCATATTCCTTAATTCGAAAGTGATGTAATGGAATAACCGGAAGATTTCTTTGTTGGTATGACATGAGTAAAATATGCACAAAGCTGACTCTAGCAAATATAAATAAGTCTTGTAATTCTTTCCCTTTGATTAAATTACATCATACAATTAAATAAAAAAAATTTTCACCCCAATATTGTTTTCAGTCAATTATTAGAAGTATATGTGTCAATGTAGAGTGTGTGAATTCTTATATTTCATGTGTAATATTGTGAATACAAAACACATACACTACATTTTATTCATCCCGCCCTCCTAACTTCCTTAACAAAACACATACCGTACAAACGAAGGGGAACATGAGCTTTGGTACATAGTATTATTGTTTAATTAGATAATAGAAGCCATTTCATTCCTTTGGTAAAATAGTAGTACTCTTTTAATCGATTAATGATACGTTTATAAGAGAGACAATTCTGTGACAATACTGCATCATTCAAGAATATAGTTTTGCTATACTACTACATTATTCATATATATTTAACAACGAAAAGCCATCAACATCGAACATGAAATCACTTTAAGTAAATGAAAAAAAAAATAGTATTAATTAACAGAGGTGACTATTTTCTAAAGTTCCACAATGACGAATCTCAGAGTTTGAAATAACATTATAAGTGAGTACGCACCGAGTATATTAAAACAAGAGCATCACATCGTGTCCTTGTATCCATCATTTGTTCCGTAATTGCTTCATTGCTCTACTTACTTAATTAGGTTGAACCACATCTTGGGTACTATTGGATGGGCCAATAGATGTCAAATGCCTAGTAGCAGGTTATAGCAGACAAGGTCCTTGAGAATATCTACCTATATTATTATTGCACCACATAGGAGAACCCAAAGAAAACTAATGATGATGGAGATTGCATATCCATGGACACAGATCAGTGAGCATTGACGCAGCGCAGAACCATAGGAGTAGCTATGTGATGACACTACTTATGACAGGATTAATGGAGATAGTTTGTGATGTTGTTGGCATCCGAACATGCAACCTGAAAGATACCAGTGGCTGTTTCACATGAGGATGATTTTAGTTGCTGAGGATGTGGTGCCTGTTTCAGGGCGCTGGTACTGCTATCCAAACCTTTACTTTCTTCATCAATAGCTCTTTGTTTCTATTTTTTAATATCCGGCTGGTTTGCAATTTCCAATCCATCCACCAACAAGAACATGGAACCGAGGATGAAATATGTTCCATGAAATTGCCATAATGACCATAAAATGGTTTGTGTGCAATGAGTCCGTATTTCTGGTGGGTATCGTACATGACCACAATGAGTCCGTACATGACCATCACGAACATGGAAAATTTCCTCATTGTGTTGATTAGCCTAGAATGTTACGTATCCTAGGTACTTGGTGCACGTCGAATATACTATATCAACAACAAGTGATGACGGATTCAAAGAAATTGTCCAATTGCTCTATTGTACCGTGAGTGCTAGCATATAGTTGGATTGTCTTCCACCCATCGATTTTTCTTCTTGCAAAACGTGATGGATTCGCTAGCCGTTCTTGGTGGTCAACGTTGTAAGGCGAGACCCAAATACACCGTTGTCATCTGTGAGCTGGAACAAGGAAGAACCATCCTTCTACTAATATCAGCGATTCAGATCAGGAGCAGGCCAAAAGGACCGATCCCCATGTCAGACAGTTGATTCTTGCATGCATATTTCACCCAAACTGGAGACGACGCAATATGACCGGAGAGAGATCCATGTTTCACGGCGAGGTTGTATTTTCACGGATAGCATGGGCGGAGATGATCCCATTGCCGGATTCGATGATCACAATAAAAATATAGGGTTTGCAAAGGACGACAGTAGTGTTTAGTTTGTAGCAGGACGCTCACACGGACCTACCCACTGAAGGCACAGTGAGGCACGTGTCCGCACACCAGGATGGAAAACCATGGGGCTTAGTAGGGTAATAGTAGATTAGAGAGATTATAGAAAAATTAATTCGTGATGGCATGTATACTTCTTGTTGGGGCTGCACCTCATCATCAATTTCTATAATGAATGATACAAATATTAATACAACTTCCATGTCACGGTCATTATGCATCGAGTCATCTCAAGAATGATTCAAATCTCATCCTAGTTATCGATCATGAATGGGCTTCTCTATTTTTCTCGAGGAGCTCTCTGGTTGACCTCAAGTGGTGTGACTGGTTGGGAGAGTTGTGCTTTCGTCTAAGTTAGGCGTGCCTCAATTATTTTGCTCCAGGCTTCTCCAATGGCTAGCATTGCTTATTGTTAAGCTATCATTGATTGTTGGAAGACTAACATCTTCTGGACGGCCTCCATTCGTTGATCGATGCCAGGTGGACATTGATCTGAATAATAAGGCTCTTAACCATAACTTCCATGTTACCACTGATTGTAGTTCACCTCATTTGGATAATCATCTTCATAAAATGACTCCTCATAGTATTTCCGAAAATGATATTTTTTGAAATCTGCTTCAAATTATTTTTTATGGAGTCTAACATTTTGTTCGAAATTCAGCCTCTGAATGGATTATTTGGCTTGTGGAGTTAATTTAATGTAGCCCATGTGCTCGTTGATTGTCCTAGAAATTTTCTAGGCAATATCCTTCACATTAACACTTTATCTTGTAGATTCTTTTCTTGATAGCCTCATGTATCATGATAAAAGAAGCCAAGTGTCTGACATTGTGTATTTTCCAATACCGACCACTTCATTCTAATATGTGCCTTAAAAATAGATAGACTTTACTATCAGGATCAATAGAAAAATTGTCCAACAAATGAAGATAAAAATGATATTTACAAACAATAGAAAAAATAAATTACAAAAATCTAAAATAGACAAAAAAAACAAGGTAAAAGAAATTATGGAACCAAATTAGAATTATAAAAACAAACTAAGGAGCTAAAAATAGAAAAAAAAATCAAAACAATTAAAATATTAAATAAAAACTAATAATTACAAAATCAAGCTAAAGTTATGATAACATACTAAGAAAGGAAAAAAGCTTGTTTTATTTGAATAGACTAAGAATTCAAAATGTCATGTTACCTTCTACAACGACACCAAAATTTGATGTGGTAGATTAAAGCACTATAAATTCTCCTATGAACAAATTTATATTTTTTTAACCTAAACTAAGTATAATAATTACCACCCGCAAGCAAAATAATTTTATCTTAGTATAGATAAGGGTCAAAACCAAGAGACAACATGTATACAAACTAATTGGATTTCTAATATGATTAAGAAAAAGTAATCAACAAGGATAGATGCCTATTTTTTGAATGATTAACTAAATTAACAATGCAATAAGCACATCAAACTATGAATAAAACAAGTTTAACACTATGATAAACTTATGAGGACGAAAAGGTGCATTACAACTAAATACATAACTATTTTAAAAATTGCAACAATCATTTATTTAAATACTTAGTTGGGGACAAGGGATTTCATATCCTTTACAAATATGAAATCCACATTGATTGATCTCACCATAGGCTTAAGGTCTCGTTACCTAGAAATCCTTAGCCTATCGCTCAAAGAATGCCCTTACGTGGTCTCATCCAAGATTAAATAATATTATTTGGTGTCATATTCCTAGATTTCAATGTATTTATTTCTAGAACAATAATAATCAGGCAAGGTAGATGATTAGGTTATAACACAAGCATTAAACAATCTATTATCAATCCAAATGTTCATATAAACAATACTGAATAGTTTAGAAATAAATATGGGAAGCAGGGCTAATCACGCTATCCCAATAATGGATCTATTATCTAAATATGATACAAAAAGAGAGATAGAAGAAGCTTAAAGATAAAGTAGTAGTGAAGAGGAGAAGATCAGATTAGTAGTGAAGAGGAAAAGATTAGTGGTCTCGTCGCAACACTCTAACAATAACTTAGTCTCCAGTCCAGATCTATGGTTGAGCACGTCTCCACATCGACCCATTAGCTTTTGTCTCCTGCTCTTCTTGGTGATGGCTAGGGTTGTGGAAATCCTTTCTCTAAAATTTTCCCAAGTACTTTCATTTCATCATGCAAAATATTTGATCTATGAAATTAATAGTGAAGTTGTCAGTATTTTGTTTTAGATTTCCATCATAGGTACTTTGGGTATCTATAGGGCCGTTCTGATGAACCAAAATAGTCATTAAATATATTCATTGCATAGACAGTCGAATTATATTTCTAATCCAACTTGAATCATGAAATTATTACATCAAAAGTGGAATCTAAGGCCATTTTAGTGCCAAGTATATTTCTTTTAGAGTTATTCTGATTTCTAATACAACTTATGTATCAGTCGACTAGAATTGTCGATCAATCGACTGGCCTATAATAATATATAGACTTATTTTTATACAATTATATTGTACATATATTGGCCTCTAATTCATCCAATTCAAAGTCTCTAAAACAAATGTATGGCCACTTGAATGATCATCAATACTTTACTTATCCTACTCCCATTGTCAAAGTTGGGGAGTAAGGATATGTAATCTATGATCATTTATTAGCATTTCGTGAAGAGATATGTACTCCCCTCATTTTCTTGTATCAACCTAAAAATAAAACACCAACATATATTAAGTACCAAAAAATTGCATAAACTACTCAAAACATAAAATAAGTGAAACATTGAGTAGAATACAAACAAAATATGCAAAAATAAAATTTAAATTGTAACGAAAAATATGATGAATAGACATTTGTCATGCAACATCCTTGAAATATAGAAATTTCATATCTAAATCAATGATATTATGTGATAATAAAGTTATAGTAATAAAAAGGACTGCGATAACCTAGTTTGATGAATGTATACCATATAACTAGTTCAAATCTTCAATTTCCAAAAATAAAGTGACATTGAGTATGTTGATAGGAGGCTTCAATTTATATATTATGATTGTTCAAGTCTAATTTTGTAATTAAGAAAATAATAAGACTTGTGGACCATCAAGAAGGTCAAGGTATGAGCCATAGCCATTTGGATCCAACTCAAGCCCAATCATACTATTTGAGTGGCAAATAAATCCATCAATTGATATGCTAAAGAAATTAGAAACTCATGCATAAATAAGATACCAACTAATAATAGGACGAGTTTATTGGTAAGATAATTATCATCTAATTAGTAAGTTTCTAGATGTTTCAAAAGTGATAAGTGGCCTACATAATTAAATGAGTAATAATCTAGTCCTTGCTTAAATTCTAAGTATACATGTATCAAATAAACCTAACTTGACCTAATTCTTGGTCCTATTA
The DNA here is from genome assembly GCA_963693085.1 of Alisma plantago-aquatica. NCBI lineage: Eukaryota > Viridiplantae > Streptophyta > Magnoliopsida > Alismatales > Alismataceae > Alisma > Alisma plantago-aquatica. Next base: position 931,460,652 of record OY856413.1, on the reverse strand, counting down.
AAAATAAAAATCCACATTTTGAGATAATTTTTGGTATATTCTTAGGTCGTAGTCTAGGATCATATTTAGTAACATGAAGAATAATGGATATTGTTATACTTTGTAGCTCTCTCATAAAAAATCTTTGGAGACTTTGAGTTATCCATTAGATATGAAAATCTGGTATGTAGTCCTCCCTATTTATAAGTGGGCATTATATGACTAAATTTTCCCATAATGAGGCAGCTTTTGAAATACTTTCCTTTGTTCCATTTGTTGGACAAATCATATACTCTCAATTGGACTTATTGTTATTCTTCTAAAACTACTATTATCACGTTGAATTGGGTCAATGACCCCACCTGCTATTGTGGTTAATCATGCCACTTATGTTTGTGAAATTTGTATATTGCCACTCTATTTATACATGTTAGATAATTTGACTGATTTAACTATCATAGATGCTTATGTGTAACCATTAGGGCACATTATTTCTAAACATGGTGTGCTACTTCCACCTTGATATATACAAAGGCGCGCTATTTCTGCGTAGGGTGCACTATTTCCACCCATTTTACTTTAGCCAATATCCCAGTGGTGTTGGCCCTATTATAGTTACTTTAGTCCAATATACCAGCATGCAAATATTTATGTGATTGGATGGTTGATAATGGCAAGAGTTGTGATTTTAGTTGCTTAATTATACTGCCTCATTCTTTTGGAAATTCCTTCTCTTGTTACTTCTCATTAAAACTTACATAGATTTATTGGCCCCCTTTTTTATGGGAACATCTTATTGTACTTCTGAAATAATTAATGCCCTAATCAATCTTCTAATATACATACTCAACTTGTGTTGATTCATACCTTGTTTTCCTATTTTTCTGGGTGTTCCCTCGACCCAGGTGTAGGTGCTTTATACGGTAGAGACTCAGGATGATCATGAGCTTGTTGGTGAACTTAAGGACATATTGAGATAGCCTTGTTACCCTCTACATATGGATTCTATGAATATAGATGTAAAATTTTTCATTTTGTTTACCACCCTTAGGGAGAGAAAGTTATGTACATGGAAACATTTTATAACTTTGTAAATAGTTATGTTTTCCGCTGCTTAAATATCTTATGGCTCATGTTTGTACCATTGAATTGGCCCACAATTGGGTCCCACTCCCCACAGAATGGTATCAATGCTTAAGCAGTCGGTAACTTGACTATTTCAAGTTATCCTAGATTGTCCCTTAGTAGGTAGGTGACCCTTTAGAGGTTGTTTTCATACCTAAACTTGAATCATGTTTATCAATTAGGGTTTCACCCCTATCCATTCTGGCAGTATACATGTAACTTAAAGAATGTATATGGATGGCCTAGTTTTGTGTAAACTCTTATAAATCCTACCCTCTCTTTATAGGTATAGATTTCTATATGTAAGGGTTGACTCTCCTAGACATTATCCTCTACCTCCCACCTTAGGGGAGGGAAATTCATCTACTTTGAGAGTAGGTTGACTTAAACTCACATAATTGTGTGGAACCCTAGTATAAGTCATTAAGCCTTTTGCTTTTGATGTTTTATAGAATGCCTTTAATATGTGCATTACGTGGACTGAGCATACATGGATACGAACTTAGAAGGATATGACTTTCATATTTTGAGATTTTTTATGATATCATCTGATGGTATGGACTATATCTTTAAGGTAAGGCTTGTCTTGCCTGTAACATGGAGTTATCTCAACATAATTTTGCTTGAGACTCACCATCCAAGGGTTGGATACTAGCCTAGATAAATTTCAAATATCTCATAATTGAGGTTTTATTGAAGGAATATTAGGTTCCAAGTAAACATCTATGGGATTCATCCCTCACATACAAATAAGTAAGGAATGATCATGTAGTTGGAACATATAATAAAACTTTGTGCCATGTTATTTTTCTTTGAGGACATATCAAGTCATAGCCATGTTTGGAAGCTATAGTGGATACTCTTTTTCTTAAAACTCTAGATGTACACTGACACTAAGGTTATGTGAGGTAGATACATCTACGATGGATCCTTAAGGAGTTGACCACTCTTTCATCACCACTGTGTACTTAGTTTACCTAATATGTGAGACAAGGAGTAGTTTGACTATATAATCCTCCTAGGCTTGTAATGACATCATGGATGTAAACAATTAGGATATTAGAGACCCTAATCTCTTCTTATTATGGTTACACAATCTTTAAATTATGTTTTGTGATGTGATGGCCTAAGTCATGATTAAGAGAATGGTAGAATAATAAATGTTGTGGCTCGTAGGACCTACTAGAAATCAATTGCATCCTAGAAGAAACTTGCATCACCTCCTAATCTAGAATGTGGATATGATTGTTGTATTCCTTGATGATATGTGTAGAGAAACCTCTTTTGTGAAGATGAAGTGATGTTAAGGTGATAGTATATGTTGTATGTGACAAAAAGTTGTTGACTTGGTTCTTGCATTGATTTTGGAACCATTTTGGATTCCTCTCTCATGGTTTTCATCGTCAAACTTATTTTCATTATTATATTATATTTGTAAAAAAAACTTTTCTAGATTTCATCGATGGTTTTAGAACCAAGTCACCACCACAAGAAAGTTGTAGTTGTAGATAAGCCTTAGTGTAGAAAGCTTTGATTTTCATGTTCAACCCTCTAACCCTAGGCATTAAGAACAAATATATTAGCTATAATGTAGTTGGCTACCCCTCTAAACTCATTATATGGTTAGATAGGTCCTTTTAAGGGGTGGATCCTTGTAAACTTAGGTTTTATAACTCAAATTAATGAAAGTTGGAATCAATGGTTATTAGCATTGGAAACTAATAATATAAGGGATACCAAACATAATAATAGTAGGATGGACAAACCTCCTTAACAAATTAAATAACCATAAAAAATTAAAATTATTAATATCAACATCAATCTTAGTGTAAACACCCTAGACCAATTAATGATATGAGAAGATAATAATACTTGATAGATGGAGTAATATAAGCTTAAGTTGGATTTTGTGTATAAGTGTGATGTGGGTGTGTTATCTTAGGAGTCACTACATTAACTCTATATATTGAATTAGAAACATATAATTGGTTATAAATTATAGCTTAGTACATTGGACTATAACTTTAGTGGATTTTGGGGACGAAATCCTCTTTTAGGGGTGGAGTGTTGTAACATACTCAAATCTAAGTTTATAGTAAAAAAAATCCTTTTCTGAGGTCCAACTCTGATTATATAAATATCAAATACTTTTAGATTAAACTATATTAAATAGGAGAAATTGGATTCAAGAAATATATAAAAATAATAACCTATTACATAATTTTAACGAATAATTAATTAATTATGTCAAAAATTCATAGTTTATTAAAAAATCACTAATTTGTTAGAGTTTACCCTAAATTATTGATCTAAATGTGCCACAAGTCAAATTGTTACATGAATTCAACAAATGTGAAATAATACATCAAATTACTTAACAAAGGCATTGCTTACATAAGCGAATATTTAATTTACAAGTAACTAAATAAAAATAAATATTACCTAAAGATGAAATTAACATTTAATCTTGATTCCTCATGTCTTATTTGGCTAACTCGCTCAATTTCATATCGGTAGAACTTCAATTGATTACTCAATTAAGTGGTCACAATTCAACATTTAATACATTAAAATTTCTCTAACATTTTCATCAATTAAGCCATTTAATTTCTTCATCAATGTAACACGTAGCATTACTTCTTTTCCCTTCTTCGTATAACCCAGGCATGATACCTTTCCAGTGATCATTTCCTTCACTCCTCATTTCAATGTCTCAGCAAAACCCTAGCCGCCTCCTCCTCTTCTCTTCATCTTCTCCCTTCTTTCTTCATCCAGACACAAATCACCTCCTCTCCTTGTTTCCTCAACACTCTGCAACCCTAGAGGCAGCCTCACCTACATACACCCTAGACAAGCAGTAGCCAAGAGGGCAAGACACAAGCATGCAACCACACCTATAACCCACCTCCGGACACCATTGCTACATGTGACTAGCATCATCACCTTTACCTTAGCCATTAGATCCTTTGTGAAAATCATCTTTGAAGTAGGGGAGTCATTTGCCACAATAAAGATGACAACCACAATGGTGCCCTCTACACCTCATGCCCTAGCGCCACTAGCCTTTACCTCTGCTTGCACCCAACGTTCGTGACCTCAAGAAGAATGTTGCCTCCTGCTGATCAATAGAAGACCTTTCAGAGAAAAAGGATGATGATTACCACCTCTGTGGATGCCGGCGATGCTTGAAAGGGTGATTGCCACCAGGGACTACTATGTCTGACACAGGACAGTCCTTTTTCTGCTCTTCTTGCTCGGACCATGCTATTGTCTACCCAAGTGTTGAAGCTCTATCTCCATCAAGATGATGTGGACGTCAAGAGCACCCATGGCCACCCAAACACTATTTTCCCTGCATGACATCACTGGTTCATTTCCATGGCAATCTGGGTGTCGGACCTGCAACATTTTCGGCACCATTACCACCAACATCTTCCTTGCAGTCACCCAAGCAGTCACGAAAAACCACATTACCTTCTGCTCAACCTACTAATCACACTTGCAGCACAGTGTGTGATCCTTCTTCATCTTCTAGCACTGACCGGTAGAAACTACGGTGGTAGTCATAATGTTACCTTTACCTTCAACCATCAACACAAGCATTTCTAACCATCTGCATATGCTGCTACTACATGTTTCAACCTTCTCCCTTGTCTCCTTTCTTCACCCCTCAGCCATGAACACCTACCAGTTCACATCCATCCTCTATATCGACCATCTCCCTCTCTTGAGGCTTTAACCTTCTCCATCTGGGTGTGACATCAATTCATCTGAGTCATAATCTAAATGTAGAAAAGCAAATCAGGGGATGTTATCTCTTTCTTAATATTCCTCATGAAAAATTTTGCCCCACCTTGGAAACATGGATGGTCCCATTTGGCTGTCAAAGATACACCAGAAACTAGAGGCATTGGTGATGAGGCCTAAGAACACTTATGTTGTCCATCATCCTCCTTTGCGCCGTAACCTTCCTTCATTGGTGAGGATCCTTTTTGTGACCTCAAGTCAGGAGTGGGCGCTGCTCTCACCACAATTGGCACTGACCTGAACTCCAACTTGAGGATGACCTACTTTCCTTGCACCCTCAAAGACTCCTCATGACAAACAAAAAGGAGGAAACTCTTCCTCCAAGTTCCATGGGTCAAAAGGAGGCATACAAGGTCAAGGGTGTGACTTGTTTCCTTCTGCCATATGAGGAAACACCGACCTGTCATCTATGGTTACGTGCACTACTGGAAAGCAGAGCAATATCAACGGGGGTTATTTTTGCAAATTTAATGGTTGGTCATTCTTAATGGTCCCAACTGTGATTAAGTTTACCCGCGAATATGTTAAAGAGCAAAATTTTCCCACGGCAGTAGGCATTTAGCAAAACACCCCAATACCAACACTTTTGTTGGCCCTATCCCTACTTGCCCCAAACTCCTTGACACGAGATGGTTGTTCTCTGCCTAGCGGTGAGACTTCCTAGAACTGGTGGCGTAGCGAAAAATTGTGATGCCAGTGACTGAAATGAATGGAAAAGTTAAGTATGATATCAGGAGGTGACTAACAATAGGCTTGCCTGGCTCGCTGCAAGGCCATCTACGATATCATGCTCTGATTTTCTACTTACAACTATCTTAGTGATAATCTTCTTTCCCTGCTTCTCGACCTCCCTATTCTGATTCTGCTATGTATTTCAGTTTTCTCATATGTACAGATGATCCCACTACTCCGTGCTCCCCGTTTCTTCCCGACTGGTGGCCATTATTATGTGCCCCCTTCCCTTTTCCTGTGCGTTCTCCTGTTTTGATCGGCTTTACACCATTATATCTTTTGTCTCCCACTACCTCAATTGGCCGATTTCTATAATTGGTGCCTTCCCGCACAGTTCTTAAATGATGAACCAATCATGTTTTTTTAAGTTTGCTACATTAGATATATGTATCTTTGTACGTACAACTGTTCTTGGCGGCTATATTGTTAAGTTGTCTATGAAGAAGAGGAATGTACAATAAGTGTCATTTTTCTTATTTTATACAATGGCCAAGTAGAAAAACAAATCTAGTAAATTATCTACTGAGCAATATCTATGCTCAGTTATGATCAGTTGGTCATATGCCCATTATGTGATAGCTCAATTAGTCACAAATGAGGAAAGATAAAAAACAAAAAAATGGTAAAATAAATAATGAAGACGCATTTGAGTACTGACTTTGAAACTATAAATTGTGCAATTTAGATGATAAAAGTACTAGTAACTAGCTAGGTAATGGTTCTATAGAACACTATTGCAAAACAGGGCAACATCGATATTTAATAAATTGGCCTTAAGAGGTTTATTCTACTTTCAATTGCTAAGATTCATCAGGCCCTTTTATGTCTTGATTCTAGAGTCACATTTTTCTTATTTCTTTCTTGAAAATGACCTCTCTGGTATCAACTCCCTAGGTTGGTGGACCCTCTTATTGTTTCCTGATCCTGATCGAAACTTGATGATCTTTTATTTTAGGAAATGCTTGACGTTCTTCCTCGTAAAATTTCACTAGACGTCTTCTTCTTCTTCTTCATCCCTTTTCTCCTTCAACTGGTTTATTTCATTATGTAATCCTGGCAACATCGATCGTGCATATTAAAAGATGTATTTTGATCAATATTTGTGATCCATTGTATATGTATGATTCCCTTCTTATGTTCTCTGTATATCAACATGTAACTTGATTTTGTGTTGCCGACCAACTCTTTTTCTCTTTTCTTTTTGTCCATTTCTTTGTAAACGGCCCTGTAAGATCCACATGGGATAGAGAGAAGCATCCCAAGACACAATATAAGACTTTCGTGCTACCATTGCAATGCGATCTAATCTAGTGATTCCATCTCATTTTCATATCTTTTTATTCATTTTGGTCCGTATGGAAGTTGGACTTTGTGCATTCATGCTACTATCTAGTTGATAAAATATACTATAATTTATTATATAAGTCTTCACTTTGAATGTATGGTTGGAGTTGTACAATGCAAACCAACTTTTGTATTGTTTTTATTCTAGAATACATCTATTTTTTATTCCCCTTTTGATAACCATTAGTGGCTTTGCCACTAAGGCACACGTAGACCCCTGCTATGTTATTTTTTGCATTAAGAATATGCAAGATGAAACCAATATTCAGTGTTTGGTTGTCAACAAGATATCATTTTATTTCTAGTTGATTTTTATTCAAAGAAAAGTTTTATGAACTGACTTTAATTACTTCTTGTCAAATTTATTTTTGTAACATGCAGTGGCAACCAAGGACTCCATAATCTAAATCAAGGACTCCAGAACCTAAATTGTGCAGATACAACAGACAAAGGGTTAGAATTATTAACACCAAATTTACGTATAACTAGTCTGTGAGTATTTCTATCATAAATTATTATTTTTTGAACCACAAAAATATTTAAAATATTTTCATTGATAGTGAAACAATTTCGGTCATCTGTGGGTCCATGAAATGATTAAAACATTTCTTGAATCTTCAACAATAGTAGGCTACCAGTCTTCTATGCTCAATTACCAAGTTTTTACATTAAGAAAAGCATCGGTTATATCCTAATTTAAATCCATCTATATACTTGAAAAAAATGTGATCTATTCTCATATACTTGGTATAGCATACATATACAATCTTTATCCTATGACGGTTCTCATTTATCTGAGAACATGCTACACATAGGTTGTTACCAGAAATATGTTTCATAGTGTATTTATGATGATTTAGAAAGTCATTGGATTTTGATTGCTCTACAAGTAAAAGTAACTTAAATATTCATTTAATCTCATAACATCCATTTCCTACATATGTGCAAGTTAAATATTGGAGATGCAAGCAAGCAATTACAACTCAAGACTCAACATAATGATATTACCACAACAAGAAACTATATGTTCATGGATTGATAGGATCATCCTTCTCTCTCTATGCATACATGTGCAATTTAGTTTAGGAGTTTCATCTAGAAAATGAAAATTTTTAGTGTAAAATTGATAGTTTATGTCATTATATTTGTCCTACTTTTTTAAAATTTCTTTTCTCTTTGATCATATAGTGATATATAGACCAAAATACAAAAAGCTTCTCCCAAAGTATGATGTAGAGATAGTTTTAGTATTTCTTTGGTGATTTAAATGACACAATAACTCTTATACCATGCCCTTTTTCCTATTGTAACATGTAGTGTAAGTAAAATGCTCCAAAAGTAATTGGCATCTATGAAAAAATGGTCATTTGACTTAATATTTAAGATTTGTTTTTCTGTGTGGATACCAGTGTTAGAATTTAGTGTCCCCTATATATATTTTATTAAGTTTGTGTTAATCAAATTAATATTTGATGTATTTGAAATTAATGAAATTAGGGGATGGCCATGGTTATAGTTAATTAAACTATATGGGGAATTTGTAGAAAACTACTTTTAGAAATAGTATAAGTTACCATGGTATAATCATGTCATTATGCCCCAATTTGAAAATTAAATATCCTATATGCTAAGATTTTTTATTTTGTGTTAATGTTTATATTTTTATACTGTGTGAATGTTGATGATAAATCTTTATACTCTTTGTCATATTAGATCAAGGGTTATATCAAATTAAATATATGTATATTTGGAATTAGCGAAACAAATAGGGGCTAGATAGGATAATATAAGCTTCCAGTTTAATTATAAATAAATAAAATGTATGCGGTATCAATAGGAAGTCTTTTTAATAGCGTGTGAGTTTGAATGTTATAATCATGACAATGTATAACCATTTCATTATTATTTTGCATTATTTGGAGATGTAGTATATGCTTTTTGAAGGTAACTTGTCAATTTATATATTCATCAATTTACTTAGTATATAAAATGTCTGTGGGTTATGTGGTTTTTTGTAGGAATTATCAAGATGGCACATAAATTTATTGAAGATAAGAGTTGGATGTATTGTTGCAAGTCGAAATTTGATAGATTAACCAATACACAATTCTGTGAGGGTGTTGAGTTTTTCTTAGGCTTTGCATTCTAAGACAATCCTAGCACAAAAAAACTTTGTCCATGTAGAAGTTGTGAGAATGCAATTGATCAACAATTAGATGTTATTCGGTATCACATCTTGTGTAATGGTTTTCTTGATCAGTATATAAGATGGAAGTATCAAGGAGAAAATGATCATGAACCTAGATTGCAAAATGTGAACAATGTTGAAACTATACATATGATAAACAACATGATGGGTGCTTATGAGGAAGTTGAGCAAATACATGATTCAAGTAATAACGATCAATGATTCCATGAGCATGATATTGACATTGATAGTTTTGAAAAGTTTATAAATGGTGCAAACACTCCTCTATATCTTGATTGTCCTATCTCTAACTTTGATGCTATACTTGATTTATTGAAAATGAAATGTGATAATAAATGGAGTAAGAAGGGTGAAAGTGATGTTTTGGAATTTTCTCATATAATTCGTCCACCAAATAACACACTTCCTAAAACTTGGTACGAGTGCAAGAAGGTAATGAGTACTTTAGGTTTGAAGTGTAAGAAGATACATGCTTGTCCTAGTGATTGTTTGTTGTATTACGGGGAGAATGAAAATCTAAATGAGTGTCCAAAGTGCAAAAAGTCTAGATGGATATCCTTAATTTCAAAGAAGAAAGTTGCCCCAGCTAAGATTCTTCACTATTTCCCTTTGAATCTGAGGTTAAAAAGACTTTTTTATGTGCAAAGTTATAACTACTCATATGACATGGCACAAAAAGATATCACCACGTAAGGTTGCAGAAATGATCCATCCTAGGGATTCTAAGGCATGGCTAGATTTTGATAGTAAGAATCCTATGTTTAGTATCGAGCCTCGTAATGTTCATTTGGGATTAGCATCTGATGGATTTAACCCCTTCAACATGACAAAGGGGAGAAATCATTCGATTTGGCCTGTGATTTTGATGGTTTACAATTTACCACCTTGGTTTGTTTTGGATCAATGTAATTTTATGTTGACTCTTTTGATTGATGGACCAAAAATGCCTAGAGAATTGACATTTATTTGCGGCCATTGATTGATGAGTTGAAAATATTGTGGAATGATGGTGTAAAAGTGTATGATACCTCTGTTGGTGAAAATTTTACTATGTGTGCATCTTTATTATGGACTATTAGTGATTTTCCAGCTTATGCCATGTTGTTTGGATGGAGTACAAAGGGATATAAAGCTTGCCCTACATGCCATTCTTTTAGTGGATCTATTTACCTTCTTGCTAGTAGAAAGGTTGCATATGTGAGACATCGTTGTTTCTTACCTTGTAATCATCCATGGCATAAAGATGTTCAGAAGTTTAATGGTGCAACTGAGTTTGACAATGCACCAAGACCCTTGTCCAGTAAAGAGGTAGACAACCTTTTAAATGATTATGATCCCATCAGTTTTGCTAAAAGTGGGTGGAAAAATAGAAGTATATTTTTTGAGCTCCCTTATTGGAAAACATTGTTGTTGCGACACAATATGGATGTCATGCATATTGAGAAGAATGTTTGTGAAAATATTTTGAATTAGATATTGGAAAAAGATGGGAAGACTAGAGATATTAAAGCAAGGCTAGATTTGGAGGAACTAGATATCTGACATTCTTTGTGGCCTAGAAAAGAGAAAACAACTAAAAAACCATTCTTCCACATGCAATATACAACATGACAGATGATGAAAAGCAAACTTTTTTGAAAGTTCTCAAATATTTGAAACTTCCATATGGGTTCTCTTCAAACATTTCTAGTAAAGTACATGTTTCAGATAGAAATATTAGAGTTCTTAAAAGACATGATTATCATGTTTTGATGCAACAACTTTTGCTTTTGGCTTCAAGAACTACAATTGCTAAACCTATTGCAGTGGCAATCTGTGAGTTGTCTTATTTTTTTGGAGAATTGTACAATAAGGTCATAAATGTTGGTAAGATGGAAGAATTATAGAAACAAATTTGCATGACTCTGTGCAAGTTAGAAATGATCTTTCCTCCAGCATTTTTTTGATGTGATGATGCATTTGACTGTTCATTTGCCCATTGAAGCAAAAATTGCGGGCTCTGTGTTTTTTAGATGAATGTATCCAATTGAAAGATATTTATTTAGACTTAAAAGTTACATCTAAAACAAAAATAAACCAGAGGGTTCTATTTCTAAAGCTTATCTCATGGAGGAGGCCATTACCTTTTATTCTCGGTACATGAATAGTAATATTGTGAAGATAGAGAGTTCCAAAGCATACAAAGAGGGACCAATTGGTACAGCTGTGGAGTGTTTTGCTTCTGAAGAGGAACTATTCCAAGCACATCACTTTGTCTTGTTCAATACAGATGAAATCCAATCTTACTTAAGGTAAATCTCAACATTCATATGGTTTCTTCATATATAAGTCATGTTACATGCATGATACATTATCTTTAACTTATATACATATATGTTACATTTAGGATACATAAAACTATTTTACAGAACCAAAATCCAAATTGGAATGATTTGGAAATTCAGAAAGAACAACATCATAATTATGTACATTGGTTTAAACATTATGTAAGTCTCTTCATATATATCAAGGTAATTTTCAATATAATTCAAAAAATATTAATTGTTTTCTTAATAGATTTCTACACTTGATGATTCTTATGGTTTGTTTGAAGATGTCAAATGCTTAGTTCGTGGTCCAAAACTTGGGGTATTTTCATATATAGGATATTTTGTCAACGGGTATAAATTTGAGGTCAATGCTAAAGAAAGTGTGAGTGTGACCCAAAATAGTGGAATAGCAACTATTGGGGTTGATGGTCAAGTATTCTATGGAACTTTGGTAAACATCATGCAAATTGCATATTCTAAAAAGCTTGTTATGTATCTATTTAAATGCACATGGTATGATTCATTATATGGGTGTCATAAGGATGAATATAATTTCTCTATGATAGATACAGTCCAAAGAAGCTATAAAGATGAACTATTTATCTTTCCAGCACTAGCCCAACAAGTGTATTACTCAATTGATCCTAAATTTCTAGATTGGAGTGTTGTTTGCCATTGGAGGCCAAAAAATGGATTTCATCTTGAAGGACACATTATGGAACCTAGAGGGAGCCATTCAGGCTTTAACACTTCAAGAAAATCAACAAGTCCCCCAAATGAGGGTCCTCAAGGTGGTCCACAACTTATTTCTTAATTTTTCAGATAGTGTCTTATCTTCTTGATATATCTTACATGTTTTATGAGTTATACTGGTACCAATTTCATATTTTTGTCTCACTTATATGTATATATTTCTCTAATTCAATTTGGAAGGTGTTGATGTGCATCCTAGAAGAGATATTTCAGCTCTTGGATCTCTAGATAGTCTTAGAAGGATATTGACTGAAGACGGACATGGTTTGATATACATTTTCATGATTTCTTTGCATATTTAAGTCAAATTCAGACCATCTCTTTTTATTAAAAAATGGATTATTTCTTGAAGGAAACATTGGGGAACCTCAAGGGAGCCACTCAGGCTTTAACACTTCAAGAAAATCAACAAGTCCCCCAAATGAGGGTCCTCAAGGTGGTCCGCAACTTATTTCTTAATATTCCGGATAGTGTCTTATCTTCTTGATATATCTTACATGATTTATGAGTTATACCTGTACCAATTTCATATTTTTGTCCCACTTATATGTATATCTTTCTTGAAAGAAATATTGTGGAACCTAGAGGGAGCCACTCAAGCTTTAACACCTCAAGGAATTCTACAAGCCCCCAAAATGAGGGTTGTCAAGGTGTTTAGTAACTTATAACTTAATTTTATAGATAACATCTTATTTTCTCTTCTTGCATCCTAAAAGAGATATTTCTGCTATTGTCACTCTAAAAAATCATATGTTGTAGGAACTATAAGGCCCACGTCCCAAGAAAACCCTATGGGGCAAAATGCAAGAATGACTACACGCTCTACTGGCATGAAGTCTTGTTAATCATGATTTCAAACTGATTTAAGAATAATATGTGATACTAAATTGTGTTGCGTTATAGCTCAAAATGTGCCCTCTGTTCTGAAAAAAATATATAGAGGAGTAGCAAAGTTAAGTACTTTATTGCCACCACGAGGAAAAGTCCACACGTGTTTGTTTAATGATCGAGGAGCTCTGATTGGTGAAGTCTCTAGGAAGTTGACTAATTATCTTGGAATTTGTGCAAATAAGGGTATGTATTTTCCGTTGCACAAAGAATGGGGAGCGGATCATATTAAGGGTTTTGAATACATCATGGATGATGTTATGGTATGTCAACAAATATTATACAAATAAATTGGATTTATTTAAATAGGGAATTTTGAACATGTATATCATTCTAGGAGTTGTATGAGTTTCGCATAGCAGATGGGGAGACAATTGCAAATATGCAAGAGGTTGTATATTGGTGATATGCCAATGTACAAAGCAAGGTTAGATCTTAGAGAAGCACATTTAGAAAAAAGTCTATCTCTAAGAATCAAAATCAAGAATGTGAAGAAACACCTGATTCACGAGTCAGTAATTGGGAATGGAAACAATTGTTGGAATATTGGAAGTCTCCTATTAAATAGGTGAAGCAATGAAAGTGATGACTTATGATGCATTCTTGATATATTTATACAATTCATATCAAATACATTCCTTTTTACTCATCACAGGAGGAGTGCACTCGAAACAAGGTTAATCGAGGAGGTCCTCGTCCCACATAGAACTGGAGCTAAAACTTATTCTCGTTATTACCAAGAATGGGTAAAAATGAAAGTTATTTTTTGTGTTTAACTCGTTTTGTTGGTATAATCTTGACTTATTAGAAAATTTATTTCTTTTTACTGTGATAGACCGAAAAGGGAGTGATACAAGCTGAATGCCAAGCATACCTTAAATACCATCGAGATGCAAATGGTAACTATTTGGATGAATACGCAAAGAAAAAATGTGTAAGTCTAATATTTTGCATACTTTATAATTATTACAAAGTGATATTTCATGGCATTATATGTGTAAATCTAAAATTTGTAGGGAGAAATTGCTGCAAAATGTGAAGAATGACAACTTGATAGGTCAAGAAACCACCAAGCATTTGTTCATGTTCTTGATGATGTGATTGGGGAACATCATGGTGTTTATGAGAGGGGATATGGTATTGGGGTGTCTAGACAAAGATGTAAGACTTCTCATTTACAACGTGTACAAATAAAACAATATGTTAAGCAACAATCTCGGATTAAAGAGTTAGAAGCACAACTTGCATGTCTAAGAGAACAATATGGACATGTAATAATCCACTAAACATATTTATTTCTATAGAGATCTTACTTTAAAATGCAATTCATATTTTATAGGAAACCTGAGAAGGGACATCTCATTGTGGTTATCCACACACATCAAGTAGTCATAATGGTATTGAGGTATACATTTTATAAATTAAATCTCTATCGTGTTTATGACCATATTTGGCTTACAACATGTTGTATTCTAATAATATCACAACATAACTACTCACCACATGTCTCTAATGGCCTATGTGGCCATTAACCAACCAACTTTTGAGCATGTAAGTACTATTCCATTAAATCTTAATCTTTTTATGATTCATTTTGGTAGTATATTGTTGGAAGATCTCTTGTTCTTTGTAGATAATAAAGTTGCCAGATTTTGTCTTTCTTATTGGTATATTTAAACTGCTGGCTTTTTTTTGGAATGATGGATGTTTGTGCATGATGCATATTTTGGACCTTGGTCTATCTATAGAATTTTAAGTATTATTCGGTTAGATTTACATATTATCTCTACTCATTTTGATAGTGTATCATTTGTAGACATTATGTTCTTTATAGATAATCAAGTCTACTAGATTCCATCTTTCTTAGTGGTATATTTAGTCCATTGGCTTTTTTGGAACATGAATATTATGTGTGCTAGCATATTTTGGAGTACTCATGGACTAATGATGGAGATACATAAGTCTTTACTTCAGCGACATTTTGTACGTCTCCTAGTTGACATTAGTATTTAGTTCTGCATTTCAATTGACATTTTGTAGGTAATCAGAGTGATCCTCATGTTTAATAATATACATTTAATTTTATTTCTTTCAACTACATATTAAGAATAATATTAAAATGGGAGTGTTGTTTTAGCTTTTTAAGATCTCAGAAGGGGATGGTGAAAGTTTTCCTTTTATCCTTATGTTTGTCATGACCTATTTCCCAACACTTTTTCCTTTCATCCTAACAGCTTCAATGATATTTTGCAGAACGTGTTTTATAGGAATATTGGGTATAAAAGTTATTTTGTCTATATTTACTCAAAAGGGGCTAGTTGGAGATTTTAGTCAAACTTGGAGGTATGCCTCGCTTTAGTTTTTTTCATTTAATGACTAGTTGTATATGTTCTTTACATAAATTCCTTTTTTGATGTAAATTCACAATTAGTCAGTAAATCTAGGTTATATCTATATTATAGGGAGATCATGAAAGCATGGATGTTTACAATTTCTTGACAGAGATACAAAGGGGTATATCAAACCATTACTCTCTTGATTGTATATTATTTTTGAGTAGTTTAAAATTTATTTTGCAATATCAACATTTACTATCATGATTGGAAACTGAATAATGATGATATAACACAGAATATGATTTGTTTTGATGATAAAAAGTTATATTATATTGTCAAGGTATCCAAGATGCAAAAACATTCTCCATCTTCATCTGTACCCATCTTTGCCCAATAAACCAACTTAGTATGATGCCAAACCCTATTTTGATAAATTTAGAAAAAAGATTATTGATTTCCATTGATAACCTACAAAAAAAATAAATATTACTCAACAACCAAAAACTTTTAATAATATCTTCACTGCAACAAATGGCTTTCATAGATAACGGTCCTAATTACCAAAATAACTAACATTCATTTAACAACATAAAATCGTTCAAGTCATCTCATTTAACAAGTACAAGTTTAATTAAGAGGAGTGACATTGAGAGAAGAACACACATTGTGTAACCTATGGTGCATGTACTATAAGCATACTCCTAGTCTAACTCAATTAATACATAATGTATTATTGCTCACAAAAGAATACGACAGCCCAAAGATTACAATAAGTAGAAATGATGATGTACCAATAGATTTATGTGCAAGTACTATGTAGGAGGACCTATATACATATAGGTATTGAACTAGTACATGTGCCAAACTGGGATGAAGATGGTCATGTCTTCTCCACTTATATATGAGGATACAACCATTATTTTGGAAGGGGAGTAAAAGGATCATGGATGGAAATGACGTGTGCTTACCAAGTGTACAAGTACATATCCTCTCTTTTCCTACTGAAAATGCATCAAATATCATATTATTGTTCAGCAGTAACATGTTTAGGATTTCCTCACTCAAGCCTACCATAGGTGTTGATGTTTCTTTTGTACAACAGGTGTAAACATTGAAGAATAGAAAACAAGTGGCAAGGGAGAGGGAACTGGGAAAGCACAAGAGTATTATGGCAACAAGAAAAAATAGAAAAAGGGAGAAAAAAACTGGGAAGAAGGTAGAGAAGATTATATGAAGAATGGGGCAGAAAACTTCTTATTTCGACAGTTCTCCTTGTCATGCTTAACTTGGGCGCTCTCCGCCTATACCTATTTTGAAGTGGATGAGTGGGATGGGCACTTTAGCGACCACTTAACCGACTTCTCTAGCCGTCTTTTAATTCACTAACAACCACCCTGGAGTTACAACAATATGAATGATCACAATAACAGATTAAGACGCCTCTAACAGATTAAAATGCCTCTAACATTTTCCTATAGTATGCCTAGTGTTGTCATACGCTTATACTGCGAATTTTTGCAGCATTCATGAGCATATAAGGTCAGATTATACCATATTTTAGTTACCAAATCAGAATGTTCTATGTTCTTAGCCGTTACTATTGAATGTCTTGGACATTTTATTTTGGTAGATTTCATCTTTGGTAATGTAGTTGCTTTCATAACTATTTCATATGACTTTAGTTTGACCAAAACTTCAATCTGATTGTAGAATAGTCTCTCTAAAAATGCATGTGTTTAGAATTATTGCTATTAATTCTAAACCATTGAGTTGTGGAATCTTTTAGTTGATTTGAATGCAATGGATTGGTGTTATACTACATAGTATAATGTATACAACATTCCTATATATTGAATGCTACCCGTTACTCCTTATCGAATGTATAAGGAATGTGCTAATTGGTGTTTTATTCCTTTAGGCAAGTAATGGATTTTATATGAATGAGATAATATCTTGATTACTTATCCACTCAATAGAGGTAGACATGAACTGATTTTATATTATGAATTCAATCAACCGTGCAACCATCAAATTCTTTCTATATTTAAATCTTATTTATATTTCTTCATGAGTGATTGGTAGCTATAATAGCTGAAGTTATTGTATTGTTTCAGGAGAAGATCCGTGATGTGTCTAGATATGCTTTGGTTGCATCATGTGCAAGAGCATTTGAAGATTAAATGGGAAGACTTAACAGAAGGATTGGCCATGATAGTTTGAGATATTGCGGAAAGGATTTATGTTACTTTTTATTTAATATGATATGGTTGTAAACCATCAAACAGTCTGATATTTGTAGTAAGATGAAATCTACTTGTACCTTTTATGGACCATGAGTCTATTCAATGTATGATGCTCTAGCATCCAAATGTGATTGATGTCATTGACACTAAGTATCAAAGTAATAGATTTGGGCCCATTTGTACTACAATGGATTTTTAATGTGATGTGCATGAATTGGATCTGTTAATTTGAGCAATCAGTGTTGTTTCATATTTTAATATATCCCAGATTTGGTTAAACCATAACTACCATTAGATCTGAGTTTAAAGGAGGTGTTATTAGTTTTAGAGAAGTGCCCAGAATCAACGGGTGATGTCCTTTCAGTTGAATGAGCCTGTTGAAGTTGATCCCTATTTTAATGGAGACAGTGAGTATGACCCTAAATCAATGGTAGAATCGGAATTGTGAATTGAGCCCGTGTATTCTGCTTCAACATCCAAGCTGCTAACTGTTGATTTTGGGCATGTATCTAGTAGTGGTGTAGAGAATCCAATGATGGTGACTCATCATGTCTTACATGATATATGATAAAACAACAACAATACCTTATAGAATCATCCAACTTTGATAATCTGAAGGTATGCAATCCCTCTCTATATTTTAGTTTATCAAACATTCAGACCATGGGGTAATTGGAAATAACGGAATTCAGAATTAACTTGAGTGTACACAGCTGAGTAATACTTGTTGATTTATCACACATGTATATGACATATTGAAATGCATTCATGATCATTTTACTAATATGTAACCAATATATAATGATAGTCCTAGATTTAGAAAAACTAGTTAGTGTCTATGTATTAGATGGATTGTCATAGTATATTGATAAATTCTTTTTGTAATGAGATTATGATGATAATCTAATGTATTTTACCTATTATCTTGGTCATAAGAATATTAATAGATTCTTTACTAAGTGATTATATGATGACTTAGAGATTTCAACATACATTAACATGTATATATGTCTTACTTTTGTCATGAGTTAAAATCCCTAAGTTTCATATTCAAACAACTTATGGTAATAAGATATTTAATATGGATCCAAGAAGTACTAACTAAAATAGTTTATATGAGAGTAAAATGGTAAATAAGAGAGAGAGAGAATACCTATAAGAAAGTATTTAATAATAAAATGATCATAGAAAGGTGGGTTGATGACAATTAGTAGTTTGGACTATATATGAATCTACTTTCATATAAATATTTGGTACTTAATCTAGATAAAAGGATGAATTACTGAGTAGTATACCTTTTGGTCTGTAGTATTTAAAACCCTAGATGGTCCCAATACGTGTATTTTGAAAAATAAGATGTATCCTATAATAAGCATTATTGGCCCTAGTAACCTCATGGAGTTATATTATGTTAGAGAGATAAAAACATTTAGTGACATAATCACATGAAATTGATGATAGACATGAGTATATAACATTGATCATTTATAACTAAGTTGTAAATCTAATAAACTATAATGATGTGAAGAATAGGTAACATGAATCCTAGTGAAAAATATAATCTAAAATAACTACAATTAACTAGTGTTTGACTTGACAACTAGTAATGGATATTGTTGTAGTTTGTATATCTCTCATCACAAATCCTTTGAGACTTTGAGTTATCCATTAGCTGTGAAAATCTAGTATGTACTCCTCCCTAGTTATAACTGGGCATTATATAACTAAATTTTCCCATAATGAGGCAGAATTTGAAATACTTTCCCTTGTTCCATTTGTTGGACAAATCATATACTCTCAATTGGACTTATTGTTATTCTTCTAAAATTACTATTATCATGTAGAATTGGGTCAATGACCCCACCTGCTATTGTGCTTAAATCATTCCACATATGTTTGTGAAATTTGTATCTTGCCACTCTATTTATGAATGTTAGTTAATTCGGTTGATTTAACTATGATAGATGTTTATGTGTAACCACTAGGGCACTCTATTTTCGCCTGGGGTGTGCTACTTCCACTTTGATATATAGTGAGGCACGCTATTTCCGCCTAGGGTGTTCTATTTCCACCCAGTTTACTTCATCCTATGACCCAGTGGTGTCATTTCTCTACTATAGTTACTTTAGTAAAATATATCCACATGCAAATATTTATGTGATTTGATGGTTAATAATGGCAAGAGTTGTGATTTTAATTGTTTAATTATACTACCTCATTCTTTTAGAAATTCCTTCTCTTGATACTTCTCATTGAAACTTACCTATCTTTAATGGCCTCCTTTTTTATGGGAACATCTTACTTTACTTCTAAAATAATTATTGCCCTAGTTAATCTTCTAATGCACATACAAATCTTTTTCTGATTCATACCTTTTTTTCCTATTTTTCTCGATGTTCCCTCCACCCAAGTGTAGGTTCTTTATAGGGAAGAGACTTAGGATGATTGTGAGCTCATTGGTGAACTTAAGGACAACTTGAGATAGCCTTTTTACCCTATGCATATTGGCTTATATGTATATAGATGTAACATTTTCATTTTATGTACCAACCTTAGGGTGAGAAAGTTATTTACATGGGAACATTTTCTAACTTTGTAAATAGTTATTTTTTCCATTGCTTAAATATTTCATGGATCATGTTTGTACCATTGGGTGGGCCCATTATTGGGTCCCACTCCTTACATAAAACCTACTTTTCAAAGTAAGTCCTTCATGTTAACTATAATTCTTAAAGTATGCCAACAGTTAGAACCCCCCATTTGTTGCCAATGAATCGTGTTCCTTGAAAATGATGGCAAACTATATGGTATTGAACGAAATGAAATGCAACATGTTTCCTTATTGATCAACATAAATTGCATGTGGAAACATCTTAATCAAGCATGTGATGTGGTGTGATTGAATTGTTGTGTAAGATTGTCACTATGCTCTAAATTCTAATATATGAGTTGCATATTTTCAATCTCTTCTACATTTTTCACCAAAAAAAACCTCTTCTACATTTCTTCTATTACTATATTACCCCTCCACTCTCTAAATAATAAAAAGGCCATAAAGTATGCAAAAATCTAATCATGGGGTAGAACACTGCCACACTCTTATGGTACTGACAAATTCACCTATGGTTGAAGAACCTAAGTTTTTACCAAAAGAACATGCAATTACGCCACCCGCAAGTGGACATGTCTTATCGTGTATAGTTAAGTACAAAATACCAAGTGAGAATGTTTTTAAGATCCTCTCTAGAATGTATATATTTGAACTAAGACTAATATTTAGAACCAAAAGTTGATTGGGTTGAGTTAAACTAATTTTAAGGAAAATAAAAGTGCAAGATTGACATTGGGCTGAGATTAATGATGGAAGCCACTTGGATGGAATTGAGTTTCACCACCAGTACATCCACAAGAATATCCAAAACATATCTAGGATTGATGAAACCATCAAAGAATCAAGAAAAATCCACTTTTTAGGTGTTGGAACTCACATAGATACCTCCGCGAGCTCTATGTCTCGTTATCAGGGTCATGTATCTACTACTATAGAGACATCACCTTCCTAAGTTATCATATGAGCATCAAGAAAGTCAATAGATATTCAAAACCTAAGCATTGAAGTTCTTGCAACATATGAATCTAGTAGATTATGTAGAGTAGTTGATCAATCCACAATGTGCATTAAAAGATTAACATTGAATTGAAAAATTTATATACAAGGCATAGAACATTGAAAATGGACAAGAAAGTATGGATGCATAGCTAATCCCCACACCCCAGTGATAGGAACTAATCACACAACATGGGTTGATTAGAACAATAAATGGAGAAGGAAACATTAGCCATAATCTTGGCAAAGAAGAGAATCATAGCCTGGTGTAGCAGTTTTTGTCTTCTACCCCAATGCAATGGTTGATCTTGTGAAGGAGGAATAACATCGTAAGAGTTTGCGTTGATGGGTCTCTTTATTCCTTCATCCTCCCTAGGATCTAAACCATATATGAAGACTCAAAGATGGATCAAGGGAGGTGAACTAAAGGGATCACATAGGAAGCCTTGTGGAAGTTGTTGAAGATTATCTTGTTTGTATGGACATAGACTAGCAACCTAGCAGTGTTGACTAGAAGAGAAGTGATTCCCCACAATGGAGGAGGGGGTCAAATATTCATAGGATATGTGGTATGAAGTAGGGGACTTGTCAGTTGGATGAGCTATGTAGAATTCTTTTCAAGAAAGTTGCAGTAGGGCTGTCGGGTGATGACATTGTTGTTGCTTCAGTCAACAGTTGCATCTTCATCTTGGTTATGTTGGGTTGTCGATCAAGAGGTGCAAATAGGTCAGAGTGATAGTTGGTCAAAGACATTGGGAAGATATGGGTTGTAGGTACTACAATCCCAACAATCAACAAGTGTTGGGGTTTCATTAAGCTTCGAGAGCAGGAGCATCGTCGGGCAACATTGTAGTAGTCTCATCCGAAAGCATCTCTTCAGTTGAAGGGACTACATTCGGGTGTGGTGTCTTCATTGATCAGTGGGTTGATGTACCACAAAAGGGTAGAATTTTTTTAGTCAATAAAGAGGTTGACCAACTAGGTGGCAGAATGACTGTTAGACCTTGCTAAGGACAAATCTCATTGGTCGACAAGAGTGAAATTCTCATCTGGGGTGTTGGACGTCGAGCGACAAGTACTCTGCTTTAGAGTAGACCCATCCCTCAAGGGGTGTTTCCATTTGTTGAGGGTCAATTTTAATGGAGGGTCTAGTCGATGAAGAGTCTAACCGGAGGTTAATGAAAATTAGGTATAAATTATCAAAAAGTTTTTGGGTTAATCCTACCATGGAAACCAATATATTTGGTCAAAACCCCAAATATTCATACAAACTCAGAAAAATTATATAAAGGTAAATTCAAAGGTAAACTGAGGATCTAAGTAAAAAAATGGCCTAAATATGCAACGAAAACTAAGATGTGCATTCATCAATATACTCAGAACTTAAGCGTTTCTTGTCATCGAGTAAAATGGAATTAGAAAAGTTTCCAAAGGTATACTTTCAACCTTTTTATTGCCTCATCCTCATGTCATGCTAGTTTATTTGCTTACATGCATGTCCAAGCATCTCAAATTCCTAAGATCACTAACACACCTTACAATATCTCCGTTCCCAATTTCATTTCCCATAAACACTTCTTGTCCACTATTTCCCACATTAGGCATGTCTAATAGCTTAATGAGAGTTTAGGGGAACCCATAGAACAACAAGTGTGCATCTGATCTGATGCTAGTGATTTTTCAAGATGAAAAAATTGAGGCATTCAATGTGCATATAGGTGGAAAATGGAATGAATGGGGTGTGGAGGGAAGTATCGAATATCTCCTCTACTCGACTTGAGATTTTATTTTATGGCTTCAATTTGTTGATTGCATTTTTTATATGTGAATCTCTCCTCTATTAAACTTGAGGTTGAATTTTTTGTGTGCACATTGACATCTTTTCTTTGTTTTTAGCAGTACACCACTATCACATAGTGAATGGTATGGAAGAAACATGTAGAGAGAAAGGGGTGTGCCACCCCAAACCTAGGTTTTAGCACTACTTTGTGGCTTTTTATTTCTTTTTTATGGATGGAAAGGTTTGAATATGGTAGAAAAAGTGTAGAATAGAGTTTGGATCATAATGCAAATTGATTTACAATTTTGTGAATCATGTCTTCCTCATTGTCACACTATGCTCAAATAATGACTTGATGGGGATCAAGTAGTAATTTCATGTAATTGTTATACTAGTCTTTTGAAAGCATGATGTGTTGGCCCCTCTTAGTTCGATAGTTGCTTACCATCTTTTTTTGAGGAACATGATGCTAGAATTCATAAGCTTCACAAAATGATTTTGTATCCACTGGTTAGTTTTAGAAGTTGTTCCTCTAGAGGCCTTGCTTTGAATAAGAGGGGTATAACAATGCAAAATTGAATGGAAAAAGAAACTTGATGGCTAGATAATGACTTTGATTATATAAAAGGAATCAAATTTCATGAAATTTCTACACAATTCTATTTTGAATATGGAAAATTTTGAAAATGTGATCAAAATTGCAATCATGGAATCTTAAGTCTGAAACAGATTTGTGTGGATGGAAGTAGAATACTTACCCACCACTCTCCACCCTCAATGTAGAAATTTACTTATCATGTGCAATCACTAAATCTGAGATGGATGAGAAAAGTTATGTTGGTTGGATCATTAGATGTGATTGCATTCCTATCAGCATCATATCTTCCATATATAAACTTAAAATAGAAATTGCCGGAACTTAAGATTCTATCCTGTGATGCATTATCTAATGGATGAATCTAGATTTGAAAGTAGATACTAAAGATAACATTGGGTTTCCTCCCAATATGTAACATACTGAAACTTGGACATATTCTCTTTTTGGCCCTTTTCCAAGTTTTTCCTTTCCTTTCTGTTCTTTTTGGCCTTGATGTTCAAATTGTGAAATTTATAGTGGTTTGGTGAACAATAGTTCTATAATTATACCGATGGAAGGGTTTATGCACAAATACCTCATTGAAATCTTTTTTAACGATCTAAAATGCAAAATCACCACTGAAGTGGAGCAACGGTAAATAAATTTGTGCTAGAAGTCCAAGGCCCCAAACCTTGCTTAATTTATTAACTAATATTAATTACCATAATTAAGTGTTATAAACCTTAATATAACTTTTTTATGTGTTTTGAAATCATAAAATGAGCCTAAGTTTCAAATTTGATTCAATTTGGATGTTGTTTGTACAAGTCATGTAATTTTAGGTACATTTTGGACTTTTATGCAATTTACCCAATTGGGAGGTTTTCTTTGCAAATTATCACATGCATTATAATCCTTAGATATCCCTTACCACTCTAGATATTTTGAACAATGGGGAACCTAGTTGCACCTTGGTTTGAAGGTGTTTCTCTCCAAGGGCATTTTAGGGATCACCCTCTTTATAAATGAGCTTATCTTTAAAAGCTATCAACCAATGGGGTTAATTCTTTGTTTGGAGGATAGTGGGGATGGCCTAGAAATATCCATGGGATTTTAGAAACAACATTTGATATTCATGAAGCCTCTATGAGATATACTCTTGCATGGCCATGAAGCCCGAGGATAAGGACACATGGAAGGTCCCATAGACACCTCATGCTTGCCCCCTTCTTTATAAAGCCATATGTACCCCTTCCCACCTCCCAATTCGAAAACTTTTGCTATCCTTCTCTTTCCCCCAGCTTAGAGCATCGTTCCTACTCTGTTTATCCACAAAGATGATGTCCCAAGGTAAAAGAGAGTGCTTACCATGGTGAAGAAGGCTCCTAGGGTTCCAAATTTTCTCTATTTTGGGTTTCTAAAGATCCTTCTTGGTGATTTTGACCAAAAATAGTAAGTTTCCTCCTTTCCTTCCCTATTTTCAAGATGTTAGTATTCCTCCCACCTTCTTCTAGGTCGGAACCATGGCCTTATATGGTGAAACCCCACCTAGAGCCTTAAACACATCATCCCCATGTTCTTTTGCTAGGGTTTTTCACCTCTAAAGTGGAGAAGGTACTTCTTGCTTGAGATAGGAGATTTGTTGGAGAAACTAGCCTCTCTAGCTCGGGAATATTTCTTGTTGAACTTGTCCACCTTCCCTAGAGGTGATTTTTATAACCCCCTTCTCATATATGTCTTACTACATGCTTAAGACTCATGCTTCTATGTTTAAAATCGATGATCTCCATCTCTATTTACCATGCTCTTCTAGGGTTTTTTTTCTTGCCATTTTACCTTCTCTAGAAGATCTAGTTTGGCTACCTATGCAAATCAAACTAGGAACTTGGGAAAAATGGTGTTTTCTCCTTCTCTCTTACTCTTCCTCTCTCTTGAAGATTTCTGACTTGTCATTTCCAAATTGCTTCAAATTGAAAAATTCTTATCTTTTAATCCTCTTATCCAAATTTAACAAATAAATATATTTTGGAACTATAAAATTAATCTCTATCTAATAAAATTATTTTCAATGTCTGATGTCGAGGTTTGAAGAAGGGTGATTTTTGTAAAATGAATTTAATGTATAAAATCCATAAAAAATACATCTTAATTATCATAACTCCAAAATTTACATAAAAATATATTTTCTTGATTAGGAGAAGCTAATAAGTTCATTGGTAAGCTTTTCAGAGTCTAAATCCGAGTTTTTCTCAAAAGGGTCTAAAGTTAGGGTTTCTATACATTAATGTTCATTATGTACTCTAATACATGTTAATCAATTAAAAATAAGCAAAGTGGAACTTGGACTCAATTAAAGTGATGAAAGTTAGTAATTTGTACCAGTAAGAGAGGAATGTGCATTCTTACACCCTAAGTTGGGATATTTGCAAACTAAACCCTATATTTCCCTAACGAAACACTATATGAACCCTATTTCCTCTATTCATGATTCTTTTGTTAAATTACCTCAAAATCAATAATGATATTCTTTTTCTTGGTTCTTGTACCCCACTACCATGTTCTAATTGATATGATGCTTTTATTTGCCATGATTTCTTTTTTAGCATGTTGATTTTATGGACTATTTATCTATAGTCGTGGTACTTATGTACAACCACCCATAGATAGGGCATGTATTAGTTCACCCTGGGGAATGTCTTATTCTCCCCCATAGAAATATGTGTAGGTGATTGGGAATGTATTAATTATCCCCTCGCCTATAGGTTGAGGTCTGGTAGGTGCCTCCACCCTAATTAGTTAAGGCAGTGAATATTAATCATGCATGTAATTCCTTTACTATTATAATGTTATGGCAAGCATCTATTTTAATTATGCATCATACTCTTATTCTCTTCATCTTATGATGAAATCTTAGCCTTTACTTTCATGTTATTGCTTACTTTTGTTCTTGTTCATTTTTTGACTCATACCTTGTTTTTATCTCTCTTTCTAGGTGATTTCCCAACCACCCAGGTTTAAACCGAGGTGTTGAACATGACCAAGGAGAACATAACTTCCAACATGGACCTAACTCTAGGAGATGTTGCTTGGAGATAGATTTGAAGTAGTTTAGACTTCCCTCTACTTAGATCCTTATGTTGTATCATACATGTAAAACCTTATGGGGTATTATGATGTACTTTTATAAACTTTTGTGAAAATTGAATATAGTCATTTGTTTAATTCCGCTGCTACACTTTGGTTGTTTACAATACCATTTATTGAAATTTGAAAATTTTACACCTATTCTAGCATGCCTTTGAGTGTGTTTGGAATGGATGTTTTATTCTTCAAACTTTTAGTAGGGAGTGGATCCCCTCTCGGGTCCCACTCCTTACACAATAAGTATATGGATTTTACATTGTTGTCTTAAAGGATTGATTTCAATTGTCTGGTGGGGTGTAGGTCTTCAAAGGATGCGAGGTAGTTCAACACTCATGTCTACCATTGTAAAATATCTCTTCAAGCACTGGCTATTTTCCAAAAAATCTCCAGACTTTTCACTCCACAGGTTGAAAGCACCTTGTAGATAGATGTGTATGACAATGTATGGTCCAGACTAGTGGGATAGGAGTTTATCTAGAAAAAGTGTCAACCGTGAGTTAAAAATAAGAACTTGATCTCCAACTTGTATGTCTTTCCTTATCAGATGACTGTCATGCCATAATTTTATTTGTTCTTTATAGGTATGTGTATCTGCATATGCAGTCAATCAGAATTCCTCAAGCTCTTGTTGGTGTAGTAGTCTATTCTGACCAGCTTTCTTCATATAAAAGTTTATTTCCTTAATTGCTACCATGCTTCACGTTGTAGCTCAACTGGGAGGTGACATGACTTTCCATATATCAATGTAAAGGGCATGGTGAGAACACGTGCCTTGGAATATGCTCTATAAGCCCATAAAGCATCACAGATTTTTTTGGACCAATACTTCACATAACGACCAACAATTTTCTCCATAATGGCTTTGAGTTAGTGCTTGACACTTCTATTTATCCACTTGTTTACATATGATAGGGAGAAAATACCTTGACATACACTCCATATTTCCTCAAAAGCTCTTTAGAACTTCATTCCAAAGAGTGGCAACCTATTCCAGATATGATAGTATGAAGGACTCCAAAATAAGGGAATATGATGTCCCAAAATATCTTGATAACATGCTTTGCATCACTTTCACAGTTGGTATAGCTTATACCCATTTATAGATATAGTCAACTTCTATTAGGATATAGAAGAAGTCATATGAAGAGGGAATGGGCCCATGTAGTCCACAACCCATACATCAAAGGTTCTGACTTCGTGCCAAAGCTTTAGAGGAATATCATCTCTATTGGTGATATTTCTATATCCTTGACACTTATCACATGACAAAACAGAATTATAATCATCCTTCGATATCATAGGCCAAAAAAAATTGTAGAACCTTTAGTGCGGTCTTCTTAAACCTCATGTAGCCTCTGGAAGGGTCTGAGTGATACTGTTCTAGGATTAGAGGGGCTTCTTCCTCTAGAATGCAATGTTGATATAGGCCAATGTCACATAGTTTTAAGAGCTATGATTAATCATCGTGACATTGTCTAACATCAAACATGAATGTCCTCTTTATAGTGCATGTGCACTCTGGGTGAATAATACCTATGACAGTTAATTGGCATACCATGGAGAGGTAGCAAAAACTTTCTTTATCTGATCATCTGGTAGAAAGTCAATGGTAGGAACAATATCTATATCATGAATTTGAATGTGATTCAAATGATCAACAACTACATTTTTCTATACATTTCTTATCTCTTTTCTTAAGGTCAAACTCTTGTAGAAAGATAATCCATCGAATTAGTCTAGGTTTTTATCTTATTACAACATGATCAATACAAACTAAAACATTTGAGCCTACAAGGTAAGAACTAAATTTATCAAAAGAATACACAACTAGAAAGAACCCCTTCTTAGTAGGTGCATAATGTCTATAGGCTTCATGAAGAGTATTACACTCATAATAAATAACATGATGTTTCTTTTCTATGTGTTGACCTAAGATGGACCCTGTCACATGATCACTAGTGTCACACATAATCTCAAATGACTACAACCAGTCAAGTGTTGAAATGATTGGGGTTGATATAAGAGCTTGCTTTAGATTGTTGAAACTCTTCATACACTCTTTGTTGAAGTGAAATTCAGCATCCTTGAGAAATGCATGTTGGTATCTATGCCCAGAGACCCAATCATATGATGATTATAATGGGGCATTAGATACATAATTTGATAATTATAAAGGTGATTTTGTCTATTATGTTTGTCTCAATCATGAGATGATGACACAGACATAAGTACATGTCTAAATAATGATGTTACTCAATGACATATGTCTTTAGGTTGAGGACCTGAATGATGAGATCATAAGTATGATAAGAGTGCATACATTCTTGTTATGTCCCTAGTTGGCTATTACTCTAGACGCAAAATAGATAATATTAATACATAAGACTAGAATGTGTGTTGTTTGATGACAGAATCTCATTAGTCATTCATATGTGATATCAAACCAAGCACATAGATACTTGTTATAGAACAGTGTATCAGACAGACCCACCATGAGACTGATGCATGGAAACTATGGAATGGTCATTAGAATCAACTTTCTTATTGATTGTGGTGATTATGGTTCTTAGATCTAAAGTTACTACACTCATCACATGTTGTTCGTTATACTTTGACATCATGCAATGTGACCTTGAATAAGGGTTGACACAAAGGTGATGCTCAGGTACTCTATGATACATGAGGATTGAGTGTGAGTGTTATGGGATTTTCCCTCCTATAGGAGATTGATGTCCAAGACATTTGATAAGCAAGACTGAGAAATGTGTGGCCATACTCATGTGATGCAATATGTGACATGTGAACTCACATACATCTTATATGGTCTACTCTAGTTCAAGGAACATGGATTGAATGTTGAAGAGGATGAAGATTCCATGCCTCGAGTTCAATCATGATATCAGAGACAAAGGAACTATATGATTAGTGTAACACTAATCACAAATTGTAGGTTAAAGTTGCCCTCCCAATTATTTGGGTAGTAATGATGTGTTGTTAGATACTTCTCATTGCTTGTGATGTCATATATTACTTATGGACATTTAGTGCCTTTGTAATTTGAGACCTATAGGGTCACACGAATAGGATGCACTTGGAATATGAGTTCATTCATGAATGATGTTTAAGTTGGTTACCAAAGTGTTTCGGTATTCGATTTAAACAACTATGGTTAAAAATTGACTGATTGGATTGAAAACCAATCGGCTTAGTTGTTGAACCGATGAATGAAACTGTCACGTCAATTAAAATTACATTGGCTGAATATTTTATGAACTGGGGCATGAACTGGCCGGTTAAAGGTCTAAAATAACCAGTTCAACATGTAAACTACCTAGTTCAATGTTCAATTTGTTTGGATCATGGATTGATGATGATATCATGGTGTTGATTAATTGGATATTAAAATCCAATGTGTTTCCAAATAGGAAACATGATGAACTGGTCAGTTCACCTATTAACTGGTCAGTTCAATAGTGAACCAACCAGTTCATCATTCACAGTTTCCAGAGAATTCATGAAATTCCATATCTCCGACTCCCGTATGAACTGGAAACCCTGACCCTGGCCATCCTATATAAGGGAGGTAGTCTAGGATTTCAGAGATACAATAATAAGCTCTGACAATTGTTTTCCTTTTTGGATGTGGTAACCAAGAGAGTCTGAGAAAGTCCTACCAGTGAAAGGGAGGGACAACAAGGTAGATACAACAAAGGAGAATAAATCGGTGCTAGCATGCTAAAGTTGGAAGGGACAACTTCCTTATGTTGGCTCTGGTAGCGCAATGTGGAAATCGATGTGGTCCATGTGGACTGTGATAGAGGTGAGGAGGCCATTGCCACACACTAGAAGGACAACAACCACGATCATATGTGGTAATGACACCCTAATAGTTGTCCATGTGCAACTTACAAAAGAAGCACACCGCTACAAGAATAGTCATTTGACTTGATCCATGACCAGGTATATCTCTTTCTACCCTCTTTCATAGATACAAATTTTTGATGGATCTCACTTGTCTAGGAATTGGGCATTAAATTTTTGTATCCGCAGTCGTGTTTTTCACCCCAATTTCCCAATAAAGGTATCAGAGCCACATAAATTTACAATATATATGGATTCAAGTTGATATGATTGGATTTATTTTATTACATCTGATGTAGATATTAAATGATTAATGTGAATATCCAAATAAATACGACATACAATCACAATAAATATATTTATATGATATATATATATATATATATATATATATATATCTATGTGTGTAGCCCTGAAATTGTTTTAATGGTGATTAGAAGCATGGTTAGGGCCCATACCTCCTATACTTGTGTGCTTGGTTGATTGGTTTATTTCTTTTTGTTATCAATTTGCATACTGAGCCTCTCTCCTCATTTCAAAATGTAAATAAATACTCTTCTTCCTATTTCTCCTCAAATTGAAATAAAGGTTTTCCATTTTACAATGTAATGTTGAATAGGATAGTTTTAATTTATTTTTCATCATGAGAAAGCATTTTGCACCATATGAACAGACCAGTTCAGCTGATGAATTAATTGGATGGAGGACCAAGGAGGCCAGACGACAGGATGAGCCAATAGACTGATGGACCAACTGATTGGATGGAGAAGTCCAAACATTGATTAAATCAAAGACCAAATGACTATTTCAAGAAATTGACCGACCAACCAAGATACCCACCAATCAGCTCAAGAGTTGAACCGACCAACTTGGACTAGTTTCATCATAGATCTTCATCAACAACAGGTTGATACATATGATGTGAGCCTTAGATGGTAGTAGTTCCTTTTAGCTCCATGGAATTACAATAGTATGGCCAATAACCATCACTCATATTTATGTTGCATGTTTTTGTTGTGGGTAAAGCATGTATATGATACGTACTATAAGTATTTGGTGATTGGATTTGTATATATATTTATATGAAATCCCTCAATATTATAATAAGTCTTAGATGCTTTCCATAAGTGACACACATGAAAAACTTGATCGACTAAACGTAGGCTATGCCAAATCATGGTGTGATGATCATCTCATGGAAGTGTGATAGTATACATATAGATCTACCGAAGCAGGGTGCATATTCTATCATGTTGGCTTTTAGGTCAGGCTTAACTAGGTGATCTTAATGAGATTAAGTACCTAGAAGCATGGATATTAATTGTAACAAAGAGTTGTGCACACCATCTATCTAAAAGTTGCTTTTAGATGCAATTGACAAGTGTTCCCTACCTAAATAGTCAAGTTGTATGCAATCATCCAAAGTTGACTCATGATTTGATGAAATATGGATCTTGACTATAGATTGTTTGTTGCAATCTTCCAAATTGGTAGTGTGGGCTATCAATTTGAACAAAATAGTGGAAGTGATAATTAATTTAAAGCTTAATTAATATCATCTATGTTATCAAATCAAATTAATCAATAGTATTTTGATAAATTGCAAATTTATTTTATAGGATCAAATGCCAAAAAAACCATCTTTGTGATCAGTTCTTAAGAATAAAAAACTAAACGGGACAAACTTCCATGATTGGTTCTATATTTGAAAGGGTTCTCAATGATGAGCATAAGCTCTATGTCTTGGATAAACCAGTGCCAGAGGAACCTACTCCTGATGCACCTAGGGATGTGGTGGATGCTTATTGGAAGCATGCCAATGATGCCTTAGACATTAAGAACCTTATACTATGTGGTATGAACTATGAGTTCCATGAGTAGCATGAAGACATGGGGATTCTTGATATGGTCACACATCTTAAGTACATGAATCAGAATCATACAAAGGAATAAAGGTACAAGGTCTTGAAGACCCTCTTTAAGTGCATGATGACAGAAGGAGATGCAGTAGAGCCCCATTCGCTCAATATGATTAGGAATGTGAAACATTTAGAAAGACTGGGATTCCCTTTGAGCCAGGAGTTGGCCACAGATATGATTCTACAATCATTGCCTGAATCATATAGCCAGTTTATCGAGTATTACTACTTGAATAACTTGGACAAACCCCTGTCAGAATTACTTGGCATGTTGATAAATGATGAAGAAAGAATGAAGAAGTAAAAACTTGTGATGATGATCAGAAAAGTGAAGTCCAATGACAAAGGCAAGGCCAAGTAGAGTTCTAAGGCTAAGATGAATTCTAATTCTTCTTCACTCAAGATAAGGAAAAGGTAAGTGCAAAAGGAATATGTCCTTTGCACTTAAAGGAACTCAGGAAGAAGAAGGAGATAGAGATGTCCACTTCAAGTCTTGAGAATAAGTCGACTAGAACTATGCGGAGCAAGAGTTGATGCCATTATAATTGGAATCTATCATTCAGTCAAATTTTTAGGTAATAAAATTAGTGAATAGATATTCTGTATCTCCCATTAATGAAATCACCATGTATATTATATGGACAACAACATTATGAATAAATTGATGTTTCATTTTAAAGATAAGATCTTATTTGACAGTGCCCTATGTCTCATAATCTATACTCGATAGTTGTAGAGAAAAATATGTATGACACATATATTGAATGACTCGATAACTCAAACAATGAATACATATTGCATTCTCATCTAGAGAACATAAATGAGAAATGCATTTCTAGAATCCATGATGATGGTTGTCTAGACTCTTTTGGTTATTGAATCAATAGAGACATGTGAATCTTATATATTGGGCAATATGACAAAGGCATCTTCACTAGATGTAGTGAGAGAATGATTGTTCTCTTATGGGCATACATACTAATGTATATAGACCTTTTAGAATAAATGCTAAAGGTGGTTATTAGTACCTCATTATATTTATTAATGATATCAGTAGATATGGTTAGTAAGAGAAAAACTAAGTATATGCATAGAAATTGCAGCCAATCTTGCAGTGTGAATGATGGAGCCAAGTTGGATGGAGTAGATACACCAAAATGTGATAAATTTTGTTATTTGCATTCTATTATTCAAATAGATGGGGATGTCCAAAATGACGTTTGTCATAGGATCACTACAGGATGGTTGAAATGGAGGAGTGAAACTAGAGTATTATGTAATCAGAAGATCCCTCTTAGGTTAAAAAGAAAGTTTTATTGAACATCAATATAGTCATTGATGCTCTATGGGAGTGAATGTTGGAAGTTAAAGAAACAAGGTTTCAACAAAATGAAAGTGGTTGAAATGCATATGTTGAGATGGATGTATAGGAAGATAAGAAAAACCACTTATGAAATGACTATATCAGGAATAAAGTGTGGGGGACAAGCATTGAGGACAAGTTGTGCGAAACTCAAATGGTACATACATGTGAAACATAGACCAACTAATGTGCATATACAAAGCAATGTTATTGAGTCAAGAAAAATAAATAGAAGAAGAGGAAGACCTAGATTAACATGGGATGAGCTTATAAAGATAGATTTTGGATCTATACATCTCAAAAGGAATATGGTCCATGATAGAACTAAATGGAAACAAAGGGTCCATGTAACCAACCCCAACATAGTTAGGACTGAGGCTTAGATGATGATGTTGATGATGATGATGATAATATCAGTGGATAGGGTAGTTTGTATTTAATTATTTTAAAAAGTATGCATCTCTTGAAGTGTTCAAGGAGATCATGAATGAAGTACGTAACCAACCTAGTAAAAGTATTAAAACATTTTGATGTGATCGATATGGAAAATACTTTAAAAAAAGTTTGAGGACCTTCTTGGAGACTATGATAATGTATCACAATGAACTCCATCTGAAACATAATGATAGTGTATCATGACCTTTTATCAGAAAGAAGGAATGTCACATTGTCGGTCATGGTGTGATTATAAATAAATCGAGCTATACTTCCAATTTCCTTTTGGCACATGCTTTACGCTAAACAATGTACTATCTAAATTGGTTCAAAAGGCACCATATGAAATATGGTATGTGAAGTGTCCTAATGTGTTTTTTATAAGTATTAGGAGTGAAAACTTATATAAGATAATAGTTTCTTAAAAATCTTCTTCCACAAATCACATTAATGTTATTTTTTCAAACACCACCTTATATTCCAATCTGACAATAAAAATTTTGTTGCCAGGATGGATGTATTCCTGAAAGGGAAATTAGTTACAAAGGAATCAATGGGAGAAAAAGTAGAAATCAAAAATTTAAAGACCAATGAGAAAATATTGAACCTAAAATAGGTACAATAGGAACATGGAGAATCACAAGATGTTGTGGAATTTCAAGTTCCTTATGTAACATAGAAAACTCATAGATATAGTAGAACATGCCTTGAGCTTGAAAGATTATGATATCTTATGGATCAAGAAGATGGTAAGTTGGTTAGAGACAATACAAACCTATGGAGAAGCTATTCAGGGACCAGATTATGAGAAATGACATGAGGCCATGAGATCCAAGATGGAGTCTATGTACACCAACAAGGTATGACCTTGGAGGATCCACCTAAAGGGATAATACCTATGGGGTGGAAGTGCATCTTCAAGAATAAGAATGACATGGATGGTAAAGTACAACCCTATAAAGATAGATTGGTAGAAAAGGGTTTTCAAACAAGTTCAAGATGTTGAACATGATGATATATTTTAACCAATTATCATGGTTAATTCCATTAGGATCATGCTTGCCATTGCAACTTGTTATGACTTTGAGATTTAGCAAGGGGATGTTAAAATTGCATTCCTTAATAGGAATAATTATGAGGAAACGTGCATGACACAACCTAATGGTTTTATGAATCCAGTAATGCAAATAATATTTGTAAGCTACAAAAGGTTAATTTGTGGAGTGAATCAAGCATCTCAGAGATGGAATCTTTGATTTGACAAGATAGTCAAAGATCTTGACTTCATTTGTAATGAAGATGAAATCTATGATTACAAAAGATTTAGTGGGAGCATATTTATAATCCACATAATGATGAGGATTGACATCTTATACAAAAAATATTACAACCTGGTTGGGATGTATCCTCACTATGAAGGGTTTAAGCAAAGCATCCTATATGATCAGAATCAAGATCTAAATAAATAGATCTAGCAGGCTTCTTGACCTAAGAAAGAGAACATACATTGGCAAAATGATGCAGGGGTTCAACATGCAAAACTCAATTAGAGAAAATATCCATGACCCATGGGATTAGTCTCTCGAGAGTATGTTGTCCCAGTTCTTGGGAAGAATGGGAAAACATGAGTAAGATGTCATATGCATTCACAATTGGATCTATCATGAATGCAATGTTTTGTACTCATCTCATTATCTCATATCTATTGGACATGACAAGTGGATATCTATCAGATCCTAGTGATAGTCACTAGACTTCCATGAAAGAACATCCTTAAGTACTTGAGAATCACTAAAAGGATTTTTCCCACGGTTATGGTAATAAGGAAGATTTGGGTGTAAAGGGTTACACTGATGTAAGATTACAAAGTGACAAGAAAAATTAATGATCGCAATCTGAATTTGTTTTTGACCTTAAAATGAGAACTGTAAGATAGAAAAGTATCGAGCAAGAGATTGTTGTTTAATTATACAATTATAAATTGAGTATTTTGGTGTTATGAACACATCAAGGGATATTGTATGGATCAAGAAGTTCATTTGCATTAACTTTTTGGAGTTTTCAACCATTTAGGCACATTAGAAATATTATGACAACAATGGAGTTGTTGGATAGGAAAGGAATCTCAGATAGAATACTATGACACTTCCATCTCATATGAGAGGTCGTACAATGAGGATATGTGAAAATTTACAAAATATTGACTTGAAGCAAATGTTGCTATCTGCTATAAAAGCACTAATGCAGAAGAAAACATGATAGACGTGTTAAGATCACTTAGAATAAGATTTCTTGGTGTTGTCTCTAGTGCAAGTGGGAGTCTGTTGGTATGTATGCCCAGAGACCCAATCATATGATGATTGGAATGGGGCATTAGAAACCTAATTTGATAATGATAAAGGCTATTTTGTCTATTATGTTTGTCTCAATCATGAGATGATGACACAGACATAAGTAGATGTCCAAAGAATGATGTTACTCGATGACATATGTCTTCAGATTGAGGACCTAAACAATGTGATCATATGTATGATAAGAGTGCATACATTCTTGTTATGTCCCTAGTGGATATTATTGTGGAAGAAAAATAGATAATAATAATACATAAGACTAGAGTATGTGTTGGACATAATATCATTACTCATGATACATGACATGAAACCAAGAACAGAGGTAGTTGTTACAGAACAGTGTATCAGATAGACCCACCATGAGAGTGATGCATGGAAACTATGGAAGGTAGTTATAGTCAACACTCATAGTGATAGTGGTGATTGTAGTTCTTAGACTTGAAGTCACTTCACTCATCACATGTCATTTGTTGTACTTTCATATCATCCAACATGATCTTGAGTAAGGGTCTCCATATAGGTGATTTTGGGGTACTCTGTGACACATGGGGCCTGAGTGTGAGTGATGCATATGGGATTTGTCCCTCCTACAGGATATTGATATCCAGGACACTGATAAGAAAGAGTGAGAAATGTATGGTCATACTCATGTGATTCAATATGAATTATGTGAACTCACATGCATCTTAGACAATCTTCTCTAGTTCAAGGAATACATATTGAACATAGAAGAGGAAAATGATCCCATGCATTGAGTTTAATTAGTATATCAGGGACAAAGGAACTATACAATCACTATAACACTAATCAAGGATTGTAAGTTGAAGTTGTTCAAAAACTTTCTAATTACTTGGATATCAATGGATTGTTGTTATACGCCACACAATGCTTGTGATGTTATAAGCTAGTTATGGACATTCACTGCCAAAGTAACTTGGGACCTATAGGGTCACACACATAGTATTCACTTGGAATGGTAGTTTATTCATGAATGATGTTTAACTTGATTACTAAAGTATTTAGGTATTCAATTTAAACAATTTTGGTTGAAAATTGTTTACTGGATTTTGAGCCTACTGGTTCAAGTATCGAACCAATCAATTCAAGTGTCATGTCAATTTAAACTACATTGGTTGAATGTGTCTGAATAGGGGCATGAACCAACCAGTTTAAGGTCTAAATTGACCAGTTCAACTTGTGGACCACCCGATTCCTTGATCAATTCAATTTGATCAAGGATTAATATTTACATCATGTTGTGCATTAATCAGACATTAAAAGACAATGTGTTTGAAAATAGGAAGAATGATGAGCCGACCACTTCAAGTTTTGAACCGACTGGTTCACCATTCACATCTTATAGAAAATTCATGGAATTCCATGTCTTTGACTCTCGAATGAACTACAAACCTTAACCCTAGCCATCCTATATAAAGGGGGATAGTCTAGGATTTTAGGGATATAACAATAAGCTCTGACAATTTTTGTCCTCTCTAGTTGTGGTAACCAAGATAGCCTGAGAAAGTCCTACCCATGAAAGGAAGGGATGACAAGGGTGAGACAACAAGGGAAATCAAGTCAGTGCTAGCACGCCAACGTTCAAAGGGACAACTCCTTCTCATTGTCTCTAGTAACACAACATAGAGTTCATGATGGTCTTCATGGACTAAGATATAGGGGAGGAGGTTGTTGCCACCTACTAGGAAGGCAACAACCATCACTATCAATGGTGATGTCACTTAGATAGTTGTCCATGTGCAACTTATGATAGAAGCACACCGATGTAAGAGTAGTTGATGGACTTGCACTAAGACCAGGTATATGTCTTGCTAACCTCTTTCCAAGATACATCATTGTTGACACGATCTTTCTAGCCTAAGATTGTGCATTAAATTGTCATTTCCACTTCCTTATATGCTGCCCCAATTTCCCAAAAGTAGGTTTTTCATTGACTCCTCTACCTTGGAAAAATCCTTGATATACATTCTATAGAAGCATACGTGACCTAAGAAAGCTCTGACTTCTTTCACTATGTTTGAAGGGATAAGATTAGCAATCACTACTACTTTTACTTTGTCTACTCTCATTCCTCAATTCTTGACTCTGTGAACTAGCACAATGCCTTCTTTCACCATAAAACAACATTTCTCCCAGTTGAGTAGTAGATGTGCTTCTTCACAATGTTAGAGCACTAGGGAGAAATGCATGAGTCCTGAGTTAAATGAATCTCCATGCACAAAGAAATCATACATGAAAACTTCCATGATGGTTTTGGTTAATCTGAAAAAAAGGGTTTCCATACGACATTAGAATGCAGATAGTGCACTATAGCCCCAAGGGTATCACTATGGTACCAAAGGGATAGGTAAAAGTAGTCTTCTCTTGGTATTCTAGTTGGATTGGAATCTAACATAATCTAGAATAACTATCTAGATAGAAAAATATTTTTAATGGGCTAAGCGCTCCAAGACTTGGTTCAAAAAAGGTAATGAAAAAAGATCCTTGATCCTAGCTTTGTTCAGTCCTATTACTAATGAATGTGAGTGTGGATGAGTTTTTGTTTTTATTTTGTATCACTATGCTACCTCTTTTCCTCAGGATGACTTGTATTGGGCTTACCCATGGTGAGTCATAAATACATTAAATGATACCTGAAGTAAGCAATTTTAAGACTTCAAGTAGAACACTTCATGTTGGGATTCAATTTACATTGGTGTTCAACATATGGTTTGTGGTCCTCCACCATAGGGAACTTGTGCATGCATAGCATTTGACTCCTATGGCTTTATGCCTTTCTCTTAGCTATCTTCCTGCTCAGATTTCAAATCAAAACTGACTATCATTGGGTGAACCTTGAGATCTTCTAGGAACACATACTTCATCCCTTTTGGTAGATGTTTCATATCAGAGGCCTTTGATGTTTTGTCTACCTACTCAGTAAGGTGCACTACCTTAAGTTCTTGAAATTCAACTTTCTGGTCTTCTTCTATTGAGTCAACATGAAGTGTGCATTGCTTTACATGTTATCAATAGACTCTCTGGAATTAGGAATAGTGAGAGTAGTCTCAAGTGGGTCTTTAGATTCCAGATTCTGTTGTGTGAGGAGTGACATATGTTCTATGTAGTTTAATAATAAAAGTTCTTCTTGTATGATTGGCCTCTTAATTCTATTAAAACCCCTAAATTTGAGGATTTCCTTTCCTAATCTCAAAAGTAAGGTTCCCTCTTTGACATTGATCAATAATCTAGAAGTGGAAAGGAAGGGTTGGCTAAAAATAAGAGGGTACTTGAGATCTTCCTTTATGTCCATGACACAAAGTCACAAGGAAGATAAGAATCTTTTCCCACTTTGATTTGGTCATCCTTAGTGATTCCCATTGGGACAATCACTAAAGACTCATCAAGATGTATTGTTATGCCAGCTGGGAGCAGGTATGAGAATCCTAGCCTTTTATACAGGTTATAGGGACAATGGAAATGTTAGCCCCAAGGTTAGCTAATCCTTTCTTTCATGTGGAGTCACCAATGTAGCGTGTAATTCCAAAGGAGCTTAGATCTTGATGCACCTTCAGCATTGTATTTTGGATTATGTCAGATGTTGTTTTGGATAACATAACTCTCATATTTCTCTGTTATGTATTTAATTATGTGGAGATTATTAAAATACTTTGACCATGCAGGTTTCTCTACTAAGGCATATAAGAAGGAAATATCAACAAGAATCTTTTTCATCTAAGTAGTTCTTCTGAAAAGGCCTTGTCCTTGTTGTTGGTGACTGCATGTACTTATGCATTTTGTGTCTCTAATTCTTACAATGTCTAAGGTACTTCTGAGACATGAATTATTACAAAATCATCCTCATCTTCATTGATCACATGGGCCTTGGTAGGTCTATCTATAAGGACTCTTCATGATCGGGTTGCAATAGCCTTAAGCTGTTATTGGTGCTTTGTTTTATCTTATGGATGTCATATAAATGCTCCTATAGGTGGGAAAAGATTTGCTAAAATTTGAGCCAATTGAGATTCAATGGCCTTCTGATGAGCTTGTTTATTTGAAATCATCATTTGATATCACTACAATATATTCTTGATGGTTGATAGTTTATCATCGGGTGACACAACATTAGTGTGTTGTCCCTGTTGTTGTTTTTGTTGTGGGATCAAGTTGGGTTTCTGGTACTATTTGTAATTCCTATTCCGAAAGTTACCTCTAAATTTTCCTTGGTTTTTGAAATTTTG
The DNA here is from genome assembly GCA_963693085.1 of Alisma plantago-aquatica. Classification (NCBI taxonomy): domain Eukaryota; kingdom Viridiplantae; phylum Streptophyta; class Magnoliopsida; order Alismatales; family Alismataceae; genus Alisma; species Alisma plantago-aquatica. The sequence continues at coordinate 931,419,649 of OY856413.1, read as the reverse complement.
TTGTTGGTTGTTTTGGGTTCTAGAGGACCTCATTAATTATTTTTGTCATGTGTCAGCTATTGAGAGTTTCCTTCTCCCCTAGGATATCTATATTGGAAACTAGGATGAACTCTAGTTTAATATTGGGTATAGTATCCTTGGACAAGAATACTATGAATGGAATTCAGATTCTCCATTTAGTTGTTGTCTTCTAGAGCTGTAGCATTTCTCATTACCATGTTGAAAAGGATGTTACAACCCAAGACAGAGTGGTTAGTGACATTGCGTGCTTCACATAATTGTGTTACTGCGTTGACTTATTGTTATCGTGGTGTCCAATTTCTTCTTTCTTAGGCATTGAAGGATGTCTCAAGACTATCTTGCTTGAGTGCTAGTAGCTTCAAATATTCTACAAAAGTCCCCAGCTTAGAACTACTTTCTACCGTAGATACCTTTAACACTCCCTTGCCTACAAATCTACCCTATTTGGCTTGATTTTCATCTTCAAGGTTGACTACCTTCCAGGTGCTATCATAACTTCCACGGATGAAGTTTCCTCCAGATCAGGAGTCTAGAAACATTCATATATTATCATCCACACATCTATAGAAAAACTCAATGACTGGTTTTCAGAAGTACCATCGCATGGACATTTGTAGAGAATCACATTGCATCTCCCTTATGCTTCTACTAGAGTTTTGCCTGGGACTTGTGTGAACCTTTTCAATCTGGCCCATTATAGTGTATGTGAGGGAAGGGTAGTAGAATTTCTCAAGGAATGTATTCTAAAAGATTTCCTATGTGGTGATGGGGTCACTTGAAAAAGCATCAAACCAACTCCTCACACTGTCTGCAAGTGAATATTTTAAAAAGATGGAGTCTTATATCATCATCAAAAACTCCATTTTGATCGATAATGAAATAAAGGTTGACAAACTTTGGGATTCGCTCATGAAAATCTTCTCCTCGTTTGCCTAGATAGGGACTGCTTTGTAGTAGTGTGATCCAATGCATCCTTATTTCAAAGTTATGGGCATCGACATGAGGTGGTTGAACTGGATCTTGAACATTAGTTTCCTTGGGATAGAGAACTCCCTAAGATCCTTTTGTCTATTGGTCTCTTGTATGGTAGTTTAGGATGTACATACTTCTTATTGAATGGCATCCTGTGCTTTTTGTTTAATCCTATCTCTCTGTGCTATAATGGCCAGATTCACTCTTTGTTTGATCTGTTCCATGTCCATCATGGTTCTATTTTTATGTCTTCTATGATGGAAAGTTTGGTCTATCTCAGGATCAAACTTGATGCGAGTCCTATGTTGGTGGAGCACCACATGCACTACTTGTGGTACATGAGATGCAAAAGGTCTTCCAAAAGTTAGATGGATGTAGAAAGGTTAAGTTCAAGTGAGTATGCAATAGTATCAATGATAAAGGTAAAATCCTAAATTGATCTTAGTGGCACTGTATTAACTAGATGATTATGTTATCCCTGACTATGGAACCAAAAATTTGACGTGGCTTTTATCGCACTAAATAATTCACCTAGGGTTGAAATTCCTAAGTTTTTACCAAAACAACATGCAATGATACCACCTGCAAGTAGACATGTCTTATCACAGTATAGTTAATGATCAAATACCAAGGGACAACATTTTTAAGAACCTTGCTAGCTTGTATCTAGTTGAACTAAGACAACTATTAAGAACCAAAAGTTGATCGGGTTGATTTAAACTAATTGCAAGGAAAGTAAAGGGGCAAAGATTAAAACTAGGTTTAGATTAATGATGGAAGCCAATGGGGTGGAATCGGGTTTCACCACGGCTACAACCAAAATCATATCCACAACATATCCAAGATTAATGAAATTATTCAAACAAGAAGGAAAGATTCATCCATCAGGTGTGGGAACTGGCATAGATATCTTTAAGAACTTTATGTCTCGTTCTCACCGGTCATGTATCTACTACTCCTTCCTTCCAAAGTTCTCATATGGGAGTAAATTAAGTCAATCGATATTCAGAAACTAAGTATTCAAGTTCTTGCAACATATGAATATACTAGATCATGTAGAATAGGCGATCAATCAACAAAAACATGCATTAAACGATTAACATTGAAATAAAAAACTTATATACAAGCTATAGAACACTAAGAATGGACATGTAAGAATGAGTAGTGGGACTAAACACATACCCTAGCGAGATGAACTACCCGCTCATCATGATTAGATCAAAATAAGAAAAGGAGAAGGAATTATTATCCATCATCTTGGTGAGGAAGAGAATCAAAGCCTAATGTAGCATTTTATCTTCTACCCTGATGAAGTAGCTAACCTCACAAAGGAGGAAGAACCTCCCATGACTTAGTGTAAATGGGTCTCTTTCTTCCTTCATCCTCCATTAGATCTGAACCACAAATTAACAATGGTGGATGGATTGATAGAGGTGCACCAAACGATCCATAGAGGAAGCTCAATGGATGTCGACCAGATTGTCCTCTTTGGTTGGGAACAGAGTAGTAAAATGACACCGTCGACTGGAAGAGAAGTGATTCCCCTCAATGGAGGATGGGATCAACTATTTATAGGATCTAGGTTACAAAGAAGGGGACTCGTCAGTTGGATGAGGTAAGAAGAATCCTCACTAGGCATAGTTATAGCAGGAACATTAGGTGATGACGATGTCCTTTCTTTGATCGATAACTAGGTGTTCATCTTGGTTGGATTGGGTCAATAGTCACTGAGCACAAAGAGGTCTAACTTACAGTCAGTCAAAGAGACTAGCATCCCTCGGGCATAGGTATTACAATCTTGTCAGACGATGGGTTTTGGGGTTTCATCGAGCTTTGAGAGTTGGAGCATTGTCAGGAAACATCGTAGTAGTCTTGTTGGGAAGCATCATGTTAGTCAATGGGAGTGTTGTAGAGCACAATGTATTTTTAGGGGAACGAATTGACAGATCACAAAAGTGGTACAACACTCGTAGGTAGATAGAGGGATGACCAACAATGTGGAAGAATAACCATCACACCTTTTATAAGCATGAATTTCATTGGTCGACATGAGTAAAATTGTAATACCAATGATTTGAGGCCTCAGATAAAATGATCTTAAAAGGAATGATTGGACTACCCATATCAACAAGGTGCACCTCATATTTAAGGAGCCCATCACTAAAGAACTTTGTGGTTAATTATGCTTAGCCCAAAGTAGTACTAGGATGGGTGACCAGTCTAAAAGTTTATCCTAGCTTGCACATGAGTAAGGACATACCATGCATTTAAGGCAAGTGGAGGTCTATGGAGCCAATCATCATTCCCGAAACTCTACTAGAGCCTTAAGTGTTACAAATGGTATTATAGCCACAACTCCTCTAATAGGTGGGTCCCACTTGGGTGCATGAAATGCCAGTCTTTGAGTCGTGTGATCCATGCATATTGGAAAGGGCTATCCATGGTGATGGATCCACCCTTGCACTGATAATCATGATCAGGAGCTGAGGGTACATGGGCCATTTGGGTCTACACTAAAATAGGGAGAGACTATGAGGCCATATTGTAAGCTTTGACAAGGATGACAAGAGTTTAAGTTGGGGAGATTGTAACATCTCATGATTTGAGGCCTCAGATAAAATGATCTTGAAAGAATTGATTGGACTACCCATATCACCAAGGTGCACCTCATTTTTAGGGAGCACATCACTAAAGAACTATTTGGTTAAGCGTGCTCAATCCAGAGTATTACTAGGATGGATGAATAGTCGTGAAGTTTATCTTGGCTTACATGTGAGTGAAGACAAAGCATGTAGTGAAGGCTAGTGGTAGTTTATGGGGCCAGTCATCATTCATGAAACTATACTAGAGCCTTGGGTGTTACATAAATTCTCATTGGGGAAACTAGGTGTCAAGTAACAAGATCCTTGCTTTAGCATGGACCCACCCCTCAGGGGATATTGCCATCCACTAAGGGTCAATTCTGATGGTGGCTCTAGTCGATGGAGAGACTAAATGATGGAGGGACTGGTTAATGAAAATTAGGTATATATTATCAAAAGGTTATTCAGCTCGCAAGTCACATGGAAACCAATAAATTTGATCAAAACCCTAAATATCTGCATATAACTAAGAAGAACTATATAGAGGTAAACTAAAAGATAAAATGAGGAAGTAAGTGCAAAATTGGGCTATAGATGTGACTTAAACTTAAAAAAATATGCATTCATCACACACCCTCTTTCTCCCAATATAATCACTTCTTCCATACCCCTCTCTATGGAATAGGGATGGATCACCAAGAATAAAGAAAAGAAGTCAATTTGCATAAAAGAAAATAAAGTGTAATATATATATATATATATTTGCACCATTAAAAAACAATATCGAGTTGAATAGAGGAGAGATTCATAATTCTTATTCATACCCCATTCACTCTATTTTCTAAACAGGGGAAGCAAAATAGCCTCAAAACAGACTTCCATGGTCAAACATGGTTCTTGCTAAAAAAATCATAGGAATATGTGGGATTATATGAAACATCAAGAATATTGTATCTTGTTTAAATTATAGGATTTTGACATGAAAGTAGGTGTGGGACGAGAATTCGAGATAGAGAACATGAAAAGTTGCATTATGTGATTTCAGGAAATCGGGGTTTCTTGACCATGATTTGTGGTAGGGATTTAAAAAATAATGTGAGTATGAGGCATGCATTGATTAAAGAATTAATTTGTAGAGGATTTTAGATTTCTTGTACTCAAGGATAATAAAAATTCAAGCATGGGATGTGATGAATGTGGTTCATCATATTTTAGTTATATTTTTAATTTATTTTGCAAATTTTATTTTCATTCTACTCAATATTTCACTTGTTTTAGGTTTGGAGTAATTTATACAATTTCTTTAGCATTTAATATATTTAGTGTTTTATTCTTAGGTTGATACAAAAAAGGAGAGAAGTAAATATCACACCATGAAATTTCAATAAACTGATCAAAGATTTCCTAACTTCTCAACTGTGATAATTGGAGTGACAATCAGTGAAGGTCAGATGGTCATTCAAATGGCCACAACTTCTATTATTCAGAAAGGGTTGGAAACACAACATGTTGTCTGTCTACCTTCCATATATATGTAATTCTTTCACTTCAATTGTTTAAGATACAAAAACTCATTATTGGATGATGTAAAAGCCATTTAGTCACAATTATAATCCATACAAAACAAGTATATATAGTGTCAAAAGCCAATCAGACGATTGGGAAGTCTGGTCAGCCAACTGGTAGGTTCAAGCAGGAACACAATAAATCTACCGAAAACATATCAGCACAAAAATGGCTCTGGATTGTGCATATCACGTCATAATTGAGTGATTCAAGTTGCATTGCAAATGTAATTTCAATACCTATACAAATAATATATTTACTTTCCACTTTGGGTCAAAAAATATAACTGATCGTCTCCCCTAAACACATATAATATAAATATGTAGCAAATGACTGACATTTATTAAATTAATTTGATAATTTATGGGATGATACAAAACGCTTGGTAAACTTCTAGGATAAGATTTTGTGACATATTTTCTCCCATGTGCAATCCTATCTGAGGTCAAAGAGAGTCGGAGTTAAAAACTAATGGCTTGATGTGGAACACGCTCTACCGTATATATGGAATGGAGGTAAAAGTTATCATTCAAGGGTTGTGATGAGACCACTAATATTCTCCTCTAGCTTGGTACTTTCTTCATGAGCCTCTTCTTCTCTCTCTTTTCGTATCATGAATAGTTTTAAAGACTAGATCTATTATTAAGACACAAGGGTTAGTATCACTTCCTATATTATGTTTCTCCATTGTTAATTTTTATTTAATTAACATATAGATTGATAATCGATTGTTTAATACTTTCTTTAACGACTGATCATCTATCTTGCATGATTTTTGTAATATTATACGTAAAGACATTTTTTTATGAACTCAACATGGGATTCCCTTTTCATATACTAGAAAGATGGGTATATACAATGCGTAAGGGGAAAAGAAAATGTGCCCAGAGGCATAAGCAAAATTAAAAAGAAAGAAACAAGAGAAAAATAAAACTAAGCTATCTATACCAGCTATTAGTATCTATGCAAATCTTGAGCCATATGTCTTCGATGACTTACCAGAAGATCCAAAAATGCAAACGTTCCTTTTAGACAGAATATTATAGACCGTAGACATTGTAGCAAAGTTCTTTTCTCATTCCAATTTGAGTAGATCTTGAAGTCCTAAAGGACAAATCCAAATTCAGAATAGAATTCCCCCAGATACAAGAGCTAAATGAACTGTTAAAGAAAATATGATCCTCATTTTCCTCCTCAATCTTACACAAGATGCACCTGGAAGGTAGATGGAAACCAATCCTTTTAAGGTAACTGATAGTAGGAAGCTTACACAAAAAACATTTCCAAATAAGAATAGCATATCTTCTAGGGAGCTTCTTGCCCCAAACCCACTTAGACCACATAACTTATGAGTTCCTTCTTCTGACAATGTCCCAGCCATCCCTCAACTTGAAATGCTTCTTGCCTCTAAACAACAAGTGATCAGTCCAATTATGATGAATCGAAAAACTATACAGAATGTTTCGAATAGCTTTGCAATCTCTCACCTCAGGAGTAATCCATTTCCCATTAATCAAACAACAACTGACCTTGCAATTGGAGCCAAAACCAAACCTAAAAACCAACTTCTTATCACAGATGTCTAATAGAGATTTCTTATTAGCAAGATAGGGATCATTCCATAATAGAAACATACTACCATCACCAACAGAGAAATCAATGAAGGTTTTGATAATATTGCTACACTTCAATAATTTATTCCATAACCATGAAGAATTATATTTGGCCTCAACAGACCAAATAGACTCCTCATGAATATACCTTTCACGCAACCACTTCACCCACATTGCTTCCTATGGCAATGTCCCAAAGATTCTTCAAAAACCCAGCATTAGATAACTCTTCAACATAACGAATACCAAGCCCCCCTTCAACTTTTGGTTTACAAATAGAATCCCAAGGGATAGTATCGATGTGTTTTTGCTTTTCAGCATCATTCCACAAGAAATTTCTCATAATCCTCTCAATGTCCATGATATCATCTTTAGGAAGTGGAAAAGCAGATGACCAGAAGATATGATACGATGATAGAGTAGAGATAATTAACTCAACCCTACCTACAAAGGATAAAAGTTTACACTTCCAAGAATCCATATTACTTTTCATCTTGTCTATTATGGGGCACACATAGATTTTGTAAGCCTCCTTGTAAACAAGGAAAAACCAAGATACGTCTCCAGCAAGGAACAACACTTAATATTCAGAATAGAAGATAAAACCTCAGAATTCAAAATACTCTTGCTTACAAAGAATCGACTCTTATCAGTATTAAGATGAATCCCTAAAACCTTACCAAAGGTTTGAAGAATATTTGCAATAGAACTGGGATTATGTTCATCAACCTTAGTGAAAAATAAAAGATTATCAACAAACATAATGTGGGACACACCAAAAGAATCAGAAACATGTAAAGGCACCAGTTGTTTGTTACAAATCACATCATGATTAATTGCAGCTAAACCCTGCATAGCTAAGACAAAAAGGTATGGGTCTAAAGGGTCCCCTTGCCTCACATCATTAGACACTTCAAAGGGAGTGGATGGAGACCCTTTAATAAGAATGTGGAAAGTAGCAGTGCTGAAATAGGCCTAGATCCAAGAAATTCGACAATTGGGGAACCCCATCTTCTACATAAGGAAACAGATATAATCTCTCCTCACTGTGTCATATGCTTTATACAAATCAGCATTGACACACATTTTACAAGGACCATTTGTATTAGGAAACGAACAAGGCATCTCATTGGCTAACATAATAGCATCAGTGATAGATCCACCCTTTATGAAAGCAGCTTGACTCTTATCAACCAAGTTAGGCAAGACATCCCTTAGACGATTAGCTAAAATCTTGGTGATAATTTTAAACACCACAATACATAGAGAGATAGGCTAAAAATATTTAAGATTAGATGCACCAAGTACCTTAGGAATGAGCTTGGTAAAAGATTTATTACACTCTCTAAGTAGCTTACCGGACTCAAAGAAATTGAGCATGGTCTTCGTGATATCTTCCCAGTAATAGGCCAGCAAGATTTGAAGAACATGGCATTGAATCCATCAGGGCCAAATTCCTTATCACTATTGAATGACTTGACAACAGATTCAACCTCCTCTTTAATAACCATCTTGTTCAGACTAGGAAATTGAACCTCGGAAATAGTAGGAAGTTCCCAAGAAACATTCCAGAAAACTAGGCTAGAAAAAGAAGAAATAGAAGTATTTGAATAATAAGCCACAATGTGCTTGTTAATATCCTTAGGGCCCTTCAACGTAAATTCATCTGTGTTTAGAGTATTGATAATATTATAGATTCTTCTAGTTTTGAGAATAGCATAGGAAAAAGAAGTGTTTTTGTCTCCTTCACGCAAACATAGAACTCTGGTTTTTTGTCTAATAAAACATTTCTCTTCATCAAGAGCATTCAAAGCAAGCTTCCTTGATTCAATGAGTCTTAATTGTAACTCTTTATCACATGGATGAGTTTCAAACTTCCCCCTACTAGCAATAGCCTTATACTCCATATCCCTAGCCTTATCAGAGAAGTTCCCTACACTTTTCTTATTCCACTTGAGAAGGGCATCATTAACAGCATGAAGATTCCTATACACTTTAATCATAGGCACTCCCTCAAGATTCACACTGCTCCAAGAATCCTTGACCACATTCAAAAAATTGTCCTGACTGACCCAAGCATTAGTAAATCTAAAGGGTGCTGCTTTCCTTTTATAAGAAACAAGATGCAAGAACCGAACACAGTGATCGCTAATCAGATTAGGAATCAAATCTCCCCAAATAGAGGGGAAGGTACTCAAAAAATCCAAATTGGCAAAACATCTATAAATTTTTGAAAAAGTTCTAATACCATTTTTGCTTCGACTATCTAAGCTCAAAAAGAACCCTTTATTAACAATCTCCAACAGTCTAGTAATGGCTAAAGAGTCATTAAACTCCTCCATGCTTCTGATTGAGGGAGGTTGTTTACCAACTTTTTCATTTGTGAACCTCACTGCATTAAAGTCACCTAGAATACACTAAGGAACTCAAATAGAAGAGCTCATTTCATACAGGGATTTCTCTAAAAGAGATCTATCAACATTACCATTAGCACCATACACAGTAGATTGATGAAAACTTAGATAACCAATAGAAAGTTCACGATGCAAAATTCGTTCATTGATAGAAACTTTATAAATGATAATCGATGGGTCCACCCACATTAAAATAATGCGAGTATAAGAGTAGAAATCAGAATTAGAGATAAACCTTGGTCTCGACCACATAGAATCCACAATAGCTGGAACATCCTCCTTTTTATATCTAGACTCGAGAATAATAACAATCTCTGCCATTAGTCTACCAATTTCCTTACGAATATGCGGGATTTTATTATGCGTAGAAACATTGAAATCTATAATTGGAATGCCAAATTATTTCATGGAACTATAGATGTGACCTTACAAGGGCATTCTTTGGGGTGACAGGTTAAGGATACATAGGTAATGTGATATCAGGACTACGATGAGATTAGTCACTTTAGGTTTCATACTTCAAAAGGATAAGAAATATCATGTTTGCAATCTTGTATTTATATGAATGAATGATGCAATATTTAAAATAGTTACGTAGGTTGTGGTAGTGAACCCCACCGTCTTGGCAACTTTATCATTATCTTAAAAATTGATTCATTCATAGTCTGATTTCATTTATTGCATTGTTCATTTGGTTAAATATTCAAAAAGCAACCATCTATAGTGCTCTTGTTGTCTACATGTTGTTAATTAATTTTTATTAACTAAATTAAAATTCTAATTAGTTCTAAAATGTTGTTATTGGATTCCATCCTTAGTTCTACTATCATAAGACCCATTTGCTTGTAGGTGGTAATTATTATATGTAGTTTTGGTGAGACATTTTGAATTTATTTCAAGGTAAACATTACAATTTGTACAAAATATTTTTGGCATATGATATTGTATTAAATAAGTTTCTTGTATTGTACCTTGCTTGATTCTTTATAAATAAAGGTTAACACATTAAAACATATTATATTTAACCATGTCATGATAGTGTTAAAACCTTTGATGGTACATCGTATATAAGTGATCCAACTATTTTGTAGGAAATCACATTTTACATATGATCTAACCCTTCTCTAGGAGATCATAAGTCCTTAAAGAATTTATCCCTTTACTGAAAGACACATGAGTGTATAATGGAAAAATTCTTAAAACATGTGCTCCCTATCAGTAATAAAGATATCTATTTAAAATCATTTTGTCATTTATATTAAAAGAGAGTCTTACATTTATATTATTTCCAAGCAATGTTTTAAAAATCATGAAGAGGGAGATATACAGACAACACCTTGTATCCTATTAGTTGCCAAATGGGTGATAAAGAGGGTGCTTTTTGAAAAAGCAAGTTCCAAAATTTTTATATATTTTTGTTTAAAATTACACATACTTTTAAATAAAAAATATATTTCTATGGAACTTTTGTTCACATCTAATTAGCAAATCAGTACTTAAAACTAAGTATTAGTCAATACTTTACTACTAATCAATATTTCTCATCACTAAAATCAGCAAATGAAACAATAATTTTAAATAACCAACTATGAATTTATTATTGAACTGTAAACAACTAATTAGTAATACTAATAGATAAAATAAGCAAGCATAGTAGTAAATCTGTAATTTTGATAACATTTATCAATACTTATCACCAAAAATATTTATAATCATCCAATTCCACAAGCAAATTAGTAATTGTAAATTACCAACTATGAATTAATTATTAAGAACTTTACTACAAATATGTAATATTAATCAAGTAATCGCTCTTTTTTTTGGTGAACCGAGCTCATTGTATTGCTATTTTTGTATTTTTTTGTGTTACATACAAATATAGCTATCCTAATGATAGGAAAGCTATTTACAGAAAGAGAAAGAAAACCCCAAGGGGTTAAGGACTCATCCTCAGCAGAAAGAAGCAACAGAACAAATGGATCAGGAAACCCCACAAAGGGATAGGAATCCATCACCAACAGAATAGCAACAACAGAGTTGAAGAAGTAGGGAAGTCCAGCTTAAGGCAAACATTATATAGTCCAGCAACACGAACTAGGATTCCAAGAGGTGCATCATTAGAAAACTTTTCTCTGTTTGAAGGCCATTTCTCTATTTGAAGGACACTATGATTCCTTTCAAACCATAGCCAAAACATAACACATAAAGCAGAAAGATGGATTCTCTGGTCAAATAGATAGCCAAATCACAACAGGGACTCGGCAGCAGAGAAGCAATATCTAAACAAAAGCCCAAGAAAACAAAGAAAGTAGTGGAAATCCCCATACAAGTAGTAGCTAACAAACAAGAACTCCAAGAAGCGTATCGCCAGTAAGCTGCAACAGCATACGAATAGAAACATCAGCTTGTTTAGCCTTCTAGGGATCGAACATCCTAGAAAATAAGCTCCCAGATGGAAGACCAGTCCTTTTCTCTATTTGAATGGACTATGTGATTCCTTTCACTCCATAGCCAGTACATAATACATAAAGCAATAAGATGGTTCCTCTTGGTCATGCAGATAGCCAAATCACTACAAGAATTCGGCTTAATAGGAAAATCCAAGTAGGAAATAGCTTTGTACCAAATTAAACAGGAAAAACTGCACTTGAACATATAATGTGTCGTATCTTCCTCACTCCTTATGCAAAGAAAACAATAGGAAGGAGTGGAAATCCCCATTCTTCTAATGTAGTTTGTGATGAGCAATTTACCATGCCCCACTTTCCAAGCATGATTAGAAAATCTACTAGGAACTTTAAAACGACATACCCATTTGAAGAAGGTATTTGGCTCACTTCTAGAATGAGAATCATCCCAGATGTCCTTCAACTTGATAGAAGTCATACCATTAAAGGTGATAATATCAGGTCCAGGATAAGGTTTATCAAGAGATATCAACATATCATGTAGATTATTGTAGCTCCTGGTATTACTAAGGATCCACTCCCCATCAGCTATCAAACGAGAGACTTTACATAATGGGTCCAGACCTAGTTTGATAGTACTTTGTCTACCTAGCACATCCATCACAAAATGACCGTTTGGGCGCCAAGGATCACCCCAAAAAATGGTTTGATTACCATCACCAATTCTGAAATGAATATGCGATTTTAGAGAATCCATTTCCTTAATAATTATATTGATAAGCCAGGAGTAATTGCCATTATCACTTATAGATCAGTAGGTATTTTTATTGAAATACTTTTCATGAACCCACTTTATCCAAAGAGAATCTGCTTTCCTTGCTAGATTCCAAGCATGATAAATGAGGGAAGAAGAATTAATTTCTCTAAAAGAGAAAATGTTTAAACCACCTTCATCCTTGGGTTTAGTAATGGATGACCATTTAATCAAGTGAACATTAGAATGATTTTTAAAAAAGCCCCAGATGAAATCCCTGATGAGCTTTTCAATCTCATCAATAACGGAGCATGGAAGAGGAAGCAGATGGACCAATAAAGACTAATAGAGGCCAAGGTCGATTTGGCTAATTCAATCCTTCCCGCCATAGAGAACTGTTTTTCTTTCCAACCATCAAGCCTAATTCTGATTTTATCCAAAAGAGGACCATAGTGTTCCCTTTTTAATTTTCCAATAAATAAAGGGATTCCAAGATAATTTTGTCCAATGCAGCCTTCATTAATTCCCAAGATGTTAATAAAATTTTCCTTCTTAACTCCATAGCTGAAGATGATCGAGCTTTTATCAGTATTGCACTTCAAACCAGTAATAGAATAAAAATCACAGTGTTCCCTTTTTAATTCTCCAATAAACAAAGGGATTCCAAGATAATTTTGTCCAATGCAGCCTTCATTAATTCCCAAGATGTTAATAAAATTTTCCTTCTTAACTCCATAGTTGAAGATGATTGAGCTTTTATCAGTATTACACTTCAGACCAGTAATAGAATAAAAATAATCGAGAATATTTTTGAGAGTTTGGGCACTATCTTCATCAGCTTCCATAAAGACCATATGGTCATCAACAAAGATTAAGTGAGAAATAGCTAGATTCCCAGAAGCTCAAAGTGGCTTAAAATCACCACTATTAACGACCCTGTCCATTAACACAGAAAAAACATGCATCACCAAGACAAAGAGTTGAGGGGCAAGTGGATCACCTTGCCTAATACCGTTACTAGGTTTGAAGGATTTGGTAGCCTCCCCATTAACCAAAACCTCATAGGAGATAGTTTCAAAGATCTCCTTTAACCAAATAACCCAGCAATGAGGAAATTCCATAAGTTCAAGAATGTGAAATAAGGAACCCCAAGAAACAGAGTCATGCGCCTTAGAAATATCCAGTTTGAGACAGATTTTGTGTTTTCCCCCTTTTTATTGAAATCATGAATGATCTCATTACTTAACAGAACAACATCTTGAATGTTGCGTCCTTTGATGAAAGCACGTTGACTAGGGCTAATAATGGACGAGATGACTCCTTGAATTCTATTGCTAAGAGTCTTCGTGATAATCTTGAGTGTAACATTATAGAGAGCAATCAGCCTCCAATTTTTAAGATTGAGTGAGTCCTTAGATTTAGGGATCAAGGAGATAAAAGTTTTGTTGGATTCTTTAAGCAGCCTTCCAGTCTTGAAGAAATGGGAAACGCCTTCAATAACATCCACTCCAATAACATCCCAACAACTCCTAAAGAACATGCCATTGTAGCCATCTGGTCCCAGACATTTGTTAGTATTAAGAGACTTCACAACATTCTCTATCTCCTTAGAAGAAACAAATCTGTCAAGGTGAAGTCTATGGACAACATTCAACTTAGTGAAGTTAAGATTATCAAGAAGAACATTGTCATAAATGTGCCCATTGTTAAAAAGGTTAAAGTAGAAATTCTAAATTTGTTTTTTGATATCCTCAACATCTGTAATCAACTGCCCCTCAACATCAAGACACTTGATAAAATTGATATGCCTTCTGACCTTGAGAGAAGAATAGAAAAAAAATAGTGTTTGGGTCCCCTTCTTTCAACCATTGAATTCTAGATTTTTGTCTCATAAGAGACTCTTCATCTTTGAGAGTAGTTTGTGCCACCTTCCTACAGAGGATTACTTTATCTCTAAGATCTATGCTCAAAGGATTAGCATACAAAGAGATTTGAGCTTCAAGAAGAGCGTTTTCAGAAGCCCTAGCATTGTCAAAGAGATTTCCAACCTTATCTTTATTCCACTTTGATAGACAAACTCTTAGGTTTCTCATTTTGGAGTACACTTTAAATAGAGGGAAACCTTCCTTACTACTGGACCAACCCTCTTTCACGATATCAAGAAAATCAAGTCTATTCACCCAAGAGTTGATAAATCTAAAAGGAGTACCTTTCTTTCTTCTTTCCTCAATGTTAAGCTTCATAATTTTATGGTCATTGATAGTATTTGTAATAAGGAAACCAACAACATTGGAGAATTTATGAACAAGTTGTTATACAAGATTATATGAATGCGAGAAGTAGAGAATCTATCACCACCTTGGTGGTTATCCCAGGAAAAAGCAGGCCCATTAAGGTTCAAATCAAACAAACCACAATTAAGGATGCAGTTATTGAAATCGACCATCGATTTTTTGTAGGGGGTTCTAGGCCAATCTTTTCACTTTCAAGCCTTACTGCATTAAAATCAACCAAGATTAACCAAGGAAGGAAACCAGAAGAGTTAAGAAGTTCAATATTGTCCCATAGACTACTTCTTTCCCTATCTTCATTTTGCCCATAAACAGCCAAAAGATTAAATTCATGGTTATCCACTCTAACCAAGGACTGTATACATTGGTCACTTTCAAAATTCTTAGTAATAGAGCAAACTTCCTCTCTCCAAAGAATAACAACTCTTCCCAAAACATGAGAAGAATGATTAGAAATCCACTTGAATTCAGAAAAATATTTACTAAGGAGCTTCTTGAGTTTCTTTTCTCTAGTTCTTGTTTCATTTAGGACAATTATGTGAGGAGCCAATTTATTTAAACTCTCCCAGATAGAGGTGACTTTATTATTCAAGCCTCTAACATTCTAGGAGACGATGCATAGATTAGGATCATTCATTAGAACCATTTTCATCCAGTACTTCACTGGGCAGAATTTCCGCGTCATCAATTACTTCCTTGTCAAGATTCTAAAATATATTGTAAAATGATCTTGGAGAATTAGAGGCAATTGATGATTGATTCTTATTTCTTGTTTTTGCTTTCTTTGACTTCCTCAGTTTGTAAAAATCATCTGAACCCTGGCTGGATTCAGCAGTTTTAGAAGCTTCATTGATATTGGTCGGAGTGATAAGATCAACAACCCCTACTTCTCCTGCTGTAATCAAATCGGAACCATCTTCTTCAAAGTTGTCATTAGTACCATGAAATATTTCAGTCTCTGACGCTTCAACTAGGAACACCTCTTCAAAGGATGATTTACTTTTAGCAGGCATATCTTCAATCAGTTGTGGCACATCTTCATACATAGTAGAAGAGACCACAACTTCAGTAGGCGGAGTAGAATTAGCTTTGGGAATCCACACTCTTTTAATCTGTTGCTGGGGAAGAGAGTCATGGCACTCATGCCCAAATAATTTGCAAGCAGTACATGGCTTTGGCTTCCACTCATAGATGAATTTGATTGTCTTAGACTCACCTTTATCACTCACCATTTCCAAACTCTCAGGAAAGGTAGAAGTTGTAGGTATAAGAACATGCATTCTAGCATACTCCAGTCTTTTATAGTCAAAGGTAGCTCGATCAACTCTCAAGGGGTCACATAAGAATGAAGCAATTCTATCAAACTTGCCTTTCTCCCATAGTTCAAGTGGAAGGTCATGGACTTGAACCCATATCGAATCTTCTGCCAATTTGAATTTTGTGAGTTGTTTCCCTGGCCTCCATTGCATCAGATGCAGTGGTTTATCTCTTACAAAACAAGCCGCACCATCTAATATAGATTTTAGATCTCCGACATCAGTGAATCTTATCAGGAAGAATCCCTTACCATGATTTAGCACATCAATGGAACCTTTCAAGGCCCAGATCTGTCTCAGGTACCGTTCTAGAGTGGGAAGATGAGGTCTAAAACCTATTACATAGCCTACGAGGCAAAGCCTCCATTTCTTTACATTCTTCTCAGCTTCGACGCTTGGATATATCAGTGTTTGATCTTTAAGATCAATGCTGACTTTTTTGAGGGAAGTGTCTCCTTGGATCGCTTTCTTGAACAAATTGCTCCAGATGTTTGATTGAATCTGAGAAGTCGATCTTTCACCCTTTCCTTTTCCTGCAGTAGTCACATCTCCAGACGATCCTTCATCCTTTCCTCCTTTAGCGGTAGTCGCATTTCCGGTGGCAGACGCATCTCCTATCTCCACAGACGACATCGTGGCTCCCGATTCCCTCAAGTAATCACTATTGTCCCAAAACAATAATACTAATCAGTGATACCAATCAGTAGTCAGTGAAAGTAGCAAGAAAATCAATAAAACTAATTATTCACTAGAAGTATAATAGAGTAATATCCATTAAAGTAGAAAATCAGCAAAGAAATTCTAGTATCATGGCTCTAGGAGACGATTTTTACTTAAGTGGGTCAAAGTGGATGCCTAAAGCAGTTTTTGAAATGGGAACTTAGGCGGGCTGAGTGGCCCTAAAGAGGGTGCTTAACGGCCCAAGTGCCAGGTGAGCGCTTAAGGCTGGATTAGATAGCCAAGACATGTCAACGTTGAAGTGGACGCTTGAGCAGTTTTTTAATATAGTGTATCCAAGTCATAGTTATTAAAGAGGAATATGATTCTTTTAGCATACTTAACAAGATTGTATTGTACACTTGTAATGTCTTATTTAAGTGATGCAGACATATGATCTTGAAGAATCTGAATATTTGAGATGTTGTGTGTCAGATGATGTACTGGTGGACCTATTATCTAAAAGATCTTGTTATAGTGGTAGTATGTGTCAAATTTAGAAGTTAATCAGTCAATGTGTAACAACAATTTTTAATAATTCATCTTGTAGTTATGTATTGGATAATGAACTTGTTTTGTGGTTTTATTTATTGCTCATCTACATGTATTTCTTGTGCTCCTCATGCTTTGATCTAATTTTCTCTCTCTTGGCCTAGTGTGTGGGGTTTGAAATTAGGTGAGGATTTCTCTTTTGACATCACACATGCGGCATTGAAATCTAGGTACATCACATTTGTACTTTTTTTCTTTCAAAAAGTGTCCTAACCACATCATGGAGAACATTTCGTGATGGTTTGGGTCCCCAATGCCCTATGGTGTTTTATGCCTAACTCACCCAGACTCTTCAAATTTATATACATATTTCATCCGTGTCATATTAGAGAACTTCACAATAAACTCTACGGGTTTTAATATGTATAATGTCTAGTGAGATACATAATTAGTTTTTGCAACATTTTTCATCATCTCTTTGTTATTCATTCTTAATATCTCATAGACATGTATATTAATCACATTATAAACATATAAGTTTACATTTTTTTATCATTATTTTTTATTCTCAACTTTCATTGTCATTAAACCATAATTTATTACTTTATATCATATTTATAAATAAACATAAATAGCATGAGGATGAATACTGATGAAATTTGTTTAGGACTCATTTGGATAATGTATTATCTATTCTCGGAAGTAGAACTAAAAAGGAACATCTAGAATGAAATATAATAGCCGTAAGTACCATAATATATTCAATTTAGAAAAGAAGGAAGAAATTAATAGGATTTTAAATCATGCAAACTGCATTCCTTACACAAAAACTATTGTAGCTATAACTAGAAGATCCCTGCATTCACATTACAATCACCAACCGATTCCCATTTCTCCTACCCAACATAAAGTCTATAGTTAATTTTTTTTTCTCAATGAAGGTATTGGTATTTAATATGTTAGCAATCGAACTAGCCTTATTTAAATTTCATGGAAATAATGGTAATTTGTTTCCTCTAAGTTCCATTATGTTTCAAAATATTAAACAAAACTCATGCAAGAATTTTAAAACTAATATAAACCATATTCCAAATTTTTCTCCTCATCCAAGTTATTTTATATAAGAAATCTATTTAAATCTTAGTTAAGTTTATGAATGAAGTGAACACATATAAAGTGTTAAAAATCACTTTTTGATTATTTTTTAAAAAGTCTTACTATATAATAGGAATGCACTAAGAAACAAAGTAAAGCCATGCTAAGAAGCAATATTATCTCTCCAATTTTGATTTAGAATAAAATCTCAAATCTAAAAAAAACATTATTGTTGCTATTCCAAGTATGGTACATTCAATTTGTTGTTGAAAAAGAAAAAGAAGAAAGACGTAGAAGGTAACCCTACATATGAAAACTGAAATGGATTTATCTACCAAATAATGAAGGCGAATTATGTACTTACTATCTCTAGGTCATATGAAACGTTAATGTTCTAATGGTTTTTCACAACCTTCTCTACCATTATCTATAAGTAACCTCTAATCAACACTCTAGGGTTTAGGTTTGGTACATAATATTTAATTCTTCTTACAAGTTGGGTCTTATTCAATTAATTGAATTAGGTTGAGAGTTGATAGTTTCTTATCTTCAAGACAAAACTTGGCATGCCAACTCAAAAGGTGGATCTACTTTCAAACAATGATTTTTACCTTTTCGTGGTGATGAATCATCTTGAATAGGCCTACAATAATAGAAAATGGTTGATAGTGGTGAATTCCAAAGGTCAGTCTAACATCTCAATAAGCCAAATGTCTTAGTGGGGGAACTGGTCTGTTCAATTTTTCTCTTTGATTACTTTTCCATGCTATATTGTTTTCATGAGATCATTTACACTCAGGTTTTAATTCCCACATCTCCTATAAACTACTCAGATGTTTTACAATATACTTTATGTTGGATTTTATAGTCAATATAAATGTTTCCTCTTTTCCAACATAGACCGACATGAAAGATTTTATCTCATTCAATCTATGATAATACCTAATGAATTAATTTTAAATAATAATCAATCATAATAATCACCCAAAATATTTGATGAACTTAACTATAAAATATAGGTTTGAAATCATATATCTAAAAATGATTTTCCCTAGTGAGTGTATACATTTGTTTTAGACCTATAGTCTTTCATAGTAAACCAGCAACATAATTCGGGGGCACCGCGACACACTCAATAACATAGGGCCTTATTGTACCCTAAGGGAAACAACCAGAGTCGATCCTAGGTCCCTTCATTGGGTATTGTTGAGTCACACCACTGGGCTACTCCCTCACCCCCAATCATTTCTCATTTTTAAACATAGATTTTCTTATTTTTCCATTAAGTTCTTATCAGATAGGTTTTCTATTTTTCCCTTATGCTTGGACCATTGATTTGATGCCCCTATTATGCCATGGTTTGTAACTTGTACGACTAGGATCCATACAAGGGTCATTCACATCCTTCTCACCTGGAATCCTTATTTTATTGGGATTATACATTTCCCACTTCCACTACTTTCCATGACCTATTTAACTCATATTCCCTCTCTATTCCCCCTCATCTCTATATTTCCTTCTATGGACCTTCCTCACATAATTCCACATATTATGAACTCCAATTTTTGGGGATTTGATGGTCACTAAAGTTTTTCCTGACCTTAGACTTCATCTTTCCCTATTTATGATCTCCCATAGGAAAACTCAACCATCATGGACTGCAAACCTATAGGTCCCACAATAATTGAGATAATGATCAGAATTGTTTATATTAGTTGGTTTCTTGTCATTTCTACCAGGGCATACATTGGTTGCTTCTCCTACCTACAATTGTTAGATACAGTCCTTCAGGGGGATTTCTACCTTGGAATACCTTCCAAGTCACATATAAAACCTCTAAATTGTCCTAAGATTCCATCTACACATTTAATTGTGACACTTATGTACTTGTATCCAATTTGCCTCTTTTTAGTTGGGGTTTTCATCTTCTCTCATCATAGTTGACTAATTTTACATGTATCGTGTATTTTGGGTTTGATTTCATGTGTAGTTGTTTTTTTTTGGTTTTGAGATTTTTTCCTATCTATTATAATGAATAAGAGAGGTAGAATGATTTTATTCACCACAAGACCCATTCCATGAGTTAAGAGATTCAAGAAACCGAATGGTGAGGCTGTTTGATTGAGGGTCACTTTGATTCTTAGTAGAAAATCCTTGTTTGAAATCCCTAAAGAAAAAAACAATTCTTCCTATGAATTTGTTGGTATGAACTCATAAATATTTGATTTCTATTGCATCACCTAGGGCATCTTTGTATTTTTCATCACTCCGATTTTCCATGTGCAATGTGACTGTAAATCATACATGTGGCATATTAATAATTGGACATACCTTTGTTTAAAAAGATTGTAATTGATTAGAATTAGTTAATTCATAGTAATGAAAATATAATTCATAAAAAAAGTTTAAAATAAAAAAGATAAACCTAATATATTCACCTAGGTTTCAAAACCTAATTTCATTGTAGGAAATAGTTGATATTCTAGGTTTTTAATTAATTATGTGTATATTTAATGTAATGATAGGTGAAGGATACCATATGTGGACTGAGGTTTGACCTTGTTATTTGATGCATGTTTTAAGGTATGTCACATTTATTTTTTAGTCACATTCAATAATTATTTGTATTCTATTTCCTTTAGACCTAATTGTGACATATTGCTTTAAATGTCACTACTTACACTTGTTTGACACGATTGGGTTTAATTAGCAAAGTTTTATCTTATGGGTTGTTGCAAGTGCAAACTGAAACTATTTCCTGTTATATTTTTATATTCATTTAATTTGCAATCCCAATTGAATTATTGCATGATATTGTTCCATTTTATGTGGAAACCCTGAATTGACTAAACTTGACTTGCCTCTACTTGAATGCATGATTTTGAACAATTACTTCAAAACTTGTAATTTTTTGGTGATTCTTTTATACCTTTTAGGATGTAAGTTATGCACCCTATAATCAGGTTATTTTCCCACTAGTAAATAATTATAATGATCAGTTATGAGCTTCTCTGTGGGGAGTTATATTATCTTCCTTTATCTATTATGATATAGGTTATGTGGCCTAACTACTATATGTTATTATTCTTTTACTAGTGTTGTGATTATCTCAAAACATGTTAAATTATGACTATTATTTTGATGGGTCATGTGCCCTAATAAGATTGGTTATGCTTATGTGGATATATTGTTATTTTATTTTGGAAAGTACTTTGATGAACTCGTATTTTTCCTTCATCTAATTATATATCGTACTATATGAATTTTGTCTTGACATCCATTTGGACATATCAACCTCCCTCCTTGTTTTTAGAACCTTGATACTTAAGTTTTATTTCCTTTATTCATATATTGTTCAATTTCTATTACATGCACATACCAACTTCTTGCTGATAAACTTCAATTTGTTCTTCTTTTGTGGGGTTATCTCAAAACCCTATCCTAACACGGAATTTGGGATGGGCCAAACCAATAGATTGCATAACAGTAGCTATATCTTGGATATAGACTGGAGTAGGAAGGTTTCTCTCTATGGATTGTTAGAAACAAAATATTGTTTTTTGTAGTTTTCCCTTTGTATCCACCTCTTATGGGTGTAGAAATATCTTTATTATAACATTTTTAATAGTGGAATATTTACTTTAGATTCTATGTGTTTTTTTTATGATTGTATTTGTACTTGGATTTAGGTGAATCATCCCTTTCAAAAAAAATCATATGATTTTTTCCATGTATATGTTTGCTATTATTCCTTGAGTAAGCAAGTGTCACCCCTATTGGGTCCCACTCCGTACAAATATGGTCACAGAGCCCAATAAGTTGGTCAGTTTGACTATTCTAGTTGAATCTCCCTTAGGTTTTTTTATTCCCATATAGCTTATACCTTGTACCCTTTCTTTTTGTTGGCACACATATATGGTCGAAGATAACTCCATTGAGGATAACCAACCATGGTTCAATACACCTTAGAATCCAAGTAATGGAATGTTGAAAATGGATCCCCCTATCATCCCTTTGTTCTCTCAAGCTCCTACAGTGGTTGAAAGTCCACCTCTAGTGGTTCAGGATACCCCAACACCAGTTGTGTCTTGGTCAAGTATGGGTATCTCCCTCAAGTAAGAGTTGTCTTTTCTATGATAGTTTCATTTGTTTTGCATGTGTGCACATTTTATATACACTTCCTACCCACGTTGCATGCACTTTTAATCCACTTTGTACCTCATTTGCCTCTAATTATACTTGATTTCCCACTCTTTTTAGTTGTTTTACTCATCAAGTGTTTGTGATCACATGTACGTAACTATGATGAGGAAATGGGGTCTATCCAACCTTAGTTGGATTCCCCAGGAGGTTTCACATATAACAAATATTTTCTTTAAGTTTCTAAAAGAAAACATGATATGTGCATATTAGCACATGGTGTGTGAGTTTATAGATGGATCGTGTTTCCCCTGAAGAGCAGAAACACAATGTGTCCTTTAGATCACATGTCGTGCCCTATCAATCAAGATATCTCACCTAAATTTTTGTCAAAAGACACGACATGTGCTTATTAGCATGTGTCATATACAAATTGATTAGATATGCCTAGGACCTCCTCGACTCCTAGCTACATAATATGTCTCTCAAACAACAGACCATGTACCCTTCAAGCCGAGCAGTTTTGATGGAAGTTACTCAAGGCGACATGACATGTGCATTCTCAAACACGGTGTTTCACAATCGATTTCTACATTCTGTAAAATAATCGTCCCTCATTTTAAATATGAAAGAACACATATGGTATGTTTACCCCTCATCATTTGAAACACTTGTTAATCAGAGAATAAACTAGAGCATAGGAGAGGAGATTTTAGGGGAAAAGAGGTAGTTTCTTGGCCGAGAACCTCTTTTCTACTCATTTATCCTTCAAAGATTGCTGAAGAAGCTTCTCTTCTCCACTCCAGCCACTTGGGAGAGAAGGCTATCTAAGAAGAAGCACCAAAAAGGGTAGGATTTTGTTTTCAAATCCAAGTTCTACCTTGCTCTTCAAATTTCCCTTGCTCTTTCTTTCTCTAGCCATGCTTAGCTCTCAAATCTATAGCATGTACTTGTATTTTACTATCGTGAACGAGTTGACTCTCATTTTTTGGGCATGGGGGAGTAACTACCATGTCATACATTATTGAACATGAATTTTATATACAATTTTAGTTGTTTCATTGTTCTAAGGTTCATCAGTGTTTAATTCTTCTTACATGCTCTGTTGGCCACTTTGTATGTTTGATTTCTGCTCTTTGTATAATTTGTGAATATATGAATAGGAGTAAGAAGATGTACCATAGTTGCACTACCTTTATCATTAGAGTGGCTAGGATGGGTTGAGGAACAAAGGTCTATAGTCTGAATCTAAGTATATCTACAAGAGTGGTATACAAATTTAGGATTTTCACTACTGAGAGGTGGGTGTAGGATGCAGACCTCCCTTGTGTTATTATTAGTGTTCTCAATCTTAGTTGTTCTTCATGTTATTATATGGATGTAAAACCTGATCCTCAAGAGTCCTTAATCAAATTTGATCATTATCACAAGTGATTTCTATTTAGTAAGCATTTTCTAGTTGCTAGTTTATTAGTGCAAATCAACCCAACCTTTGAAATTGATCAAGATTGTTGAAGACTGACACTCTTGCGCCTAGAAGTACCCTTCTCCTTGGAAAAACCTTGATAGTACTACACACACTTGTATATTTTTGTGGTAGTGTTTGAGTTTGTAAATTTTAAGACGTGCACACAGCTAACAAGTTTTTGGCACCATTATCGGGAAGCGTCAATATTTTTGTTAGAGTAAGAAGTGTTAATTAGTAAGTGAGACTAGATCACCCTATCATTTCATCATTCCATCATAATTTCTATCATCTATCATATATTCTATTGTTTGTTAAGTGTTCTCATCCACTTGTGGATTTATAAGACTATATGTGACGTTCAAAACATGGTCTTCATCCATCCATATACTTAGTCGTGGAGATCAAACATACCTTGAGAAGCCATAGAAGAGTAAGGAGGAGTGAAAACTCTTAAAGATTGGAACACTCACAGACATATTCACCTTCATTTTCACAACCATCTTCATTGAAACATCAAGAATCAATCATGGAAGATAGTTGTCCTCTAAGGACTTCGTCATTCTCACAACCATAGATATCAATGGGGTTATTAATAGCCCACAAATAAAGGCAAACAACTTCTCCATCAATCTAACAATCATGCAGATGATTCAATACAACCATTTTGGAGGGACTCTCATGGAGGACCCTAACATGCATATAACTGAATTTATATAATATCTGAACACTTTTAAGATAAGTGGTGTTACTCCTAATGGTATTCATGTATTCTTATTTCCATTTTATTTGAGGGACAAAGCCAATTTGTGGCTCTCTTCCTTGTCAAGGAACTATATAAACAACTAGGAGGAACTATCAAAAGCTTTCCTTGCTAAATATTTTCCACCAAGCAAGACAACCCAGCTAAGAAGCCAACTTACAATATTTATCTCAAAGAGCAGAGACTCTCTATGACACATGGGAGAGGTTCAAGGATCTTCAACGTCTTTGCCCTTACCATGGACTTAGCAACCGACTACTCCTTCACACTTTCTACAACATATGGTTCTACAACACCAAGATGTCATAGATGGTGCAGACAGTGGAGCTTTACAGGTAATCTCATCTAATTATTGAAGACATTACAATCAACCATTGCCAATGGAGTACTAAGAGGAGTAACTACCCTTCCTCAACCTTTGTTGCTTTTGGGAGATAGGCTGGCATCCATTCTGTTGGTATTGTTCATCTTCTTTAAGAAAAGTTAGATGCCCTCATGTAGAAATTTGAGAGGTTTAATACTTAACTAGTTCATCTAGTAAATCCCATTTGTGATGCAAATCAAGCTTTCAGGCAGGTAGTTTCTCCAAGCTACCCTTCTTTATTTCCTACTAAGGAGACTGTAAGGAAATGCAATATGGAAGGCAACCATGGGAGCAATCAACTCTACAACCCATATTCCAACTCCTACAACCCAGGTTGGAGAGTCCACCCCAATTTTTCCTACTACAATAATAACACTCAAAATCCTCAACCACTTCAGAATAATCAACCACAACCAGTTGGAAATGGTACATACGCAAGAAACAATCCTCCAGGGTTCAATAGCAATAATCAAAATTTCAATAAACTCTAGTCATATTCAAAACCCAATCTTGAGTCACTTTTAGAGATTTTGTCTCATGTTAGATCAAGAAAAATGATGAATTTCACCATCAAGGACAACTGATGAAAGACACCATCCATCAAATTTTTGACAGAATGGATGTCATAGCCACCCACACAAAGATTCTAGAAAACCAAGTTGTTCAACAATCCCTTGTCAACAAACAAACTCCTACAAGATCTTTGTCAAGCCAGATAGAATCAAATATGAAAGATAAAGGAAATTCTATTGCATCCAGCTCCTTCTTTGGAGCACACTAAAGAAGAAGACTGAAAAGTCTCACTCCAGAATCTAAAAGGAGGACCTTGTGGGAGTTGACCCCACCTTTAGAATATATTTTATTTAAAGCATTCACTCAATAACATTTTCTTTCTAAAATAAATTTTCCATAGATGATTTTAATAAATTAGACCCTTGTAAGACATGCACATCATCATTATTGTGGTTGTAGATAAAGAGATAAATAAAAATTAAGGTATTGCAAACATTCATATGAGACATGTCGTGTTTATTAGGAGACACACCATGTCACCTATAGGAAAGAAGAAGTTTGAGAAAACATTACAGAACACACACAACACAACATGTATAGTTCAAGAAAAAATTTCTTTGAGTTTTGGAAAGCACAGCCAGCATGTTTTTGGGGTTGCTCATTGGTAATATCCCTATGGAAGCCAATATGCCATGTGAAAATAGTACATGATGTGTGTTAACTCAAGGAAGAAACCTCCAGGGCTTGGTAGAAATGAATGCGGCGTGTGAAAATTAACACACGACATGTGTTGTTCTAGGAAGCCTATATGATGTGTGAAAATTATAACACAACTTGTTTTTTAGGGAGTGAAAATTCTCGAGACTCTTATTCATGTAAACACAGTGTGCCATCATCAGGAAAAACAAAAATAAAAAGTTACAGGATATATACGTGGGACACGATGTGTTCTCCCTATTTCCATAATGTTCTCCTCACTTCACCCAAACCCTCACGATACATTCACTGTCTCTTAGCTATCTATACAATTTCCCCTTTGCTCGACCTCACACAGTCACTACTCTAGCAAGTGCTTTTGCAATCAAAGTCTGCATCTTCCTCATTTTTGATCTCTATATCCAAAGCAAGCATTCTCTCTACGAGCATCCACTATCAACATGTCCTAGATGAGAAACATCACTATTGTCCTAAACTCTAAGAATAAGTTCACCACATGTGTCACTACTATTCATCCAATCACCCTCCAGAGATTCCATCCATCTATGGCAATCATCTCTGACCAAGCACACCCTAAAGTCACCTCCCATTCTCCTCGTTCACACTCGATAATGCCCAGATGACACATTGTGTGCCGCAGCAAACACGTGTCACACCTTTCAAAATCACCTCCTTGACACGCAAAATATGTGTTGTGTCCTATAGTGCACACGTCGTGACCTACAGTGCAAACATCATGCCCTGTCTTCCAATAACAAAATGAAAGAGCAATGGCTCTGACTAAACAAGTGGCAAAGTGATAATGGGGGAGAGTTCTTCCTCAGTTCCCAGCTACGTCTCCACCATGCAGTTTAATGTCTTGCAGGAAAAAGATGCCACGTACCAGACCTTGATCATTTGTAGGGTTCTCCCTACACGCTTCACTTGTGAAGACACCATGGAGGCACATGGATTCAAGGATGAAGTCCGCAGATTGCTTGAAGAGCTAGGACTCGGGTATACATGTTGAACAATAAGACACACCTTCCCTAGGCTTACTTATGATTTTTTTTACTAGCCTGCAGCTTGAGGATGACCCCAAGAAGCCACATGAGCCTTTTTCTATCCTTAATTTTCAACTTTGGTTCATAGTTACAAGCTTACTTTTAAACAATATGTGAGTCTTTTCAATGCCACTATGGAGGGAGCTTTCCATACCCTCAGTAGTTTTATAGTGATGTTTTTTGAGGGAGATCATATATGATGATAGATATGAAGGTAAGACTATTAGAGAGACTCAAATCCATAACTCCATCTTCCATTATATCCATTGGCTTCTAAGAACATGAGTTTTGTAAGGAAGAAAATGTTAGGGGTTTTTCGGAAGAGCGTCCTTTTCTTCCTGTGGGCAATTCTACAAAAATTCAAAATGACTGTAGGGAATTTCATTCTCCACAAGTTATTTTATGTTAGAATGAAGAAGTTTGGCAAAATCATGATTGAGGGATTGACAATCCTCATCGCCCGCAAGGTCAATGCAGATGTGACAGGTTGAGAGAGTGCTTTTGGGAGGAATAAGGTTGATATCATGTTCCTCATCTCCTCAGGTCTGACTGTTTGGAATGATTTTGATATACAAATTTCAGACATTATTTTCATGGTTGTGAAGAGTTTATTGAACTTTTTCACTTGGAAGGGATCACTTTGGCAAATCCCAACCATAATCCCTCACTAAAGATGAATCTCCACCTCCTCCTCCCTCCACTAGCACATGTGTTTTTAGCACATGTCGTGTCCAACTCGATTAGATCTTCTAGGTTCATACTAGACTCCAAGCTACATGTCGTGTCTCTTAGACAACACATCATGTACCCTTCAAGCAGAGCACTTCCAATGACAGTTACTCAAGGAGACATGGCGTGTGCATTTTCAAACACGGTGTGTAGCGTCAATTTCTATAGTTTTGTAAAAATAATTATCCCTCATTTTTAAATACTAGATAATATGTATGGGATGATTACCCTTCATCATTTGAAACACTTTTTCTAGCAGAGAACGAACCAGAGCAGAGGATAGGTGATTTTGGGGAAGAAGAGGTACTTTATTGGGAGAGAAACTCTTTTATACTCATTTTTCCTTTAAGGATTGCAATAGAGGCTTCTCTTCTCCACTCTAGCCACTCAGGTTAGAAAATTTTCCAAGAATACGCACTAGCAAGGTAGGATTTTTTCTTCAAATTGGATTTTTTCCTTGTTCTTCATATTTTCCTTTCTTTTTGTTTCTCTAGTCATGCTTAGCTCTCAAATATATAGCATGTACTACTGTTTCTCCATCATGAGTGAGTAGACTCTCATTTCTTGGGCATGGGGTGTGCCACCAATGTCATAACATTGTTGAACATGAATTTCGTATATAATGGTAGTTTTAACTCTGTTCTAAGGTTCATGGTGTTTAGTTCTTCTTACATGCTTTGTTGGCCACATTGTATGTTTAATTTCATCTCTTTGTATAAATAGAGAAGATATTCATAGGAGTGAGGAGATGTACCTTAGTTACACTACCTTGACTAGAGGAATGGTTGGGATGTGTTGGGAAACAAAGTTTTGTAGTCTAAACATAAGTATATCCACCAGAGTGGTACAAAAAGTTAGAATTGTTCTACACTATAGGGAGGTGGGTGTAGGATATAGACCACCCTGGTGTTATTGCTAGTGATCTTGATCTTTGTTGTTCTTCATGTTATAATATGGATGTGAAATCCTATACTCAAGAATCCTTAAGCAAATTTGATCATGAATACAAGTGATTTATGTTTAGTAAGCATTTTCTAGTTTCTAGTTTATTAGTGCAAATCAATCCAGCTTTTGAATTCAATTTAGATTGTTAAGACTAACACTACTACGCCTAGCAATACCCTCCTCTTTAGACAACCCTATAGTACTACACACACCCATACACTTGTTGGGTAGTGTTTGATTTTGTCAATTGTAATACTTTTGCATGCAACTAGCATTAGCCTCACAAGGAAATTCAACTCTCTTCCTTCTGTAGAAAAACCCAAGGAGTACTCCCTTTAGGAGTTCAAGAATATGCAACCCATGTACTTCAAGGGTGAGAGTGAGATGAATATGATTTGCAAGGCAAGAGACTAGGTTCTTGCCATGGAGAGTACTTTTAAGGTATGAGTTTTTATCCAAAGAAACAACATGAAGAACCTTCACATAATAATTTCAAAAATAATAATGGAGGAAGACATGATGAGTGGTCTGCAATACATGTCTATGCCTTGCATGACCAAGAAATCTATGCAGAAGATCAGGAAGGTAATATTTATTCTTTTAGTTGACAATCATGTGCATATGTTTTTCCTTTAACCAGGTTGTAGATAGCCATTGTGAAGTAAATGAGAGATTATAAAGTAGTGGAATAATGGTATGGTGACTAGGTTCTAGGTTTAACATTGGTTTTACAATTTTATTTTATTGTATAGTTTATAATCACAAAAATTATTTTATATTATACTACTACATGTACAAAAGAAATCTTTCTAGGTTTTATAGAGGATTTATTGAACATACACCAATTCATTAAGTATGAGTTACTTGGGAATACAGTGAAGGGTAACAATCATGATGATCATAATGAGGCATACAATTGTAAGTTGTATGTGTGGAGTGATGGTTCAATAATTTCAAGTAATGTGACCTTTATACTTGATTACATGACATATTAGGTTAAACCTTTCAAGGGGTGGAGTATATAACATGGTTGAATATGGATATGTAGCTTTCAAGGACGAAATCCTCTTTAATGGGTAGATTCTTGTAGAATACTAAAATATACTATCTAGATTCTTGAAAATCCCATTCCCATAAATTGGAGGTTGAGTAAACAAGGTTAGATATATACCCTAATACACCTATTTTCTCAAATCATATATAATTCTTGTATAATGAAGTAAAAGTGTAAACCATAAGTTGTAACAGACAAGCACCAACCTATACATTATTGGTATCACATATGATGCGTGAGTGACATTAGGTGTTAATCACATAACATATCTTAATAATTATATAATGATATTTCTAGTTAAAATAATAAATTTTGAGGATAATGGTGTAATTATATATAATGGGGCTAAACCCTAGTTTAGATAAAATTAATATAAGGATGTCTTAAAAGTTAAATATAAGTTAAAAAACTTTATATGGATCCTATTACCTAAGATACCTAGTTTTAACCCAATTAAAAAATTAAGTCAACATTTATTCAGACTTTAGCTTTAACTATTTACTTCCCTAGTTTTCCCCTAATTCTTTGTTACATATGTTCTGTAAGTGACCAGTGATCCAATGCCACTAGTATGTTACGGTTTGCAACCTTCCAGACACAGATGCATGCAAGGGTTATACATCCCCCTTGTCACCTAGATTCATTATTCTATAGAGACTCTGTATTTCCCAACTACACTACTTTTCATGACCTATTGCCCTCTCAATCTCTCTTTTCATCCCCGCTCATCTCTCTCTTTTATTCTATACACCTTTCTCAGAAAGTTACAAATATGACGATCCTCACTTTTGGGGGTTTGGTGGTTGGAGGAGTTTTTCTAGGACATTGGACTTCACCTTACCCTTATAGTTGTCCTCCTTTATGAATACACAACCATCATGTCCTTAAAACCAATAAATATGTGTTCCAAATAATCAATGCGATAATTTGAATCATTTTTATTCATTAGTTTCTCTCATTCATACCAGGGCATACATTTGCTACTCCTTCTACCTCTGTCTGTCAGACAGAGTTAATCAGTGGGATTTTGACCTTGAAATTCCGTCAAGGTTTTTTAGAACACCTCTTTGTCATTAGACTCCATAAATGCATATAATTGTGGCAATAAGGTACTTGTTTCCAATTTCACTCTTTTTGCTTCTTTTATGGCTGCAATTGAATCAAATTCGTCCTTTGGTATTTTTGCTAGAGCATGCATATACTCTCATATTGATTGACTTTGTCATCACTACTCGAGTAGTTTTCAGCATCTTTCGTGTATGTTGCTTTCTGTTGTGTTAGGTTCGAGATGCTACCCTCAATGGTGTTGTGACAGAAGGTGAGGCAAAATGATCTTGTTCACCCCAAGATCCATTCTAGGTTTCTTTACACTTAGGAGAATTCAAGAAAGTTAACAAAGAGTGTGCATGGTTGAGAATTCCTAGAATTCTTAATGGAGAATCCATTGTTCAAAGCCATTGTAGGTCTTCACTTCTCAATGAAAAGGAAGAAAAATTCTTCATGGGAATTCACTAGTATATCCTATTTAAGTTTAGTTCATTCATTTTATCTTGGGCATTTTTCTCTTTTCTCCCCTCTTATTTGGATTGATCTTGTAATGTTTAGTCATGAGGAATGTACTGATTGACCTCGTCACCTAGTATGATTATAAATCATTTGTGTGGCATATTAGTATTTGCCAAAACAATTAAATTATGATAAGGAGAGGTCATGAGATCCTCTATCGCAATATAGCCTTCTGTCTTTCCATTCTAGGTATGGGTTATGTGCCCTAACCGCTACATGTTTTTTTCACTATTACTAGGATTTGTTGCATGTTGGTTTATGATCGATAGGTCATGCACCCTATTTTTATTGGTTATGCTTATGTGTCATATATCGATATTTTTTTATGTCTAGTACTTTGATACAACCTTTACCATTTTGTTCATATAATTTTGAGTCAAAGTTTATGAAGTCTATAATGACATCCATTTGGATGTATAAATCCCTCCTTGTTTTGAGAAACTTTCTAGTTAAATTTGATGTCCTTCGTTCATATTTTGTGCATTCTCTATTATATGCGTACTAGATATTTATCTTATCTTCCCTAATGGGAAGAAAGGGATGGGTAAAAGATAAGGGAGAGGGTAATTATGGTGTCATTCACTATAGTCTGAAGGAGTGATGGGAGTGGTGAATGTCAGTGCAATCTAGATGAGGCATCTCCTCCCTATGTTAGGGTTATTGGGGGAGTGGATCAGGAAATGATTCTCTACCCTAATATCTCTATTGGATCTTGGGATCTACCTTTACAGGAAGAGGAAAGTGTCATCACGCTGGGAAGGAAGCTAGGTTAAATTCAAGCTCTTGATCAAGCCACTTTTTGGTGCCCTAGGAGCAAGTTAATGACATATTTAACCAGTTGGAAGCCTCTCAATGTATGGTAGAAAATGGATTAGGGACTCGTGACTTAATCATATAGATAGTTCCATTTATCTATCTAGTTCATGAAACCATTATAGAAAATGGCATCACATTCGTGGAGATTGTGAGATCCAATGCAAAGTTTTCATCACCAGATGATCATCTCTTGGTGCAATTTACTGGTACAAAATCTCTTCGACGTCTTCTTTCTAGTTGAATCCACAGGCACTAGCATCCAAGTGGTAATTTTGAAATAGTTGTGGAGGAAAGGGAGGTAAAATGTTGCGAGTTTCTCTTTGAATGATGGACGGTATCTTGATTATTGCCCATAAGTGATGTCCTAATTCTCTTTTATGCTTCTTCTCTTTCCCTTATGCTCTTGTGTGGTTCAAAATTGAGAACCTTGGTGTACCATGGACAACTCAGAATATTGCTTGAGTGGAAAGTCATGTAGGTCATCCCTTATATTTAAAGGACTCAGACTTGACTCTATGGTGTATTGGTTGTCCCAAATCTTATGTTGTTGTACAAGCTTCTTCATATTTCCCTAAATTCATAGTAGTGCTCCTATATGGTGTTCCCACCACCCTTAATCTGTATGTTGTACCAAACCAAATTTTTGTATAGGATATAAGATGTTAAGGCATAGACTTATGTCTTGCCTTCAAAAGGATAGTGACTCTAGAGAGAAATGTGATCTTCAAATCCGTATTAGCAAGTAGAGGTCAATTTCTCAAAGAAATGCCGATGAGAATTTGATGAGTGATGATTCAGTATTACAAAGGGTGATAGTATTCCTAGTTTGAAATCAATTACTTTTGGGGGAGTGTTAGATGATGATACAAGAAATAAGGAGCTTGATCATGGTGGAAAAATAAGACACGGTTCAAGGCTTTGTGATGAACTCAACTTCCAGTGGAAGTATTGTAGAAACTAATGAATTAGGTAGCATGGTAGCCCCTCTTGGGAAATATTGAGTTGCAAATGATGAAATTGTGATTCCTCCTTTGACACAAAGGATTAATAATATTCGGTCCTTAGAAAATCTATGGAAAGGTAGTAGTTCTTCTAGCCACCTTAGGGATGGTAGTCTATAGGATTTTGATGATGACAAAGATTTTGAAGTAGAAAGTGAACCTACTTTATACCCATGGGAGATAATTAAAGACTGGGGTGGGAATAAGAAACACAACAAGAAGAAAAACCAAAATTACATGGGATTTCTTAAGGTCTTTATAGTTTGTATGTTCTGGTTCTCTGTGTGGTTTATTTTTTTGGGTAGAGATTTTTGTTGATTTTGTTCTTGTTAATCCTTTATTTCTAGGGTTCTTTTTTCCTTTATTAGTATATTGACATGTGTGCCATGGTTATCCATGCTATATTCCATGTGAGGAAGGTAGATGTCATATTTATGCAGGAGGGAAGTATATAGTTTGGGGATTCATGTTACATTATCTTATCATGTACCTACAATATGGTTACCAATATAGTTCCACACTTGACCCCAGAAAATGTGCATACTAACGTTTTATTAATAAACTCCAATTTGTTCTTCTTTTGTAATAGGAATGTTGGGATAGTTTGAGTCAGACCAATAACTTACACAATAATAGCTATATCTTTGAGATAGATTGGAGCAGACATGTGGCCCTCTATAGATTGTTAGCAATAATAATTTTGTTTTTAATCACTTTGTATCCACCCCTTGCGGTGTAGAACTATATTACTCATGATAATCTTAATAGTTAGATTTTTATTTTTGCTTCGATAATTTTGGTTTATGACATGGTTAATACTTGGAGTTTTTGTGTCTAATCCCTTAAAACAATTCATTTTATGTTTGCAATGTGTAAGGTTGCTATTTTCCTTTAAGTAAGTGATTGGTTCCCCAATAAGGTCCCACTCCTTACACAAACCTACTAAGAAGTGTATGTTTTCATCTTAGTCAAGTCTCTTGAAGGTGGTCTTCCTTTCTTTGTGTAGTTTCTATTTTTCTTCCTAGCATAAATGATCCTAGGCTTCTGGTATATATAATCAACAAGTAGGTTCGTGAAGCACAAAAGAAAACCAAGAAGATGTGGTGGTTTGGCACTGAAGATATGATAGTTCATAGGTTTCCAAATCACCCCAAGTGTTATCGTTAGTTCCTCAACTACTTCTTCATTAAGATCATTAACAAGGAGTAACATGCATTGTTGGGTCTATTTGTTTTGATTTTGGAGGCCTAATCTAATATTAAAGTGAGATCCTAGATTTTCCATTTTTGTAGGCAGTCAATCAAACATAATGGTGTGGCTAGTTTTGAGTTATCCTTTTAATATCTTGTAGATTTTCTCATTGTTTAAATGGAGATGGATGATTTTTTTCATTTTCGAGAGGAGGTCAGAGAACATATACCAAAATAAATGGTTCAACTTTAGTGGCTAGTGAGGTCTCCAAAGTAGGTTCCACATTCTTCTATCACCATTGATGTCCCCTAGAAAGGAGTCTGTTTTGAGTTTTGTGAAGTGGTAGTCTGAGAAAATAGAGAATGAAATTTTCTATATGTGGTCCAATAGAATTTGTAGGCATTGTTGTGGTTTTGGCATATAAAAGTGTTGAGGATATTTTTTACAAAATGAGGAGAGAAGGTAGTGACGATCGTGCGACAATTCCAAATGTTGGACTAGCCATCAATGAGTCACTCGCCTGGAATAGGTTGTTTGTTTGTCTATTGATGTAGAGATTTATATGGATATTAACCTCATGAATCCATTTATCATCCATGATTTTGGTATGCGTACCTTTTCTAGTGTTCCATCTACTACCATCAATCAGAATGTTCCACCCCATATATATTTCGAAGTATATCTTGGGGAATTTCCCACCACCACAACTACAAAATATGATCCCTTAAAGTATTTTTGTTTATTACATCAGCAAAGAGGGCATCAATATTGGTCAAAGAAAACAATCCTTCCTTAGAAAGAAAGCTTAGTTAAAGTATTTAATGTCTTTGAAACTAAGACCACCCTTAGCACAAAGCTTCCCAGCTAGTCTAATGCACTTTTCTCTCTCCTTCTTTAGAACCCCACCATAATCTCACTGTTAAGTGGATGATGTCATTAAGGTACCCCTTTACGAGTGTCAAGAAACTGGTGAAATAATTAATGGATTGAATTGTTGTTTTAACAAGGGTTTCCTTTTTGAGTCTTGATAGATATTTTACCTTCCAATCTCTTAAGGGTCTTGAAAGAAACTTTCCTTTCAACCATTCATTTTTTCATGATCCTCTTATTTATGAGATAGAGAACTTCTATATTGGATCTACCAATCATAATCAATAGTCTTATGTATTTGTCTTGCCTATCAACTTCCTCAATATGTATCATGTGTTTTTGTTCCTCTCTCATTTCCATGTTGTCATTGGGACTAAAAGGTACTTCTGACTTGTATTGGTTTATCTTTGATGCCCTATCATACTAGTTGATTAAATCAGCTACATCTGTCCATTCTATAGAGTCTCTCTAGTAAGATATATGTTGTCATCTATGAGAAAGAGGTGATAAATCTAGGGTCAGCACATTTTGACACTAAACAAGTGTATATGGATAACCTCAACGGTCATTAAGAGGGAGGTAGAAGTGCTTCAACACAGAAGAAAAAAAAATTATAAGGGGTCACATGGGAGTATTCCACATGGTGGCTTTAGATGCCCTCCCCTATCCCATTTGATGATGTACAAATGAGTCATGCTAGATAAACTCTTCCAAATTCTTCCTATAGAGTAGCCAAAACACAATTTCCCATAACAAGATTGAGGAAGGGCCATTCAACCTGTCATACACCTTGATCGTGTCAAGTTTTTGGTCCATCAAACATTTTTTGTCCTTACCTTTGAATTTTGTGGTGTAAAATCCAATAATAAATGAGGTAATTATTAGTAATCATCCTTCCTCTAAGAAAAGCACTTTGGTTTGGAGATATCATCTTGTCTAAGGGAGGTTTGATTAAGTTAGCCATGACATTGGTGATATTCTTTTAAGTGATGTGGCATAAGTTGAAAGGGGAAAACTCAATAATCCACTTTGAGCTCTAGGCTTTTGCAATGAGGACACTGATTTTTTTAATTACATTAGTGATGTTGCATCTACCACTTCACCCGCCTTTTATGAAATTCATTAACTCACCTTTTACAATGTTCTAGAACTTTTATAAAAAATATAGCCTTCATTCCATCAAGATTAGGTTCCTTTTTAGAGTGTATTCGATTCAAGATTTCCTCAAACTTCGACTTGAATGGTACTTTCAAAAACATAGAAACTTATTCATATTTTACAGTCTTGTATGTATTCTAAATAGCCTTAGTGATTCTAGTATGACCTGAACCAATGAATATGTATTTAAAGAAAGAGTTGATGATGCCTTTAATTTCCTTTTCCATATTCTTCCAGTTATTGTCAAAATTAAAGAATCCCTCAATAGTGTTTCTTTATCTTCTCATGTTGCCTTTGTTGTGCAAATATTTTGTATTTTTGTCCCCATCTCTTATCTGATTTGTGTGCGGCCTACCATTACAATTACTTTCTTTTAGTCTTTATAAACCTTAGATATTTGGAGGGATTTGAGCATTCTTGAATCATATTGTCATATTGGAGTAGGTTTTCCTCCTATATGAGGTTCCTTCAATCCCTACAATCATTTTCTTAATATTGCCAAAATTTTTGCTCACATAGGCCCTAAGTCTCTCGGCGCAGAAAGAAGTGTAGTCATTCAAGTCATAACTGATGCATTTCCCCCAAGCCCTCCTAACAATTTCCTTGATGTTAGAGAAGGAGATCCACAAGTTCACAAATGTAGACGTCGTTGCTCTTTCATCTTGCACCTCATCTTTTTTGACATACATGAAAAAAAGGTGTATGTTCTTAATGTAACAACACTAAATATATAGTAAGAAGGTTTTGCATGGGTATTTTAATATATAACTAGTTTATTTTCAAATAGTTGTCTTTTGTAAGATAATTACTATTTGTACTACATAGTTACTTTCATTACCTAATAGTTATTTTTTGGGAAATAGGTAGCCTAATCTACAATACCTATAAGTAAAGTAATGGTTGAATCACACACACACACACATACACACACACACCACACACACACACTCACACACATACACACACACACACACACTATATATATATATATATATATATATATATATATATATATATAGACACACACACACATATACATACATACATACATACATATATATATATGCATACATACATATATAGGGGGTTCATTCATTTCCCGTGTGGGTAACTAAGGTTTCACCACCCATGCAGACTGAAAAGTTAATATTTGGTCAAAAAAGTGACTTTATGAACAAAAAAGTAACTATGTTGTCAAAAAAGTTACTAATCAACTAAAAAGTTGAAATTGGGCTTAATACACAATAAAAATTCTGGAGCATATGTAACTTTACACGTGTATAAATGTAACTATTATGAATGCCATGTAAGTATTTGGAATGTGATATAACCTTATACATGTGTTAAGTATAAAAATTCTAGAGAAAGTAACTATTTCTAAAGTGGGCAGCTACCCGCACGGGTATTGAAGATGAACCCATATATATAGACATATACACACACATATATATACAAACATATATAGGGTATATATTTACTGCCCACACAGGTAACTAACTTATGTTTCCAGTGGATTTGTTTTATAATAGGAGGCACCTAATTGTAATGACACAACTAAAATTGTAATATAAAGACTCATTTTTTAATATAGTGTGAAATTTTTATTCTCCCTCAAAATACAATAAAAATGATATTTATAACATAAGTTTACATAGTATTACAAAATGATTCTTTATATTAAAATTTTGGTTACCCCATTACAATGTTGTTTGTCTCATTACAAATATGTACCTTCCTATTACAAAATAGATGCATGGGTAACTAACCTTAGTTACCCGCACAGGTAGTGAATATATATATATATATATATATATATATATAAATAAATATATATATAGGGTATATCTTCGCTACCCGTGAGGGTAACTAAGATTCACTACCCGTGCATCAATTTTGTAATGGGATGACACATATATGTAATGAGACAACCAAATTTGTAATGAGACAACTGAAATTGTAATACAAAAACTCTTTTTGTATTACAGTGTTGTTATAGTAATAAATATATATTTATTACTGTAACAGTGTTGTAATATAAAACGAGTCTTTGTATTACAATTTCGGTCGTCTCATTACAAATTTGGATTGTCTCATTACAAATGCATACCTTCCCATTACAAAGCTGATGCACGGGTAGCGAATCTTAGTTACCCAAACGGGTAGCAAAGATATACCCATATATATATAATGTATATATGTTCATATATATGTATATGTATGTATATGTATATATATGTTCTCGTTCTCAAGAAATTTACATAAAGAGGAAACTCACTAACTACTTACGACAATGTTCAAAAACTATACCTAAATCAACTTGACTTAATACATAAAACAAAACATAGGTGGATAAGGCACCCCATCAGGGCACTCTTTATTACTTCAGTGGGTCCTCCTTATCTTAGCTTGATGCCTTAATCATCTTTGGTGTACCGCCAATGGGCATCTCTTCCACAACCATGCAAAGAAATGTAAAATTTGTGTGTGTCGCTGAGTAGTCATAACATGAAAATAACATATAATTGAAATGACATGAAGAACTTGAAAACCTTAAGTACTTAACATGGCTAACATTATTACATGATAACTCAAGTAAGTTCACATGATTTCATAATTATGTGTCTTTTACTTGAATTGATATAGTCACTCTCCTTGATGCACCCACAATGCTCATAAGTTCAATTAAGTCTCACATAATGCTCCCATAGAGCTCATAAGGTCAATTAATGCCACATAAGGTCGATTAAGGCTCACATAAGGTCGGTTGAGGATCACATAACATGATTGAGAGAATGATATCAATATAAAATGATTTCAAAATTGTGAACATGATTTTCATAATTTCTTGATTCATTAGCATGAAAATGATATGTAATATTCCACATCAAAAAAGTATAAAATATGAATGCTTAGCATGTTCATGATTTTCTATAAGCATATAATGAGTACTAATGTATTTGTGTAATTGAGCCATCACAAATACACAAGTGACTAAAATAACATAAACTTTTAATGCCCAATGTGCATGAATCACCTGAGCTTGAGGAGGTATGCTATACATGTCCTAATTCTTGGTCCAAACCCTAAACATCTTGTCTGACATATATGTGCATTATCCATCATAATTAAAACTAGGGTTTTAGGAGCTTATATCAATATTTAAAAACTAGGATATCAATTTGGTTTAAAAATAGTATAGGATGATTCCTTGAGTCAAAATCTTTCCAACAAGTATTTAAACTATTTTTTTATGATAAATATGATTTATATGAAAAATTCAAGTTCTAACTAATCAAAAGATCCCAAAAATCCACATATAAAAACAAAATATAAAATATATCCATGGGTTTTGGGAGTATTCTCGACCAGGAATGATCATGTGTATGAAGAATTCTCAATGAAAATCTCATGTGACATCTCATAGAATAAAACATTGATGGATGTCCTTGCCTGCGGGTAATGTTAGATGAATCATAAAATAGTTAGGGAAAAGTTGTAAAAATATAACATTTTTTGTATGTTCTAAATTATGAATTATGAAAATGTAGGAACACTACTGATACCTAATTTTCTTAGAATTCAAACCTTATATCATGCAGAAAATTCTCCTAAGAGGATCCCCATCAGCCAGGCTAGTTTCCATCATGCATACTAAGCTCGGGGTTGATCTCAGAGTGCTTGGGATTGGCCAATGTACCTTCTGCCATGACTAAAATAGAGGGGATCCTTGAACGCAAAGCAATAATGAATCTAGGATGTATAAAAGGAATCTAAAAAGGTTTAGTAGATCTAGGCAGAGGCAAAGAACGAATAAATGACCAAATTTTGTGAGTAGGAGTGTGGGAACCTATTAGGTCTCACAAATGAGGAAGATGATTCTTACTACTTTGGTATTTGAATCATATCTTGGATAAGGTCCTTTGAAGCCAAGTGAGGTGATCCATGTTCATAGTATGAACTTTTAGGCTTTGAGATGTTGTTGCCAACCTATGGAGGAGGTTAAATGAAGATGAACTTAAGCATCTATACCACAAGGATCATCATCATTCTAGGATGATTGATAACATGTTCTAGTGTTCATTGATCGATTTTCTTGTGATTAGTTCCATTCTTGAAATCTTTGACAGACGTGGATGATCACTCGAGGTTACGTACTGGTGCAGGTCTCGTAGAGCACTCTTATGGATAAAACCACATGGATTTTGGGGTCTTTACGCTCAGAAGGATGAACTGAAGGTGAAACGACTGACATCTTGGGTTCCCATGGGGGTGGGAGGAGATTGAGGTTGGGAAGAGTATCTTCCAATGTGCGATGTTGGAGTTCCTATCGTGGGCGGAAATTGGGTGAGATAGAGAAATTTTTTATTATTGGTTAGATCCACAAATGGTGGTGACTAAGCCCATCTGCCAAATATGTAATTAGGCCGCTACATAAGGTAAAGGAGCGCTTGACTTGGTTAACTTAGGCTTAAAATCATTTAACTTACGTATGAGAGAAATAACTGGTTGTATTGGGATGTTAAGCAGGTCCATAAATGGAATTCTATATTCATTTTTAATATTATTTGGAATATGTAGGACTACTTGATTTTGACGAAAATGGGTGTTTTCACTAATTAGAATATGAGTAAATTTGAATATCAAGTCAATTCTCACATTTGATCTAGGGAATTGTGTGGTTTACATGACTTTACAAGACTACAATTTGGTAGAAGCTCTAATAAAACATGAACTATTCATACACCAAAATTGGAAACATAATATGAATGCATGTCGGGTCATTTTATATTTAGACCCTAACTAATCATCATTTCAT
Organism: Alisma plantago-aquatica; assembly: GCA_963693085.1. Lineage (NCBI taxonomy): Eukaryota > Viridiplantae > Streptophyta > Magnoliopsida > Alismatales > Alismataceae > Alisma > Alisma plantago-aquatica. The sequence goes on along the minus strand of OY856413.1, from coordinate 931,378,257 downwards.
AAATTGGACTATATTTTTGTATTGTCTGGCTAAGATGCAACCAATATAGTGTTATCATTTTTGTGGGTTACTCTAGGTTTATTGATATCTTGGAATCATATTATATCATACCAACTACAACAAATTTTCATGATCTTAAATTTAGATAATTGAACATATGAAAGTCAAACTAGGTCAACTTAGGGATTCAACTCATTAAATATATAGAAATACAACTAAATGTTTGTAATTATATATATGCATATATATTTATTTTTAGGTTCAAATTTAGGGTTTATTCAACCTATCCACCTTATAGAAATTTCATCATGAAAATTTTCATGTCTTTTTAATGCACTACCCACCTTAAGGTTTCATGTGACACTAACATATAGATCTTGGCACAACATTTCAAAGGTTTGCATTAACATACTCACGATACAGAATTCCCATTGATAACTAATTAATTATATATTAGCATGACTAGAAAAATTAGCAAATGCATGGGTTATGAATTGAACTTGAAACTAAACCATACTTTCATCTACCATAGTAAAAAGTTCTCACATACATTTTTCATTATCAAAATCTTATTACTCACAATCAATGAGTCATGAAGGTGAGATCTTCACATAACTTTTCACCAAATTGATCATTGCTCCATAGAGGCCATTGCATGAAAGTTCTCATTGTTCCTAAGAGCTAATTGCACCTTAGTTTCCATTTCTCTCAGGTGCTCATTGCACCATAAATTATTCACAAATGTATTTAGCATGAAATTTATCAAAATCACTCTTATTAACTTTTCTTAATCTTCATAAAATAAACAAAAATGTATTTAACATTTAATGTTAGCATAAATAATGGCTTATTACCAATGTTTGTATTTTTTCAAGAGACTATCTAAATTAGGTCTTTAATATCACTCATATTTCTGACATCCCAAGATATGTGTTGATCAGGCACATACCCAACAATGTGAGACCTCATTATATAACTCCCCACTTATTCAACAGTGCACACGTATCAGACCTCATGCACTAGTAAGAAGAGAAGAGTCACATAATAATTCATATTGACCATGACATCCCTCTACGTCCCTGAATTGCCTGGAGTTTACCATTGAAAGAAAAATAATACATTCACATGTGAAGGTTAATTTATAAGATGTAGGCTTGATGGACATCTATCCCTAGTACATATACTAGAATACATAAACCTCGAGGCTTTAATTCTCTATCGTGATTCCCACCATTATCCATTTCTCAAACATAAGGGTTATTCATCCTTATTTCTTATCTTATTTTGCTTCAATCCATGATTCAGTAAACATGTGTGTAAGTAACCTAAAGGGACATCTAATTAATTTGTAATCATGAGAATGCCTGGTGTCCAATTATCTAATTGCTTTTATACCAAGTTGTAACATCCCAGTTCATACACATGCACATGAGTGGAAGAATCAATTCCTATCTCATAAAATTGAGGAGGGTGTCACACACATTGAATATCATGCATAAAAAATAAGTGAAAGTGTAGCCAACTCAGGATCACATTGTGTTTCTCATTCTCAAGAACTTTTCGTAAAGAGGAAACTCAATACCTACTTATGACATTGTTCAAAAATATATATAAATACACTAGACTTAATACATAAAACAAAACATAGGTTGATAATGGCACCCTACCAAGTTCTATAACTTTACTAGATCATGATTGTCCTTATAATGATGCCTTAATCCTCTTTGTCTCACCACCACATGTGGACATCTCATATACAGCCACACAGGCCAACATATGACTTGTGTGAGTGGAACTGAGTAGTTATAATATGAAAACAACATATAACTAAAATGAAATGAAATAAATTCAAAATATTAAGTACATAACATAGTTAACATTATCACATGAAAACTTAAGTAAATTGACCTGATTTCAATAATAATGTGTGATTTAACTTGACTTGATATAGAATGATGGCCTAGACTCTTATCTCTCCTCATGTATGGACTATGTACATCATCTTTGCACAAATTTCTCACTCTTGCCTTCTATTTTTTGCATTGATATACTGTGACTATTATTGAGTTTATTGTTTGTACATGTGACTTGTGATGACACTCGATTCAACATAAAACTTGGATTTCAACTACATTTTACATTACCCTCTTCATACCTATTTGGATCTCATCTATGTGTCTCTCTCTACCCCATCCTTATGCTCATTGTGTAGATGACACTTTCATGTTTCCCACAACCAAGTTTACCACAATCAGGAGCTAATATTAGAAGATGTGCTCATTTGTAATTTGCCTTGTTTTTAATTCATTTTTGGCTCATTACATAGGATTTGATCCATTTTGGGTCCAAAATTGGGGTGGTCCAATTGTACCTCTCCTTTCCTTGACAATCTGGATCCATCTCGATCAACCAATTATAGGTTATGATTTTTTGGACCATGGGAATAACCCTCATTCTTCTTGTAAAAATATCTCCCCATCCTTTTTCCTCTTTTTTATTCACATCATGGCTATCCTAGTGCTCTTGTTTCTTTCTTTCTTCTCCTTTGATCTTCTACCTTCGTGGTGGCGTGACCGCTCATAGGACCACTAGTAGTCATAGGACCACTCACGGATAGATTGGGAAAAGGAGACAACCTTGGGACCGTTAGACATTGATGTGCCCAGATTTGAAGGCCAACTTTAATGCCCCCTCCCTATTTTGGTGGCTCTATATGCTATCATCTATGAGATCATCTCTTTCCATGGTGGACCCAAAATAGCAGCCCATCATTTTTTTAAAAAGGTAATGTCTCTCTTTCACCCAAAATTCTAGAAAATGCCAAGATCTTACAAATTTTGTATAAAATTATTCATTTACCAGAATATAGACCTCCCACATACCAAAGTGATCTACAAAAGTGAGATCGACCACCTAAAAATATGAATAAGCTAATCTATTTGTGGTTCTCCCGATACAGTGAATATTGATATGTGTATCATTATTTAATGGTCTTTATGCCCTATTATGTTTCCTTTGAGTCAATAAAATTGATCCATTGTGGACTTGTTTAGTGCTTTGAATCGACTTGATATGATTTTCATGACTACCTTGACCTAAAAATGACACTTTATGTGTATAGAGGATGCTACTTGATCAAAATGGAATTTTGGCCTAATTTTCTATCATATGATCACTTATCTTTGATAACAATAAAATTTATGAAGCTATGTGTCACATTTGAGTAAGACTTTATGCCTTTTTACCATGAATAACTCACATGACATGAAAAACTTACCTTTGTACACACCAATATGCCCTAAATTGTGATGTTTATGTACTTATAGGAATGGATGTTTAATACTAATTAAAAAAAGGATCCTAAATTATCAAACCCTTATTTTTACATTCAACTCAGTCCTTATAGTGACTTGTGACACGAAATTTCATATTAAACACTCATATACTCCTTTGGACTACTACATTTGACATATATGTGACACCTAATAGATCTAAATACAAGTGTGATTTTGGACTCTAAACTTTTAAGAATCATGCCCTAGTGCTTCATATGTTATCTTAAAACATTAAATTGGTGTATTTATCATACTTGAAGCTCTAATTCCCAAATCAGTCTACTTAATGTTCCTATGACTTGGAAATGTGACCATGTCTCAAGAAATTGATCTAATATGACTTGACTATCATATTGAAAGAAACATGATAATATATGAATATCATGATTCCCCTATTTCTAAATTAGAGAATAATGTTAACTTGTATCACTAATAATGTGTATTTTTCTCCTAGACCTAGTGCCTATTGTTGATACTTGGATTATGTTCATTAACTACATGCATGTTTGGGACCTTGGATCTAATAATTAACTAATTGAAACATATCCTAGGGGAACATCCACATGAAACATATGATGTTTAGCTTATCAAAAATGTATTGATATAAGCCCCATGTTATATCTTTCTACATCTTAGGCCCCCGTTGGGTTGGTCCTTCTCTAGATATCTTTTCTAAGGATCATAAATTGTTCACTTCTCACAAGATATACGTAATTTCTTGACTGTGCTATTACATTGGCTTGTTTTTTTGTATGAACTTATGAATTTTGGCTACATAGTTGCTAGTTTGAGATATTGTTCCTATGAATACTACTTTGATTTTTTATCATACGAGTTGACAAAACTTGAACATAATCTACAAAATCATTATATAACCCTTATGTACATTCCAAATCCTTGGGTAAGGGCACACGACATGTTGATACAGGATTAGCTAATTGACTTTGGTCATGAGGTCCCTCACATAGAAATAGGGTGACATTTTTAGATGCTTAGTCTCAAATTCCCCTCATGAATTCTTCCTTGGGAAGTTGGTCAAAGGCCTAACCTTGACGTAATGAAAAAAGAAACCTAAAATATTCTTTGTATAAAAGAATGTATTTCATATTGTTTCACCTTGTTACTTCTTTTTCCTTATAATAATGCCCTATACAAGAAACTTTTATGTAACTCTTAATCTATGGTTACATGTCTTTTGTAGCATACTCAATGCTTTTGCATTGTGATGTTTTTTTATCAAATTATAGATGCTTAATGAATATTTGTTGCATTCAAGACAACAACTCTATGAAACAAAACATAAATGGGATATCTTTGAAATATGAACTGGTACATGTCTCTAGTTCGCATGATTCATCTTGTTATATTTCTTAGTTATGTTTTACCTTTCATATTTACAGCTTATGTGAAATATAGTCTATCATTATAGGGATGGATGCCCATGTCCACTCACTTATGGTTGTTTAGATATTTGGAGTGAGGATTAGGGTAATAACTACACCCATGACAAATGGCATCAGAGCCAAACACATAAGCGTCTATATATGATTGAGTCATAACACAACATATGAACATAGGAAGGACCAAAATCCAAAATGGAAAAACAAAGGAAATCTGTATGGTGCGAAACATGGAGTTTCTGACTAGGAATCACCTTTTATCTGCCAAGTCACAATGGATGAGGTTCCTCTACATGCCTACCTACCCAAAGTGGATCCAAGACTGTATTGGGTTTCTTCCTTAAAAGCATAGAAAATCTTATAGCATCTCATATCTTCTTTAAGGACCACCATAAGTCACCCAATTAAATTTGGTTAGTTAGTTTTCTCATCTCCTCATGTGATCCTTCTCTCACAAGAATTAATCACATGATTTCTTGACAATGGGTAGATTATGCATGGGAATACTAATGATGTTCACTTATATTCATAAATGTGGGTTATAATGATACCATGATCCGGTCCTAAACTGAAAATCCTATTTTTATTAGTGAAAGTACTCTTGAAAGTGATGTACTCATGTGTAAATGTTATCCAAACTTAATTATACCAAATCTAACATATGTGCTTTCTATATTTTAGGTAAATCACAAGAATACTTGATGTGGTTAAGTTCAAACTTGTGTTTCAACACCTCATGGTTGATGAGGTCCCTATTGATGAAACTTGTGTTGCCCTTATTTTTTATCATGACACCTCATGGTTGATGAGGTCCCTATTGATGAAACTTGTGTTGCCCTTATTTTTTATCAATATACAAGCATGATTAGCAAATATCTCCATATTTATATGTATCATACCCCATACTTTCATACGACTAAGTCTTTGGACCCCTAGATCATGATGGAAGACTTGTTACAAGAGTCAAATTCCCTATTGGTAATTATGCCTCCTTATAAGACTTGATTTTGAACAATATGAATTATATGATGTCTTGACCATATTCTATGATGATCTAACTCTTATAATGTCCATTTACCGATTCTAAATATTAATCTATGAAATCTAGGGTCCCAATTACTGATCTTAATAGTGATATCCTATGATCCCCCAGTTTAAAACTTGATACCATCCTCGATATATGATTGATGACTTCCATATTCCTAAATATTGAAAAGTTGAAATGATTTTTCCTATATGTTGAACTCTTTATTTTATGAATTAGGGATAAGATATCATGTGAACTAGGGTGGGACCCTCTATTGATCTTGATTTGGAAACCAAGATACTTTAATATGATGTTAGTCTCTAATTGTTGAAAATATGAAATCTCAATCATGAACGTATAACCCACCTAGGACAACGCATGAGGTAGGACCCTAAATGTTGGGAGTGGAGGTCATGATATACTCTTGCTTCCTTGACTGGTAATCTCTCCAAATTTGTGATCTATATGATCATCCCTCCAAAAATTTGACTATTGTGATCCTTCCAATTTGATGATTGATGTGACTATTTTTGACTTTGATGCTCGATTGCTCAAGTTTGAGACAATTATAACATTGAATTAATGCCAACATTATAGAGAATATGAAGGTTCTATTATCGATTCAAGGGTTCTATTAATTTTGGGAACAAATTTTCTTTTTAAAGAGGGGAGGATGTGATGGTTTGGAGTTTTCTCTCTCCTCATGTATGTAATCTCTAATTAATATTCACACATATTTCTCCCTCTCTCCTTTAATTTCATGATTTCATATACTTATATGGTTTTTTTGAGTTTATTATGTTTAAATATGACTTGTAGTGACATTCAATTCAACATAAAACTTGCCTTTCAACTACATTATACATTACCCTCTTCATCCCTATTTTGATTGCATACGTGTGTCTATCTATACATAAAAATTCTTATTATTTTGAAGAGGAACTCTCACATTTCTAACACCACAAATTTTGCTCAATACTGAGCTAGTGTGAAAAAGATATGCTCATTTGAAACTTGCCATGCTTTAAATTCGTTTTTGGCTAATTTAATGAGATTAAATCCATTTTTGGTCCAAAATTGGGTGCAACCAAACTCCCCCTCTCCTCTCCTTGGCGATCTGATGCCATCTTCTTTGGTCAATCATAGGACACTATTTTTTGGACCATGAATGTTAAACCTCAGATATAATCGTTGTGGATTACTCTCTCGTCTGAAGGTTGAGGTGTTGTCTTCCATCTTTGTACCATGGCCAACGGCCATGGTGCTTCTCTTCACCTACTACCCTTTTTTCCGCAACCTTGACACCAACTAACCCTTGTTTTCCTATAAAACTTCTTCCTCATCCTTCTTACTTTTTTTTCTCAACAGCTCAGGTTCCCTAGCTCACTGATTTCTTTCCTTGTTCTCCTTCAATTTTCCACCTCTATGGTGGCACCACCGCTAATGGGGTTTGAGATTTCTTGTCCAACCATCCCTAGCTGCAAGGGAGGACATCCACTAGTCTGTGAGCTCCCCTTAGTGTAACCATATTCTTCCCATGACCCCTCTTGCCTCATGCCCCCTTGTTGCTATTATGTTCATATGACCCAAGCTGCCATGCATACTAAACCACACATGGACAAATTGAGAGAAGGAGATGGCCCATAAGACTGTTAGATCTCGGTGGACCCAGATCTGAAGGATGCCTTTTATGCCCCCCCACTCCCCATTTTTAGTTGAGCCAGATTTTTTGAGCCAAGAAATGAGTGTTGGTCTGTGTGGACCTAAAATCAGCGGCCCATAATTTTTCAAAAAAAAGGTAAATATACACACAAAATGATAGAAAATGTCACAATTTTACAAAAATTGTTGAAAATGCATCCCTTACCCAAATATAAATTTACAATATATAAAATTGATTAGAAAAATGAGATATACCACCTACAAATAGTTTCACAACCTAAATCTTTTTGTGGTTCTCCTGATATAGCTAAAAGTGATACATTTATGCTTATAAAATGATCTTTATACACTATTATGTTTCTAGTTGTGTCAATAATGATCTCATGTTGACTTAAACCTTTAAAATTAGTAAATGTACTCCATTGTGGAATATTTTAAGGCTTTGGAACAACTTGATATTGCTTTAATGACTACCTTGACATAAAAATGACACATTTATGTGTGTGGAGGATGTAACTTGATCAAGAATGAAAATTTAGCGTAATTTGTTATCATATGATCATCTAAATTTGAAATCAGTATAACATATCGAAAAAAATCATCTTGACTCTAGAAACTCTAATCCCTTGGATAAGATTCTTGTAAGTTTGGTTCTTTACTTTTGACCAAAAATGATGGAGTTCAAACATAATATCCATGTTTCAACCCTAATTAACATTAGTTGCATATATAATGAGTAGCCATTTCTAAGGTTACATGAAATTATAACCATACCCTGGATCTATGAATCATAATATGATAATGACCTAAATATATGAAACATAACCCTGGACTTTGTGCATGTTTATAAGGTGTATGTGATTTATAGTAATTTCTATTAATATAAATAGGTTGGGACCCTAATTATAGTAGAACTCATAAAAGAATGTTTTAAAATCCAAATGTTATGGAAAAATCATGATCCTTGGGTCCCTATCTTAGATTGGGGGCCAAGTTTGAGATGAATTGAGTAATGCTAGCTATCCTAATTCAAATAGGAGAGGAAAATTTTCAATATTTGTGATTTCCTAATGTGTGTTGCCTAATGTTTGCTTCATTTAAATAGCATGGTTCATTTATTTGTCATGTGTATTCTATTTTCCATATTTCATATGGTTCCCGACTTGGTCTATCTCATGTATACTTTCCAAAACTCGGATTCTCTATCAAACCTTAGATTTCAAAGGAATGCAGGTGCAACTACATTCCATTTCCAACATTGTTCAGATGGAACAATCATCCTCTTCATACTCTTCTCCTCTTTGATTCGTTATCTACAATCACTCTCCTTCTTCCATATTTATATTCACTTTTATTTCCTTTGCCTTCATCGCTCCCTGTCACTTGGAAACAACCATAGGGTAATGCTCCATTGTCACCTTATACGTATTCTGCACATCCATTCGTTCTTTCCCCTATGTTTCCTCTGTCTTCACCTTGGCACCACATACTAGCTATACCAGGACTCTGAATTCGCATCCAATACCACAGTAATGATGCCCCAAACTCCATGTCGTGAAAGCCCAGATTTCATCCTAGCTTCAGCCGCACCACACTCTCTAAAGTACATCCCTCTTTGGTGGCCACTCTAGTTCCCTCATGATTTCACTAGCCTTCACCATCAAAAGAGAATACTCAAAATCCATCTGTTTTTTCTCACTAAGATTTTTCCCAGTCAATTTCCGCCCAAGTCAAATAAATTGATTTTTCCTCTTTTGGCTAGTGATTGGTATCCTAGAGCATTCTACGATGTATGCTTCTTTGTTTCATATTTTTGGCAATCAAAAGCTTCATCTTCTTTTGGCCTCGAGTGGAGTACAAGGTCTTGTATTTTGTGTTGATTATCTTATGTTTTCCCACTACGGGTCTCTTCTCCTTCCTCTTTGAGTTTGAACTCCTCTCTAATGGGTCACTTCACCATTTTCATGCATCCTAGACTCTTCTTCTTGAAGACTATCTTTTGAATCTTAATCTAGTGTTCCCCATTGGTTTTTTGTGAAGGCTCATAGACTTCCCATCTTACAAGAAACAAAGAAACTATTCTTGTCATTGGTTCTTCGTGGGATCGAGGAAGAGGATGCAAATTTTGATTCTTCAATTTTCCCCCACCAATATTTTCTTTTACCACACTGATTATGGCTATTTCAGCCTTTCTAGATCTTTTGATCATTTTTTCCATGCCAATTTTTACATTGGTATAATGACCAAGGAACCCCGTCACACATGAAGTTTGAAAATCCTAATGTGGGGATATTCCAATCATTAAATCAGTTTTCATGTATAAATAACTAAATATATATACTCATCATAAAAATAAAATAAAATCTGCCAAATTGTGTGATTTTTCTCCATCCAATGATGTAATTTTCATCATCTAATTCCAATTTGCCAAATATTTGATTTTAGAGGATTTCTCTAATTGTTTAGAATTTCTAAAATTCATAACCAATAAACCATACTTGAGAAAATTTGACTAAAATACTTTATGAGATCAAGAAAGTATAATCTAAATTATGGAGTGTTTTTGGTAACCTAAGTCAGTAATAATAAAAAAGATGATTTCTAGGGTTCACATAATTAATGTGAATTTAACCCTAAATTTCATATATGCATGTATAGGTGGCTTGTGACCCATTACTTGGAACTAAAATTGACCGTGGACACATGTAAACTCAATTTGAGGTATGTTGGATCCCTTACTTCTATGTTGAGCAATTACCCCAAATTTAGCACTCTCTTGGTCCTTTGGTACAAGCTATCCTATACACTTCTCTCTCTCTCCTCTGAGAGGTTGACTCATGTGAGTTAGTTGATATGAATCTTTTGCTATCTAGTTGGATGTGCTTTATCCCTCTTGATTTGGGAAACCTTGATAATTATATTATGTCATTTTTATCTAATATATCTCAATTCTATTTGTAAGCTCATAATGGCATTTTTTCTAAGAAGTTCCATTTTGTCTTCTATTGGGGGTATACTTCCAACCCCTTAGGTGAATGACATGGTGGATATGGCATGATGACATGGACCTGGTTTAGTGGAGGTGGTTCTTAGGAGATAGACTTGAGATAGTTTGGACTTCCCTTTGCCTAGTTGTTGAAGTAGTTTCCTTCATGAAAACCCCTAGTGGGAGAACACCTTGTATCTTGTAAAATTGAATATAGTCATTACATTTATTACATATGCCATAATTAGGTCTTAAATACCATTTATTTGAGAAATAAAACATACACCTATTAAGGCATAGACATTAGTGTGTCTGGATTTTATGGGTTTGTTCCTCAACTTAATTGTAGAGTGCATCCCTTCTTATGATCCACTCATTACAATCAACATAAAAATGCATCATCCATGACTCATTGTGTAAACACGAAGAACATATGAAACTCAAATTAGTTCAACTTAGGTTTTCACCTCATTAATCATAAAGAAAATTTTGAACTGACTAATTCTAGACATATTTAATTTCTAGGTTAAAACTCGAGGGTTGTTATAGTGTGTATGCACATCTATATATATAGGTGTTAGGAAGTGATATATGTAGGTGTTAGGAAGTGTTTACCGGCTAGTACATGTAAGTTATATGTATCGGCCATTAATATGGCATATGTGGAATCTGTAAGTTAAATCCAACCATATAGATTGAATCAACATTATTTGGATTAGACATGTTAAAAAAAATTCAACCTCAACTTATATGTATCATGAGATACAACAATAAATCATCCAACGGTATCTGCAATTTCGACAACTTACCATTTATTAGAATATATACATATTTTTTCAATAGATAATACAAAGATATCATATTGTCATGATATTTGGTACACAAGTTATCCTAGAGGTATACATCACATCCATAAAGTTAGATTGTTTTATAGTGTTCTCCAACCATCATAAACAAAAATGGGTGCATATAAGATACATGTACTCAAGTACACAATTCTTTTAGCCTATATATATATATATATATATATATATATATATATATATAGTGTTCTCCAACCATCATAAACAAAAATGGGTGCATATAAGATACATGTACTCAAGTACACAATTCTTTTAGCCTATATATATATATATATATATATATATATATATATATATATATATATATATATATGTCTATATATATATATATATATATATATATTAGAGCAAAATATATATATATATATATATGTATGTATTTGTTTGTGTACATATATGTATATATATGTATATTGTATATATATATATATATATATATATATATATATATATATATATATATATATATATATATATATATATATATATATATATATCTGTGTGTGTGTGTATGCATATATATATATATATATGTATATATATATATATCTATACATATATATACATATATATGTGTATATATATGTTTATATATATATATTTATATATATACATATTTATATTTATATATTTATATATTTATTTATATTTATATTTGTATTTATATTTATATTTATATTTATATTTATATCTATTCATATTTATTTATATTTATATTTATATATATTATGTGTATGTCTATATATCTTTATTTATATATTTGTATTTATATATATATTTATATATATTTATTTGTTTTTGTTTTTGTTTTTATATATATTATGTGTGTGTCAATATATAGAGAGTGTAGGGTCTGCATATGTTACCTATGTGGTAATATAAATTAGTTATCTAGAGTTTTTGGTTATAGTTTGAGCATTTTGGTTACAATTTGTACGTTTCGGTACAAATTTTTACTCTTGGTTACATTTTGGTGGTGTCTTTTTGTCATAAAAATTACTTCTATAATTGTTATCCCAAAAATAAAAGATCACATTGTTGTGTATATCTATTGAAATTTTGGTCTTCTATTTGATATATTGGTGTCTTCCTATTTGGAAATGGACCCACGGGTAACAAAATTATGTAGCCCGATTGGCCACAAATATATCCCCTACACACAAACAAACAAATAAATACATATAGATTTTTTTATATTTATATATAGTAAATAAATGCATACATCCATATAAGCATATATCCCATGATAAACCCCTAGATGAATTGAGTATGTGTCATGTGGAGCTACTAGAGCAACATGTTGAGATTGTGAAGGACCCCAATATTTTTCTTGACTTAAATGTTGATCGGATGGTGGATCAGAAAGATATACACTTGCATTAAAAATATTTACTAAGATGATTTTACATATGATATTGTTCCTCATATGCTAGCACCACACCTTTTATGTGAATACCCATCCCACTGATCAAACCCAAACTGGTCCTTTGGGAAATTTTATAAGGTAAATCAATGTTAATCTAGTGACCATCACAGACTAAGTCAAACTATTCCAAATAAAATGATTCACATAAAGATTTGATTACAAACTATCGTCATAAAAACCTCACATCACTCCATATTCAAGCTCACAAATATTCACTAAAATACTCTAAAAGATGGTAAGATAGAGAAACTAAGTGAAATTTGTTTATTAATCTCAACAATAAATCTACAGGTATATTTGGTTATAGAACAACATATATACTCAATAATTTTAGTTTACAACTCACAAATGTAAGTAATAACCAATGATAGAACCTATCATATCTATCATAAACTACCAACCCATAACTCAGGAAAGTGAGAGTACACGGACACTTTAGACTTATCTATCCTACATGTATCCATGTACTCTCACTTTCTTGAGTTATGGGCTGGTAGTTGATGATAGATATGATAGGTTCTATCATTGGTTCTTACTTACATTTGTGAGTTGTAAACTAAAATTATTGAGTATATGATGTTCTATAACCAAATATACTTGTAGATCTGCTGTTGAGATTAATAAACAAATTTCACTTAGTTTCTCTATCTTACCCTCTTTTAGAGTATTTCAGTGAATATTTGTGAGCTTGAATATGGCGTGATGTGAGGTTTTTATGACGATAGTTTGTAATCAAATCTTTATGTGAATCATTTTATTTGGAATAGTTTGACTTAGTCTGTGATGGTCACTAAATTAAGATTTATTTACCTTATGGAATTTCCCAAAGGACCAGTTTGGGTTTGATCAGTGGGATGGGTATTCACATAAAAGGTGTGGTGATAGCATATGAAGAACAGTCTCATATGTAAAATCATCTTAGTAAATATTTTTAATGCAAGTGTATATCTTTCTGATCCACCATCCAATCATCATTTAAGTCAAGAAAAATATTGGGGTCCTTCACAATCTCAACATGTTTCTCTAGTAGCTCCACATGACACATACGCAATTCATCTAGGGGTTTAGCATGGGCTATATGCTTATATGGATGTATGCATGTATGTATATTACTATATATAAATATAAAAATCTATAAGTATTTGTTTGTTTGTTTGTGTGTAGGGAATATATTTGTATCCAATCGGGCTACATAATTTTGTTACATGTGGGTCCGTTTCCTAATAGGAAGACACCAATGTATTGAATAGAAGACCACAATTTCAATAGATATAGACAACAATGTGATCTTTTGTTTTTGGGACAACAAATGTAGAAGTAATTTTTATGACAAAAAGACGCCACCAAAATGTAACCAAGAGTAAAAATTTGTACCAAAACATACAAATTGTACCAAAATGCTCAAACTATAACCAAAAACTCTAGATAACTAATTTATATTACCACATAGGTAACATATGCAGACCCTACACTCTCTATATATAAACACACACATAATATATATAAAATCAAAAATAATATATATATAAATAAAAATATATAAATAAAGATATACAGACACACACATAATATATATAAATATAAATATAAATAAATATGTATAGATATAAATATATAAATCAATAAATAAATGAATATGTATATGTATACATAAATATATATAAAAATATATATACACACATATATATGTATATATATAGATATGTATATATATATATGTATATATATGTATATAATATATATATACTATACATATATAATTTATATATATACATATCTATATGCATAAACACACACACAGATGTATATATATAAATATATATAGAGAGAGAGAGAGAGAGTCAGGCTAGTGTACACTCGAGTGTACCGGAGGCACCGTACTCCCTAGTCATTTTTGAAGATGCAATAAATTTTTGAAAAATCTAAACTATTAATATTCTTAATTATCATAAGAACATCCTATATAATAAATTTTAGCTCATTTGGACACTTATAGGTCATGCATCTAAAGAAGGAAAAAATCATGTATTTCAAATTAGTTTTGTGTGTTGATTTTGTTGTCCTTCGATGAGTGACTTACACTCATCCAAATGAGTTTAAATTTTGTATGTGACCTATTATTATTGTAACCATGAAGATAAATGGATTAGATTTTGGAAAAACATGGTATAGATAAGCAAACACCATTGGGGTGTACGCTGTGATCTGTACACTCGAGTGTATTCTACACTGACTATATATATATATATATATATATATATATATATATATATATATATATATATATATATATATATATATATATATATAGGGTATATCTTCACTACCCGTGTGGGTAACTATGATTCTCTACCCGTGCATCAGTTTTGTAATAGGAAGGCATGCATTTGTAATGAGACGGTTCAAATTTGTAAGGAGACGATCAAAACTTTAATACAAAGACTCATTTTGTATTACAACATTTTTACAGTCATAAATATATATTTTACTGTTTCCAGACGGAGAATACAAACATCACGTTGTATTTACAAAACGAGTCTGTCTATTACAATTTGGACCGTCTCATTACAAATGCATGCCTTCCTATTACAAAACTGATGCACAGATAGCGAATCTTAGTTACCCACACGGGTAGCAAAGATATATATATATATATATATATATATATATATATATATATATATATATATATATATATATATATATATAGGGCCCATCTTTATTGCCCGCGCGGGTAGCTACCCGCCCACCCTTCCGACTACTTTTTGTCAAAAAACAATTCTCAATTGTAGAGGACTATTTTGTCTAGCTCTCCAAAAAATTTTAGCCAAAAATAATATCATTTGCCTCTCCAAAATCAAAAAACCCATACTTATATATATCTGTTGTATATTTTGTACAGAGTTACTCTTTTATTCATTTAGTTAGTTTCTATTCACCATAGTTACTTTTTTGACAGAAGAGTTACTTTTTTGGCCAGGAGAGTTACTTTTTTGGCTGCCGGGTAGCAAAAATTCAGACTACCCACGTGGGCAACGAATGAACGCCTATATATATATATATATATATATATATATATATATTTATATATATATATATGGCTAAAAGAATTGTGTACCTGAGTACATGTAGCTTACATGTACCCACCTTCATTTATAGGGATTGTAAAATTGTATTGAATAATCCAACCTTATGGATGTATAGTATACCCCTTAGATAAAATGTGTACTAATAATCTTCGCAATCTGATATTCATAGAGCATACAATAAAAGAAAATGTCTATTTTCTAATCAATGGTAAGTTGCAGAAATTACATAAACCATTGAATGATGTATGGCTATATCTCATGATCTACATAAGATATGGTTATGATTTTTTAAAGATATCTAATCTATATAGAGTTGAATCAATCCATATGGTTAGATTTTATCAATATACTCTATATACGCTATTTTAATGGCCGGTACACGTAAGTTACACGTACCGGCCGGTACACACTTCCTAACCCCTATATATATATATGTATATATATAGCTAAAGGAATTGTGTACTTGAGTACATGTATCTTATATGTACCCATTTTTGTATATGATGGTTGAAGAACACTATAGAACAATCTAACTTTATGGATGTGATGTATACCTCTAGGATAACATGTGTACCAAATATCACACAAATATGATATCTCTATATTATCTTTTGAAAAAATATGTATATATTCTAATAAACGGTACGTTGTTGAAATTACAGATATCGTTGGATGATTTATTGTTGTATCTCATGATACATATAAGATGAGGTTGAATGTTTTTTTAAATGTCTAATCCAAATAATGTTGATTCGATCTATATCATTGGATTTAACTTACGGATTCCACATATGCCATATTAATGGCCGGTACAAATAACTTACACGTACTTCCTGATACACACTTCCAAACCCCTATATATATCACTTCCTAACACCTATATATATATATATGCACACACACACACACACACTATAACAACCCTCAAGTTTAAACCTAGAAATTAAATATGTCTAAAATTAGTCAATTCAAAATTTTCTTTATGATTAATGAGGTGAAAACTTAAGTTGAACTCATTTGAGTTTCATATATTATTTGTGTTTACACAACTAGTCATGGATGATGCATTTTTATGTTGATTGTAATGAGTGGAGCCTGAGAAGGGATCCACTCTACAATTATGTTGACAAACAAACCCATAAAATCCAAACACACTAATGTGTATGCCTTAATAGGTGTATGTTTTATTTCTCAAATAAATTGTATTTAATACCTAATTATGGCATATGTAATAAATGTAATGACTATATTCAATTTTACAAGATATAAGGTGTTCTCCCACTAGGGGTTTACATGAAGGCAACTACTTCAACAACTAGGCAAAGGGAAGTCCAAACTATCTCAAGTCTATCTCCCAGGAACCGGCTTCACTAAACCAAGTCCATGTCATCATGTCATATCCACCATGTCATTCACCTAAGGGGTTGGAAGTATACCCTCAATACAAGACAAAATGGAACTTGTTAGAAAAAAATGCCATTATGAGCTTACAAATAGAATTGATATATATTAGATAAAAATGACATAATATCACTATCAAGGTTTCCCGAATCAAGAGGGATAAACACATCCAACTAGATAGAAAAAGATTCATATCAACTAACTCACATGAGTCAACCTTTTAGAGGAGAGAGAGAGAAGTGTATAGGATAGATTGTACCAAAGGACCAAGAGAGTGCTAAATTTAGGTTATTGCTCAACATAGAAGTAAGGGATCCATCATACCTCAGATCGAGTTTACATGTGTCCAAGGTCAATTTCAGTTCCAAATAATGGGTCACAAGCCACGTATACATGCATATATGAAATTTAGGGTTAAGTTCACATTAATTATGTGAACCCTAGAAATCATCTTTTTTTATTTTTACTTACTTAGGTTACCAAAAACACTCCATAATTTAGATTATACTTTCTTGATTTCATAACGTATTTTAGTCTATTTTCCTCAAGTATAGTTTATTGGTAACGAATTTTAGAAATTCTAAACAATTAGAGAAATCCTTTAAAATCAAATATTTGGCAAATTGGAATTAGATGATGAAAATTACATAATTGGATGGAGAAAAATCACACAATTTGGCATTTTTTATTTAATTTTTATGATGAGTATATATATTTAGCTATTTATACATGAAAATCGATCTAATGATTGGAATATCCCCACATCAAGATTTTCAAACTGCATGTGTGATGGGGTTCCTTGGTCATTATACCAATGCAAAAAATAGCATGGAAAAATGATCAAAAGATCTAGCAAGGCTGAAATACCCATGAATAGTGTGGCAAAAGAAAATATTGGTGAGGGAAAATTTAAGAATCAAAATTTGCGTCCTCTTCCTCGATCCCACAAAGAAACAGTGCCAAGAATAGTTGCTTTGGTTCTAGTAAGATGGGAAGTCTATGAACCTTCACAAAAAGTCAATGGAGAACACTAGATTAAGGTTCAGAAGACTGTCTTCAAGAAGAAGAGTCTAGGATGCTTGGAAATGGTGAAGTGACCCATTAGAGATTAGTTCATACTCAAAGTGGAAGGATAAGAGACTAGTAGTGGGAAAACATAAGCCAATCAACACAAAATATAGGACCTTGTACTCCACTCGAGGCCAAAAGAAGATGAAGCCTTTGATTGCCAAAAATATGAAACAAAGAAGCATAGATTGTAGATTTCTCTAGGATACCAATCACTAGCCAAAATAGGAAAAATTAGTTTATATGACTAGGGTGAAAATTAACTGGGAAAAAACTTAGTGAAAACAAATGGATGGATTTTGAGTATTCTCTGTTGATGGTGAAGGCTAGTGCAATCTCGAGTGAACTGGAGTGGCCACCAGAGAGGGATGTAGTTCAGAGAATGTGGTGCGGCTGAAGCTAGGCTGAAATTTGGGCTTTCATGACATGGAGTTTGGGGCATCATTACTATGGCATTGGATGCAAATTCAGAGTCCTGGTATAGCTATTATGTGGTGTCGAGGTACAGAAATAGGACAAATAGGGGAAATAATGAATCGGTGTGCAGAATACGTATAAGGTGACAATGAAGCATTACCCTGTGGTTGTTTCCAAGTGACAGGAAGCGACGAAGACAAAGGAAGTTAAAGTGAATATAAATATGGAAGAAGGAGAGTGATTGTAGATAACAAATCAAATAGGGGAAGAGAATAAAGAGGATGATTGTTCCATCTGAACAATGTTCAAAATGGAAGGTAGTTGCACCTGCATTCCTTTGAAAACCAAGGTTTGATAGAGATTCTGAGTTTTAGAAGCATACATGAGAGAGACCAAGTCGGGAACCATTTGAAAGCTGGAAAATAGAATACATATGACAAATAAATGAACCATGACATTTAAATGAAGCAAACATTAGGCAACACAAATTAGGAAATCATGAATATTGAAAATTTTCCTCTCCTATTTAAATTAGGATAGCTAGGATTACTCAATTCGTCTCAAACTTGGCACCCAATCTAAGATAGGGACCCAAGGATCATGATTTTTCCATAACATTTGGAATTTTAATTTTTCTTTTATGAGTTCTAATATAATTAGGGTCCCAACCTATTTATATTAATAGAAATTACTATACATCACATACACCTTATCAACATTCATGAAGTCTAGGGTTATGTTTCATATTACTATACATCACATACACCTTATAAACATTCATGAAGTCTAGGGTTATGTTTCATACATTTTGTTCATTATCATATTATGATTCATAGATCCAGGGTATGGTTATAATTTCATGTAACCTTAGAATGGGCTACTCATTATATATGCAACTAATGTTAATTAGGGTTGAAACATGGATATTATGTTTGAACTCCATCCTTTTTGGTCAAAACTAAAGAACCAAGATTACAAGCATCTTATCCAAGGGATTAGAGTTTCTAGAGTCAAGATGATTTGTTTCAACATGTTATACTGATTTCAAATTTAGATGATCAGATGATAATAAATTACACTAAATTTTCATTCTTGAACAAGTTGCATCCTCCACACACATAAATGTATCATTTTTAGATCAAGATTGTCATTAAAGCAATATCAAGTTGATCCAAATCCTTAAAATATTTCACAATGGAGTACATTTACTGATTTAGAGGTTTAAGTCAACATGAGATCATTATTGACACAACTGGAAACATAATAGTGCATAAAGATCATTATATAAGCATAAAGGTATCACTTTTATCTATATCAGGAGAGACACAAAAATATTTACTTTTTGAAACTATTTGTAGGTGGTAGATTTCATTTTTCTAATCAATTTTATATATTGCAAATTTATATTTGGGTGAAGGATTCATTTTCTACAATTTTTGTAAGATTGTGACATTTTCTAGCATTTTTTTGTATATTTACCTTTTTTTGAGAAATTATGGGCCGCTGATTTTAGGTCCACACAGACCAACACTCATTTCTTGGCTCAAAAATATGGCTCAACTAAAAGTGGGGAGTTGGGGGGGTCAAAGGCATCCTTCAAATCTGGGTCCATCGGGATCTAACAGTCTTAAGGGCCATCTCCTTTTCTCACATGTGTGGTTTTCCATCCATGGCAGCTCGGGTCATATGAGCATAATAGCAACAGGGGACATGAGGAAAGAGGGGCCATGGGAAGAATATCGTTACACTAAGGGGATCTCACGGACTAGCGGATGTCCTCCCTTGTTGCTAGGGATGGTTGCACAAGAAAGCTCAAACCCCATTAGCAGTGGTGCCACCATAGAGGTGGAAAATTGAAGGAGAATAGGGAAAGAAATCAGTGAGCTAGGGAACCCGAGTTGTTGAGAAAAAAGAGGAAGAAGGATGAGGAAGAAGTTTTATAGGAACATAGGGGTTAGTTTGTGTCAAGGTTGTGGAAAAAAGGGTAGTAGGTGAAGAGAAGCACCATGGCCGTTGGCCATGGTATACATATGGAAGACAACACCTCAACCTTCAGAAGGGAGAGTAATCCACAACGATTATATTTGAGGTCTAACATTCACGGTCCAAAAAATAGTGGCATGTGATTGGCCAAATAAGATGGAGTCAGATCGCCAATAAAAGGAGAGGGGGAGTTGGGTTGCACCCAATTTTGGACCAAAAATGGATTTAATCTGATTAAATTAGCCAAAAATGAAGTTAAAGCAAGTCAAGTTTCAAATGAGCATATCTTTTTCATGCTAGCTCAGTATTGAGAAAATTTTGGGGTGTTAGAAATGTGAGAGTTCCTCTTCAAAATAATAAGATTTTTTGTGTATAGATAGACACATGTATGCGATCAAAATAGGGATAAAGAGGGTACTGTATAATGTATTTGAAAGACAAGTTTTATGTTGAATTGAATGTCACTACAAGTCACATTTACACATAATTAACTCAAAAAACCATAGAAGTATATGAAATCATGAAATTAAAGGAGAGAGGCAGATATTTGTGTGAAGATGAATTAGAGAATACATACATGAGGAGAGAGAAAACTCCAAACCATCACATCCTCCGCTCTTTACAAAGAAAATTTGTTCCCAAAATTAATAGAACCCTTGAATCGAGATCGGAACCTTCATATTCAGCATAATGTCGGCATTAATTCAATGTTATAATTGTCTCAAAGTTGAGCAATCTAGCATCAAGGTAAATAATAGTCACATCAATCATCAAATTGGAAGGATCACAATAGTCAAGATTTGGAGGGATGATCATATAGATCACAAATTTGGAGAGATCACCAGTCAAGGAATCAAGAGTATATCATTCCCTCCACTCCCAACATTTAGGTTCCTACCTCATGCGTTGTCCTAGGTGGGTTATACGTTCATGATTGAGATTTCGTATTTTCAACAATTAGAGACTAACATCATATTTTAGTATTTTAGTTTCCAAATTAAGATGAATGGAAGGGCCACCCTAGTTCACATGATAGATTATCCCTAATTCATATATAAAGAGGTCAGCATATAGGAAAAATCATTTCAAATTTTCAATATTTGGGAACATGGAAGTCATCAATCATATATCAAGGATGGTATCAAGTTTTAAATTGGGGGATCATAGGATATAAATATTAAGATCAGTAATAGGGACCCTAGATTTCATAGATTAATATTGAGAATCGGTATATGACATTAAAAATCATTCATTCAAAATTTTGAAAGCTAGGGTTTTAATAATTATGTAGAGATTAGATGTTATCACTCACTCTTATACAACAATCAACATCATTTCAAGATATCATCATCAATTTCATTATGGTATTTGAGGTTGATAAATGATTTAGACCTAGGTCATTTTAGATACCTAAGACACAAGATAAAGTGAAAATTATTGTGGTAAAGATTATCATCAAATTTAGTTTCAAGACTGAGTGTCAATATCATCATAAAATTGACCTATTAGAGACTTAGGTCAAGATATCTAAATTGTGTAGACGAGGTTGCCTTTCCAAAACTTTAAATAATCACAACATGAAAATTTGGTGGAAATCATCATATGGATGTGTAGACTGTAGTTTAGGGGTTTCATAATTTAACTACCAGTCTAATATAACACAATGTTCTCCTTTGTCATGAAACATTTATAACAATTTATCAATCGATATTACATTATGAGATCATAATTCTTGTTTTAAGATTTTTTTTTGTATTTTTGCAATCATAATATTGATCTCTTCCCTTCATAGATAAAGGAAAGTGGTTATAGTTAGAAAATAGGGAATTATAAGAGTTAGAGCATCATAGAATATGGTCAAGACATCATATAATTCATATTTTTCAAAATCGAACCTTATAAGGAGGCATAATTACCAATAGGGAATTTGACTCTTATAACAAGTCTTCCATCATGATCTAGGGGTCCAAAGACTTAGTCAAATGAAAGTATGGAGATATTTGTTAATCATGTTTTCAATTTGATAAAAAATAAGGGCAACACAAGTTTCATCAATAGGGACCTTATCAACCATGAGGTGTTGAAACACGAGTTCGACCTTATTTCACCACATCAAGTATTCTTGTGATTTACCTAAAATTTAGAAAGCACATATGTTAGATTTGGTATAATTGAATTTGGATAACATTTACACATGAGTACATCACTTTCAAGAGTACTTTCACTAGGCAAAATAGGATTTTCAGTTTAGGACCAGATTATTGTATCATTATAACCAACATTTATGAATATAATAAGTGAACATCATTAGTATTCCCATGCATAATCTACCCATAGTCAAGAAATCATGTGATTAATTCTTTTGAGAGAAGGATCACACGAGGAGATGAGAAAACTAACTAACCAAATTCAATTGGGTGACTTATGGTGGTCCTTAAAGAAGATATGTGATGCTAAAAGATTTTTTATGCTTTTAAGGAAGAAACCCAATACATTATTGGATACACTTTGGGTAGGTAGGCATGTAGAGGAACCTCATCCATTGTGATTTGGCAGATAAAAGGTGATTCCTAGTCAGAAACTCCATGTTTAGCACCATACTGATTTCCTTAGTTTTACCATTTTAGATTTTTGTCCTTCCTATGTTCATATGTTGTGTTATGACTCAAACATATATAGAGGCTTACATTTGTCATGGGTGTAGTTATTACCCTAAGCCTCACTCCTAAATCCTAATGTCTAAACAACCATAGGCAAGCGGACATGGGCGTCCATCCCTATAATGATAGACTATATTTCATATAAGTTGTATATATGAAAGGTAAAACATAATTAAAAAATATAACAAGATGCATCATGCAAACTAGAGACATGTACCGATTCATATTTCAAAGATATCCCATTTATGTTTCATTACAATAGAATTTTTGTCTTGAATGCAACAAATATTCATTAGGCATCTAAAATTTGATAAAAAAAACATGACAATGCAAAAGCATTGAGTACGCTACAAAAGGCATGTAACCATAGATTAAGTGTTACATAAAAATTTCTTGTATAGGGCATTATTATAAGAAAAAAGAAGTAACAAGGTGAAACAATATGAAATGCATTCCTTTATACAAAAAAATAGTTTAGGTTTCTTTTTTCATTATATCAAGGTTAGGCCATTGACAAACATCCCAAGGAAGAATTCATGAGGGGAATTTGAGACTCAACATCTAAAAATGTCACCCTATTTTTATGTGAGTGAACTCATGACCAAAGTCAATTAGCTAATCCTGTTTCAACATGTCGTGTGCCCTTACCCTAGGATATAGAATGTACATAAGGGTTATATAATGATTTTGTAGATTATGTTCAATTTTTTTCAACTCATATAATAAAAAATCAAAGTAGTATTCATAGGAACAATATCTCAAACTAGAAACTATGTAGCCAACATTTATAAGTTCATACAAAAAAACAAGCCAATGTCATAGCACAGTCAAGAAATTAAGCATATCTTTTAAGAAGTGAACAATTTATGATCCTTAGAAAAGATATCTAGAGAAGGCCCAACCCAAAGGGGGCCTAAGATATAGAAAGATATAACATGGGGTCTTATATCAATATAGTTTTGATAAGCTAAACAACATATTTTTCATGTGGATGTTGCCCTAG
Source organism: Alisma plantago-aquatica (assembly GCA_963693085.1). Lineage (NCBI taxonomy): Eukaryota > Viridiplantae > Streptophyta > Magnoliopsida > Alismatales > Alismataceae > Alisma > Alisma plantago-aquatica. The sequence continues at coordinate 931,353,937 of OY856413.1, read as the reverse complement.
GACTAGGTTTCAATAAGTTAATTCTTAGATCCAAGGTCCCAAACATGCATGCATTTAATGAACATAATCCAAGCATCAACAATAGGCACTAGGGATACGAGAAAAATACACATTATTAGTGATACAAGATAACATTATTCTCTAATTTAGAAATAGGGGAATCATGATATTCATATATTATCATTTTTCTTTCAAGATAATAGTCAAGTCATATTAGATCAATTTTTTGCAACATGGTCACATTTCCAAGTCATAGGAACACTAAGTATACTGATTTGGGAATTAGAGCTTCAAGTATGATAAATACACCAATTTAAAGTTTTAAGATAACATATGAGGCACTAGAGTAGGATTCTTAAAATTTTAGAGTCCAAAATCACACATATATTTAGATCTATTAGGTGTCACATATATGTCAAATGTAGTCCAAAGGAGTATATGAGGTTTTAATATGGAATTTCGTGTCACAAGTCACTATAAGGACTGAGTTGAATGTAAAAATCAGGGTTTGATAATTAAAGATCCATTTTTTAATAAGGATTAAAGATACAATCCTATAAGTACATAAACATCACAATTTAGGGCATATTGGTGTGTAAAAAGGTAAGTCTTTCATGTCATATCAGTTATTCATGGTAAAAAGACATAAAGTCTTACTCAAATGTGGCACATAGCTTCATAAATTTTGTTGTTGCCAAAGTTAAGTGATCATATGACAGAAAATTAGGCCAAAATTCCATTTTGATCGAGTAACATCCTCTATACACATAAAGTGTCATTTTTTGGTCAAGGTAGTCATGAAAGTCATATCAACTCGATTCAAAGCATTAAACAAGTCCACAATGGATCAATTTTACTGACTTAGAGGTTTGAAGAAACATGAGATCATTATTGACTCAAAGGAAACATAATAGGGCATAAAGACCATTAAATAAGCAGAGCACATACATTGACAAGGTGCTAAAGAGGTTTAGCATGGAGGGTTCTAAGAGAGGTAACTTGCCCATGTCCCATGGGGTTACGATCGCTAAATCCCAATGTCCTACTTCATGTGATGAACGAGCACGCATGAGTAATATTCCATATGCATCAGCAATTGGATCTATCATGTACGCGATGTTATGTACTCATCCTGATGTGTCGTATGCTTTGAGCATGACGAGTCGGTATCACTCAGATCCAGGTGAATGTCACTGGATGGCTGTAAAGAACATCCTAAAGTACTTGAGAAGGACTAAGGATCAATTCTTGGTATACGGTGGTGAGGAAGAGCTCGTGGTAAAAGGTTACACCGATGCTAGCTTCCAAACTGACAAAGATGACTACATATCGCAATCTGGATTTGTGTTTTGCCTGAACAACGGAGTTGTGATCTGGAAGAGTTCCAAGCAAGAGACGGTTGCAGATTCTACAACAGAGGTCAAATATATTGCCGCATCTAATGTTGCAAAGGAAGCTGTGTGGATCAATAAGTTCATTTCTGAACTTGGAGTGGTTCCAAGCGTTGGTGATGCAATTGAGTTGTTTTGCGACAACAATGGAGCAATTGCACAGGCTAAAGAACCAAGATCGCACCAACGTTCCAAAAATATTCTATGGCGGTTCCATCTCATACGAGAGATCGTACAATGAGGAGATGTGTAGATTTGCAGAGTACCTACAGAAAGCAATGTGGCTGACCCGCTCACAAAAGCACTTTCACAGTAGAAACATGACGGACATGTTCGATCACTTGGATTGAGATTCATGAGTGATTGGGTATAAGTGCAAGTGGGAATCTGTTGGTATGTATGGCCATAGAGACTATCATTCGATGATTGTAATGGGATACTATGTAAATGATTTGTAATACTACATTGATCATATCAATAATGGCAAGTTTCCAATCTATATGTTTGTGTTTTATATTGTGAGATGACCATAAAACTTATAGATGTCTATAGAATAATATACTCAATGACATATGTCTTCGGGTTGATGACCTGAACAGTGAGATCATATGTATGTTAATAGTATGTATTCTTGTTTTGTCCCTAATCGGTTGTTATTGTGGAAATATCCATAGACATCAATAACACATAAGATTAGAATGTATGTTGGTTGATGGAAGAATCTCATTATCCATGATATGGAGATATCAAACCAAATACATAGATACTTGTTAGAGAACAGTGTATGGGATAGACCCACCTTGAGAGTGACACATGGATACCATGATTGATAGTTAGAGTCACATCTCATAATGATGGTGGTGATTGTGGTTCTTAGACCTGAACTCACTATACTTATCACATGTCGTTCGGTGTACTTTGACATCATGCATCATGGTCCTGAATAAGGATTGCCATAAAGATGGTGATTGGGTGCACTATGACACATGGGGATGACTGTGAGTGATGTAGATGGAATTTGTCCTTCCTACGGGAGTTTGATATTCCGGCCACTTGATAAGTGAGACTGAGAAATGCATGGTCATGCTGATGTGAGTCAATATGTGATATTGAGCTTACATATATCTCAGACAGTCTGCTCTAGTTCAAGGAACATGGATTGAACGTTGAAAAGGATAACAATTCCATGACTTGAGTTCAATTCAGATATCAACGACAAAGGAACTATGCAATCACTGTAACACCAGTCATGAATGATAGGTTAAGTTGTTCTCCAACTTCTCCAATTACTTGGGTGGCAATGAAGTCTTGCTAGATACCAATCATTGCTTGTGAAATCATAATATGATTATGGATATCACTGCCAACGTAATTTGGAGCCTACCGGGTCACACGCATAGGATGTGTTGGAATAGGAGTATAATTGTGGATTTGATTGGAATTGCTTCGAATCACATTGATTACTAAAATGTTTGTGTAATCGATTAGAATAATATTGGAGTGACTGGCTTTAAGTGCAAGTGTGATTTTGTTGGCATATATGCACATAAATCCATCCCAAGCGATTGCATGGAGTCGGATATTAATTAATCAATTAATGTGATTATTTTGTTAATTAATGAATTCCGGAATATTCTAATTAATCCACAAGCGTTTTAATTAACGCAACGCTTCTGTTTACCGATGGGTTTAGGAAACCCTATTTCCCTTCGTATCCTATTTAAAGGAGGATTGACGGCCGATATCTATATAAGATAGATAGAGGCTTTTCAGTTTACACTCACGCACATAAACCCTATCCGACATCATCCTTAGGAGAGAAACGCACTGCTAGCACGCCGCCGCAGAGACATGACTCCTTCCCGCCAGCTTGGGAAGCGTGACGTGGAGTTCCGTCCATCTACGTGGATGAAGTAGAGACACAGACGCCTTGACGCCTGCATTCGGAGGACATCGGCGACCACATGTACGTTATGCGAGCAGCGTACGTCACCGCCGCAAAGAAACGCCGCTGGATCTTCCTGCGACGCGCTTGACGAATGGGAGAGAAGTTCCGTCTGTGTAGGCCAGCAGTGTTGCACACTATCGTGCAGCGGGAAATCGCCAGACTTGCTCCGCAATAAGGTATATCCCGCAAACACTCCTTCCAAATACGTTGTTGTCGATGAGATCTTGTTTCGGGTTGCGTGGATTTTATTGCTTCCGTCGCGCATGTTTTCTCCACAAAACCCAACAGTATCAATATTCACTATATTAGGAGAACCACAAATAGATTAGGTTGTTCAAATTTTTAGGTGGTAGATCTCATTTTTCTAGATCAATTTGGTATGTGGGAGGTCGATATTGTGGTAAATGAAGCATTTTCTACAAATTTTGTAAGATCTTGGCATTTTCTAGAATTTTGGGTGAAAGAGAGACATTACCTTTTTTGGAAATGATGGGCTGCCATTTTGGGTCCACCATGGAAAGAGATGATCTCACAAATGATAGCATATGGAGACACCAAAATAGGGAGGGGGCATTAAGGTTGGCCTTCAAATCTGGGCACATCGGTATCTAACAGTCCCAAGGCTGTCTCCTTTTCCCAATCTATTCGTGAGAGGTCCTACGACTGCTAGTGGCTCAGTTCATCAGAGTAGAATAGTTACAGGGGGCGGGAGGTGTTGGGGGGCACATGTAGAAGATGATAACATAAGGGGGGCTCATTAGCCTGTGACTATCCTCCCTTTGCAACTAAGGATGACTGAGGGAGAAAGCCTATGACCGGTCACGCCACCACGAAGGCAGAAGATCAAAGGAGAAGAAAGAAAGAAACGAGAGCACTAGGACACCCATGATGTGAATAAAAAAGAGGAAAATGGATGGAGAGAGAGTTTTATAGGAAGAGTGGGGGTTAAATGGTGTAAAGGTGGCAAGAAAAATGGTATTAGGTTAAGAGCAGCATCATGTCCACCGACCGTGGTATGGATATGGAAGACAAACACCTCAACTGTTGGATGGGAGTATAATCCAAAATTGATGGACTCGAGGGATGACACTCATGGTCCAAAAAACCATAACCTATGATTGGTTGACCAAGATGGAGCCAGATTGTCAAGGAAAGGAGAGGAGCAAATGGACCGCCCCAATTTTGGACCCAAAATGGATCAAATCCTATGTAATGAGCCAAAAATGAATTAAAAACAAGGCAAATTACAAATGAGCACATCTTCTAATATTAGCTCCTGATTGTGGTAAACTTGGTTGTTGGAAACATGAAAGTTCCCACTACACAATGAGCATAAGGATGGGGTAGCGAGAGATACATAGATGAGATCCAAATAGGTATGAAGAGGGTAATGTAAAATGTAGTTGAAATCCAAGTTTTATGTTGAATTGAGTGTCATCACAAGTCACATGTGCAAACAATAAAATCAATAATAGTCAAAGTATATCAATGCACAAAATAGAAGGCAAGAGTGAGAAATTTGTGCAAAGATGATGTACATAGTTCATACATGAGGAGAGATAAGAGTCTGGGCCATCATTCTATATCAAGTCAAGTTAAATCACACATTATTATTGAAATCGGGTCAATTTACTTAAGTTTTCAGGTGATAATGTTAACTATGTTAAGTACTTAATATTTTGAATTTATTTCATTTCATTTTAGTTATATGTTGTTTTCATATTATAACTACTCAGTTCCACTCACACTAGTCGTATGTTGGCCTGTGTGGTTGTATACGAGATGTCCACATGTGGTGGTGAGACAAAGAGGATTAAGGCATCATTATAAGGACAATCATGATCTAGTAAAGTTATAGAACTTGGTGGGGTGCCATTATCAACCTATGTTTTGTTTTATGTATTAAGTCTAGTATATTTATATATAGTTTTGAACAATGTCATAAGTAGGTATTGAGTTTCCTCTTTACGAAAAGTTTTTGAGAATGAGAAACACAATGTGACCTTGAGTTGGTTACACTTTCACTTATTTTTTATACATGATATTCAATGTGTGTGACACCCTCCTCAATTTTATGAGATAGGAATTGATTCTTCCACTCATGTTCATGTGTATGAACTGGGATGTTACAACTTGGTATAAAAGCAATTAGATAATTGGACACCAGGCATTCTCATGATTATAAATTAATTAGATGTCCCTTTAGGTTCCTTACGCACATGTTTACTGAGTCATGGATTGAAGCAATAGTAAGATCAGAAATAAGGATGAATAACCCTTATGTTTGAGAAATGGATAATGGTGGGAATCACGATAGAGAATTAAAGCCTCGAGGTTTATGTATTCTAGTATATGTACTAGGGATATATGTCCATCAAGCCGACATCTTATACATTAACCTTCACATGTGAATGTCCTAGTTTTCTCTCAATTGTAAAGGCCAGGCAATTGAGGGACGTAGAGGGATGTCATGATCAATACGACTTATTATGTGACTCTTCTCTTCTTACTAGTGCATGAGGTCCGGTACGTGTGCATTGTTGAGTAAGTGGGGAGTTTTATAATGAGGTCTCACATTGTTGGGTATGTGTTGTATCAACACATATCTTGGGATGTCAGAAATATGAGTGAGATTAAAGGCCTAATTTAGATAGTCTCTTGACAAAATACAAATCGTTGGTAAAAAGCCATTATTTATGCCAACGTTAAATGTTAAATACATTTTTGTTTATTTTATGAGGATCAAGAAAAGCTAATAAGAGTGATTTTGATAAATTTCATGCTAAATACATTTGTGATTAATTTATGGTGCAATGAGCACCTGGGAGAAATGGATTCTCAGGTGCAATCAGCTCTTAGGAACAATGACAACTTGCATGGAGTTATGTGAAGCAATGATCAATTTGGTGCAAAGTTATGTGAAGATCTCACCTTCTTGACTCATTGCTTGTGAGTAATAAGATTTTGATAATGACAAATGTATGTCATAACTTTTTGCTGTGGTAGATATGAAAGTATGGTTTAGTTTTAGGTTCAATTCATAATCCATGCACTTGCTAATTTTTCTAGTCATGTTAATATATAACTAATTAGTTATCCATGTGAATTTTGTATCGTGAGTATGTTAATGTAGACCTTTGAAATGATATGCCAAGATCTATATGTTAGTGTCACATGAAACCTTAAGGTGGGTAGTGCATTAAAAAGACATGAAAATTTTCATGATGAAATTTCTATAAGGTGGATAGGTTGAATAAACCTTAAATTTGAAGCTATATATATATATATATATATCTATATATATGCATATATATAATTACAAACATTTAGATGTATTTCTATATATTTAATGAGTTGAAACCCTAAGTTGACCTAGTTTGACTTTCATATGTTCAATTATCTAATTTTAAGATCATGCAAATTTGTTATAGTTGGTACGATATAATATGATTCCTAGATATCAATAAACCTAGAGTAACCCACAAAAAATGATAGCACTATATTGGTTGCATCTTAGCCAGACAATACAAAGATATAGTCCAATTTATGAAATGATGACTAGTTAGGGTCTAAATACAAAATGACCCGACATGCATTCACATTATGTTTCTAATTTTGGTGTATGAATAGTTCATGTGTTATTAGATCTTGTACCAAATTTTAATCTTGTAAAGTCATCTTTAATAATCTGCATTGCTTTAATTATGGTAAAGACCTAATCATGTAAAACACACAATTCCCTAGATCAAATGTGAGAATTGACTTGATATTCAAATTACTCATATTTGAATTAGTGAAAACACACAGTTTCATCAAAATCAAGTAGTCCTATATATTCCAAATTATATTAAAAAAGGAATATATAATTCCATTTGTGGACCTGCTCAACATCCTGATACAACCAGTTATTTGTCTCACACGTAAGTTAAATGATTTTAAGCCTAAGTTGACCAAGTCAAGCGCTAGTGGCCTAATTACATATTTGGTAGATGGGCTTAGTCACCACCTTTTATGGATCTAACCAACAATCAAAAATTTCTCTATCTCACCCAATTTCTCCCTACGATAGGAACTCCAACAATACACATCGGAAGATACCCTTCCCTACCTCAATCTCCTCCCACCCCCATGGGAACCCCAAATGTAAGTCATTTCACCTTCAGTTTGTCCTTCTGAGCTAAAAGACCCCAAAATCCATGTGGTTTTATCCATTAGAGTGCTCTACCAGACCTGCACCAGTACCTAACCTCCAGTGATTATCCACGTCTGTCAAAGACTTCAAGCATGGAACTAATCACCAAAAAATCCATCAATGAACACTAGAACATGTTCTCAATCATCCTAGAATGATGATGATCCTTGTGGTATAGATGATTAAGTTCATCTTCATTTGACCTCCTCCATAGGTTGGCAACAACACCTCAAACCATAAAAGTTCATACTGTGAACATGGATCACCTCACTTGGCTTCAAAGGACCTTATCCAAGATATGATTCAAACACCAAAGTAGTAAAAAATCATCTTCCTCATTTGTGAGACCTAATAGGTTCCCACACTCCTGCTCACAAAATTTGGTCATTTATTCTTTCTTTGCCTCTGCCTAGATCTACCAAACCTTCCTAGATTCCTTTTATAAATCCTAGATCCATTGTTGCTTTGTGCTCAAGGATCCCCTCTATTCTATTCATGGCAGAAGGTACATTGGCCAATCTCGGGCATTGTGAGATCAACCCTACTCAGTATGCAAGATGGAAACTAGCCTGGATGATGGGGATATGATGTATGCATAAATTGTCGTTATTTTGATATCTAATTTGGTTATTTTCTGTACCATTTGTGCTTAATTGAATATCTTTTTAATACATATTTTACCAAATTAGTAAAAATCACTTGTGCATCGTTTCTTATATTTTTACATGTATTTTACATGCATTTTACATGTTTTAATTATTATAATAATTATTTGATTTTATTCATTGATTATTTTATGGCAGATAATTATTATTTACTGGAGCAAAGCCGATACCATCGACTTGCAACTCGATGGTAACGACATGGCATCAGAGTACAAATATTTTTTGCTCTAGATTGAAAAGGAAAAAGACGTTTTACTGTGAAGAAGTCGATACCATCGGCTTCCAACTCGATACCATCGACTCAGACGCTGCAGACCAAATTTTAATGTGTTAAATCTAACACATATTGTATTAAAATTTACATTTTAGGTTTCCTCTTGACCTAAACATGTACGATGGCTATAAAAGACACCATTAGAACCGCAATTGGGAGATCTATCGGTGGGGGATGACATCAAAAGCGAACAGAGAGAGAAAGGTAGAGGAACCCTACACGGAAGACCTCGGAGGCGTTTTGGTGGCGGAAACGACGACAAATTATCTTCATCTTCTCCAGATCCACTCTTTAACCCTTTCTCCAATTTAATGTATCTCGAAATTCATGTTTTACATCTTTTCGAATTACTATGATACCATGTCTATTTTCGACTAAAAATCGTAATTCCATAGGACCCGGGAGTAGCCCAGGTAATCGTTGTATGATACTTTTTACATAGTTGATCATAATTTGTCTCTCAAATCCGTGGTATGATGTCATTTTCTCCATTATATCATTATGATTGATCACCCTAATGATAATCTAATACCTTTAATTACTTTGAAAGAAGAATTAACGGTTAAAAAGAGGCGATAATCACATTAACTAATAAATCATTTGAACAAGGTGATGTACAGTTAATGGTGGAAACCCAGAGTATGATCTTCATGCACCTAGTTTAGGGTATAGGTTACTACTACCGTGGAACTGACCTAGATTTAGGTAGTTAATTGTATCGCGAAAGCGAGCAATTCTGACTACAGGCCACTACCCAGAATAGGAGATGAATTAGGATAATTGTGTAGGAATTAGTACAATGAGAACCTGCGGTGAAATCACAATCCTAAGGATTCCATTTTTAATTGATTAAACCAATCATTTAATCGATTGATTTGTTTTCTTTTATTTTTATTTTCTTTTTCAATCAACTCTTATTTTCGGCTTAGCTGATTAATCCTAATTAGTAATAGTCTTTAACCTCACAACTCCCCGTGTTCGATAACTCGGGACTCATAATCCCATATTACTTCGACACGTACACTTGTGTATTACACGCACGTTATACATGTGTCAAGTTTTTGGCGGCGTTGCCGGGGAGTTGGCATGGTTAACACTATAAAAAGTTAGGATCGGCCACTCTAGGCCATTGTATTTATTTTTCTTCTTTTTGTATTCTTCCCATTTTTCATTACATAAAACTTTATTGTTAGTTTAGGCATTGTACATATTCATCTAAATATTTTTTTGTAGTTAGTATTTTTCTTTCATTTAAAAAAAGTAAAAAAAAGTACATGGCCCCTATTTGTTCTAAGTGTGGAAATGCACATGTAGGTTATAAATGTCTGAGTCCACCTTCATTACATCATGAGAAAATCTCAAAGGAAATTCATGTGAGCATATTAGGATTATGGTTCAATATGTTTTAAATCGCAAAGGTCCTATTTCTAATGGAGGTTGGGGTAGAGTAGAGAAAATGGAAGAAGTTGAGGTTGAGGATAAGGAATTAGAGAGTAAGGAGAACATACTAGAAGAAGTTTTAGAATCACCTCTACCATGTCCTTCCATTGAGACCACACCCACACCCTCGAATCCTAGGATTGATTTTGAATATGATTGGGGATCTGATGAGGAAGATGAGAAGAATGATGCAAATAAGGTGGATGACAATTTTGATACATGTGTTTGGGATATGAGTGAAGGAGAGGAGGATCCAGAAGGTATTTTATGTGATAGTGATCTTAGAAAGGAGGAAGAGAGTGAGGAAGAGGATATTGAGAGTGAAAAGGTGGAGGAATATCCCATTACTCATCACATAATTCCTTCACCACAAGACCCATCTCTTCATTTTCTTATTGAGGATCCTATATGGGATATATATCTAGATGATAATTTTGGAAGTTTTTGTGATGATATTAATGAATGTGGGGGAATTGAATTATTAGAAGAGGAGGAGGCACAGAAATTCACCTTTGATATTACCCCTCCATTATGTGTAGATAGGAGTGATCCATTGGGGATGGTCATAGAAATTAAGGATCAATCACCATTATACCTTTCACCTCATGGCTATCTATTTCTGCATGTGCTCCTACATCAAGACTTGATTGTGAGTCGTGTTCATGTTCATGTTCATTGCAATGATACTTTATTGTTGAAATGGAACGTCAACCAAACATGTTGGTCTTCTGACTATTATTTATTTTTTCTCATTATTGCAAGGAACCAAAAGTCTAGAAGGAAGAGGCGGAGAGAGCTTTACCCTCCTTCACGACCACCTGATTATTGTTGATTGACATGTGTCCATCCTAGGACGTTAAACAAGGAAGCTTGTGGGAGGCAACCCACCAATTAGGTTTATTTTGTTAAACTTTCAATTCTACTTTTACATTCCTATTTGTAGATTGTGATATCTAGTTTTGATGCAAGTAAAAAAAGGTGCCTTGATATGTGCATTCAGTGTGCAGGGACGCATTGAGTCGGTACCACTAACTTCACTGTCAGTAGTACTGAGTTCTCATCAGTGACATCTCACAAGCTGAGCAAGCATCGACACTTCACTGAGCTCGAGTGCTTATTGGAGGGCATGTCTTCATGTGGCTGCCACCCACCCGTCTTTTGCCCAGATTTGAGCTCACATATAGGAACAATTGTTCCATTTGTCTTCCTTTACTTTTGACATTGTGGACAATGTCATATTCAAGCTTAGGGGGAGGAATGGAACGGTGTTTCTATCTTTACCTCTTACATCTTTTCTTTATATCATACATCTACATGTTTTTGTTTCAGAAAAATTAGATTTTTCATTTTGTTTTTAGAGTCCACTTCTATCTAGTGTAATTGTGGACAAAATATAAAATTTTGGTTAGGATTAGCCATTTGTTGATGATGTGGTATCAATTCTGAAAATTCTAAATAAAAAATTGAATGTGCTATTATGCTTTGCACTTTAAGCTAAATTTGCTATGTTTAAGAGTACATAACTAGAGGAATTGTGTGGATTAGTCAGCTTGAAGACATACTAATTGAATGAAAAACCTAACTTAACCCTATGGCTTGTGTTTTGACGATGATGTTTGAGTCCAAACCAACCAAACAACAATGTGATCTTTAATGTGATGGCTTGTGTTTTGACGATGATGTTTGAGTCCAAACCAACCAAACAACAATGTGATCTTTAATGTGAATTTTAGAAATAAACTCTAAGGTTACCCTGTTACACAAGTTGATAGAAGAGGGACATATCATGGTTGGGAAAGACATTGTCTCTTAGTCATGTGATCTCATCTACCTTCCATTCATCTTCATTCACCACCATAGGATGATCAAGTTTAATCCAAGTTATTTTCCTCTTGTATGCAATACATGGCATGATAGGAAGCATATAGTTAGTTCATTTTATTATGCATTAGAAAAAGGGGAAAAAATCATATCATCTTTTGAGCATTTGTAGTTTGCATAACAAAATCACATATAGTTTCATTTGCATTGCATATTTCATAAGGTATTACATATTTGTTATCTTCTATGATCTTCTCTCATGTAAGAGCGTAAAAAAAAGTTGTATCTCCTTACTCCTTCTCCAAATAAAAAAAAGCCAAAGCATGAACTGTTCATCTTGTTAAAAATAGGAGAAAAGGAGAAAAAGGATTTTAAGTTCAATTCCATATTCTCTCTAAGCAACAAAGGAGGGGATTTTGATTCTTTTTATAAACACCTTTCCACTTATACTCATCATTAGGATGAGACATTCATTGCATGCATCATTCCACCAAAATAAAAAATAGTCATTAGAAGTCATACATTCACATTTTATCCATCATACAAGTGCATCATATTTTTACTTTTTGCATACATAATTTGGATGATTCTTGTGAATCCTATTTTCATAGCCACCCATATTTTCCACTCATTGCTCTGTATGGTAGGCTACCATCATAATTAATCTCCTCATCTATGTTTATTTGGGGGTCTGCTTCCAAGTAGTTTATTTAGGTAGATCAAAGCAATGTAGATAGGGAGATCACATGGTGCATCAAACATGTGTCCGACTGGCTATGATATTAACTGCTTCATATTGATAGTGTTTTTCATTAATCTTATTGTGGACATCTATTATGAACATGATTGATCGCTTTATAGTAGTTACTTGTTCAGTAGTTGGCAAGGATCGATTTGGGACCGACTAGTGGAGGGCGGTTAGAAAAAATAACTCATAGGTACATGTCTTCTTGCTGACTTTTTAAAACAAATCCAAGAGTAGTGTTGCTCGAGGACGAGCAATATTCAAGCTTAGGGGTGTGATGTATGTATAAATTGTCGTTATTTTGATATCTAATTTGGTTATTTTCTGTGTCATTTGTGCTTAATTGAATATCTTTTTAATACATATTTTACCAAATTAGTAAAAATCACTTTTGCATCATTTCTTATATTTTTACATATATTTTACATGCATTTTACATGTTTTAATAATTTTAATAATTATTTGATTTTATTCATTGATTATTTTATTTCAGATAATTATTAATTACTGGAGCAAAGTCGATACCATCGACTTGCAACTCGATGGTAACGACATGGCATCATAGTACAAATATTTTTTGCTCTAGATTGAAAAGGAAAAAGAAGTTTTACTGTGAAAAAGTTGATATCATCGACTCAGACGCTGCGGACCAAATTTTAATGTATTAAATCTAACACATATTGTATTAAAAAATACATTTTAGGTTTCCTTTTGACCTAAACATGTACGACGGCTATAAAAGACACCATTAGAACCGCAATTGGGAGATCTATCAGTGGAGGATGACATCAAAAGCGAACGGAGAGCGAAAAGTATAGGAACCCTACACGGAAGACCTCGGAGGCATTTTGGCGGCGGAAACGACGGAAAATTCTCTCCATCTTCTCCAGATCCACTATTTAACCCTTTCTCCAATTTATTGTATCTCGAAATTCATGTTTTACATCTTTTCGACTTACTGTGATACCAAGTCGTCTATTTTCAGCTAAAAACCATAATTCCTTAGGACCCGGGAGTAGCCCGAGTAATCGTTGTATGATACTTTTTACATAGTTTATCATAATTTGTCTCTCAAATCCGTGGTATGATGTCATTTTTTCCATTATATCATTATGATTGATCACCCTAATGATAATCTAATACCTTTAATTACTTTGAAAGAAGAATTAATGGTTGAAAAGAGACGATAATCACATTAACTAATAA